>CM044447.1:43357680-43375993 GCA_024363595.1 Xenopus borealis
ATTCTACTAAATATCCAGAATCTGAAAACAACGGTGAGGAGGTCTAATGTCTCATGACCAAAAGGTTATACAAAATAAACAGAAATAACTATCCGTTATAATGGGAAAAGAAGGTTTTACCTCACACTGGATACATTTTCGCATTTTTTCAAATTAATATCTGCAAAGTAAAGAAGAGTGATCTAATAAAAAACATAAAAGATATAGATAACATGTCAAACTGAACTCCTCATTTAACCCTCTAGGGGTCTGTGTTTGCAAAGTCCATATCCAATAGCTTTCCCGATGCAATGATTTTTGTTTAAAGTCTTGTCCCTGTTTCTCATTTACTTTTTCCAAGATCTGCCCACAAATCTATTAAATCCTATGTTTATTGTCATAGAAATGCTTGTCTAAGGTTGTTTCTTGTTTTTTTCTTATTTGTTTTGTCCTCATTCCCTGGTTGATAATTTCTTATTACTGATTTGTGTTCATGAAGGCTTTGAATGCTCTTTGTGTCTGACCCACATATGCCATGCCACAGGGGAACTTAATACAATAGACTATCCCCTGTGAGTTACTCATATGAAACCCCTTGATACTGTATGGGGTTCCTTTCAGTGGGTGCATTACATTGTCCCCTTTGATAATGCTATTACAGTGGCCACAGTTATGGTATGGGTGGGTTCCTATAGGGATTTTGTTTGATGAAGTGTTTGTCTTTTTTTTTTTTTAATCTGGTCTTCAATATTTTTTCCTCTTTTATAGGAAAAAAATCGGAGAAGACGAGTTGGCTACTTTGGGATTATTCCCCAGGATACCCCAATATTTAAGTATTGTTTAATAAATTTAGAACTAGTATAATATGTTGATACAAATGGAATTCTTTGAAGGGTATCTTTTTTTCTTTGCTGTAACAGATTTACTCTGGGTATCTCATACACAGACATCATGCACAGAAAGGATGTCATCTAGACTTATTATGTTTTCAGTGCATTTGTAACTACTCCCTGGTGGAAAAAATACTGCATTATGGGTAGAAAAAGTCAAACTGAATCCAAATTTGTACTTTGCATGCTGCTAGGGTTGCCACCTGGCCGGTATTTTTGATGGTTGAACACAATGTTATTAATAGGAAAAAAGATTTATATTTTTTTTTAAAGAGAAGGTGGCAACCCTACATGCTGCACCCCTGTAGCCATTGTTTGGTTGCCAGTGTCCAACAAGCAACTGGCATTTTAAATTGCAAGATGGAAATAAGCAGCATTCTAAGATTAGAGATAATTAAATTAAAAAAAAATAATAATAAAACAGCAGCTGAAAGTAAATAATAAGAGGCCACTCTATAAAACAGAAAAAAAGTAAATGTAAAAGTGAATGTAGGGACCATACGTCTAATGGCTTTTATTGCTTCATGCTCCTACCAGTGCCTCATTTCCCTTTTGCCGTGCAACACTTTGTACCTATTTTGTACCCAGTTCATTGGTCCTAGGTTGATAACCATATTGTGCATCATTGTAGGTTGCCACCTTCTGTCCTGTGGAGCTCCAGGCAGGGGGAGGAGCTGCAACATGTGTAATGCAGTGGGGGCAGGTCATTATGTCAGGGCAGAGCTATGATGTGGCGATCGGTTATTGGACAATCGCCCTGTCAATCTTTAGAAATCCTAAATTGGATTTGGAACCGGGCAGGCAATTTTGACCTGGACAGCCCTTAAAAAAACAGGGATGTCTGGGTCAAACCTGGACAGATAAGTGCTTTGGAGTAAGAGGTCCTTCCATTTTGTAATTTTGTGTCAGCACACAACTCCTCAATTGTTACGGAGCACGTGGTCTGTGCCATGTTTAATAAAGGCCTTTTTATGTCATCATTAAGGTGCTGTTCTTCTCTATGTTTGGTCCTTCCTTTTTGGCCTGCAGCAGTTGATGGGTGGATGTTCCATTAAGCCTGGAGTCAACAAGGCCCCAGAAGTGTTAGGCACTAAAGGGAAAACCCCTTTATAGAAGTCGGGGGACAGGGACCCCATGAACGAGGTGAAGCTAGTGTGCAGGATAGCCACTGTTCATAGCACTCTATAGAGTGAGTGAGTTAGTGAGCTTCAGTTAGCAAGAGCAGCTTCAAGCTCCACTAAAGAGAATAGAAGGGAGCAGCTCTCCCCCAGGCCCAGGCTATTGTTCTATGCATGTTCCAAATCTATTGTAGGGATCCTGCCATATGAGGTACTGACAACATGGAAGATGTATGCTTTCAACTCCCCATGCTATTCCTTCATTGATGCCAATTATGCTGTGTCTGCTACACCCTTGTACCTAGCATTATTTGACTACCTCATGAGTATTATTTCCCTGTGGTGCTTTATAATTGAATAAAGCCTGTTAATGTTTTGCAAAGAACCCCTGGCATCCATTTTCTATTCTTTTACAATTTGTGGCAGTATTGAGGTATAGTTCAAAAACATCTTCATGTGTTGTTTAGTCCATGCTCTACCCCTCTAGTTGGTATTTGTCTATTTAAGCCAAATAAGGTTACACGAACTTCCCTTTAATTGGTGTTTTTCTTAGAAAGAGGATGCAAGGAAATGCCAGAGATCAGAATAAAATGAAACAATAAGCAGAATATCCTGATACACTAGGAATCACTTTCAATGTCCCTTCCTGGAAAAGGTTAGTGTTTACACACATAGACAGACTCTAATCCTTGAATAATCTGTTGCTTGAACCATTTAAAGGGGTGGTTCACATTTAAGTTAACTTCTGGTATGTTATAGAATTCTAAGAAATGTTTCAGTTAGTCTTCATTATTTTTTTCCCCAGTTTTTAAAATACTTGCCTGCTTCTTCTGAATCTTTCCAGCTTTCCAATGGGGGTCACTGACCCATATTAAACAAGTAAGGCTACACCTGGGTTGATATTGCTACTTTTTATTATCTACTCAGGTCCTCTCTTAATCATGTTCCAGTCTTTTATTTAAAGCAAAGCATGGTTGCTAAGGTAAGTTGGACCATAGCAACCAGATTTCAGAAATTGCAAACTGGAGAGCTGCTGAATAAAAAGCGTTGCGTTAACTTTTATTATGATGTAAAGAGTGATATTCTGAGTCAATCTGCAATGGTTTTTTCAGCAATCTGTTAGCTAGGGTTTAAATTACCCTAACAGCCATGCATTGATTTGGATAAGAGACTGGAATATGAATAGGAAAGGGCCTGAATAGAAAGCGGAGTAATAAAAACTAGCAATAACAACAATTTTGCTTTTAAATGGGGTCAGTGATCCCCATCTTGAATGCTGGAAAGAGTCATAAAAGGCAAGAAATAAATAATGAAGACCAATTGAAAAGTTGCTTAGAATTGGCCATCCTATAACATGCTGCAAGTTAATTTCAAGTTGAGCAACCCCCTTTAAGCAAACAGCTCAGTCTGAACAGGCATGGATGACAAACCAGATGCCATATAAACAAGCATTTACTTATCTTGTTTAGTTCCTCAGGGCACTGATTGCTACTGACTTTCCTGTTCCAGGGTTACACTAACATAACTATATAGAACCTGTACATACTTGACTGACATACTTGCATAAGGGGTGGACTGGAGGCAGGAGAGGCTAATACACGTAAACAACGGAAATGTAACATCGGAATGGTATATAGAGGGGAAACTGCATTCCTCAAGCCTTAATCCTTAAAACCTGCAATCATGTCGGTGAAGCTGAGCACCCATGGCACCCTTACTTCTCAAAGGATTCTTTCCTTCTAACTAACCAGAAAGACCTTTTTCCTGTTTAATGGGATTCTGTCATGATCTTATGGTGTATGGCTATGAAGATTTTCATTCATCCAGGTCATGGTATATCTAATATAAGTAATTCTAAAAAAAAACGGACTTGCTGAGTAATTATTGAAGACGTTTCACTACTCATCCGGGCAGCTTCTCCAGTTGAACTGAAGAAGCTGCTCGGATGAGTAGTGAAATGTCTTCAATAATTACTCAGCAAGTCCGGTTGTTTTAGAATTACTTATATTAGATATCTTATGGTGTCGTTTTTATTTCTAAATTACACTGTTTATACTGCAAATAATTCACTCTACCATATAAAATTTTTAGGTATGCACCGAATCCACTATTTTGGATTCAGCCGAACCCCCAAATCCATTGCAAAAGATTCGGACAAATACCGAACCAAATCCGAACCCTAATTTGCATATGCAAATTAGCGAGGGGGAGGGTACTTTTTTTTTAACTTTTTTACTTCCTTGTTTTGTGACAAAAAGTCACATGATGTTTTAGATTCGGATTCGGTTCGGCCAGGCACGAGGATTATGTCAAATCCGAATCCTGCTGAAAATGGCCAAATCCTGGCCGAATACCGAACCAAATCCTGGATTCAGTGCATCCCTAAAAATTTTATTCCTGAACCAACAAGTGTATTTTTTACAGTTGTAATATGTGTGTAGGCAGCCATATCAGGTCATTTTGCCTGATTTTGTGCTTTGAGATAGAGACAGCACTTCATTATGGAACTGCTTTCAGTTAAGCTATTGTTTCTCCAACTCAATGTAAAGGAGTTGCAGTGGGACTTAGATTTTTTCTATTGAGTGCTATTCTCATACGTACCAAGGAGCTGTCTTGTGTCAGGGAGCTGTTATCATGTTACTTTTCCGTTGTTCTGTTGATGAACTGCTGGAGGGGAAGGTAGAGGGGTGTTATCATTCCACATGACTGGGAACACCAGAGAAACTGACAACATGTCTAAGCACTGTGTCAGATTTCAAAGTAAAATATATTAAAATTATGTTTGCTCTTTTGAAAAATCAGATTTCAGAGTGGAATGCTGCTGAAGCGGCACTATTAACTAATGCGTTAAAAAAAAAAAAACATGTTTTCCAGTTACAAAATCCTGACTCACAGTCTCAATGTATTTTTACTTCTGGGTCTCATCCAAGAAACCTCAGCCCCATGATGTAAGCTCATTCCATGAGTAACGTCAGCGCTATCATACCATGGCAGGAAATGCAGAGCATTATGAATTATATTATTCATTGGGAGGTGCTTCATATGTGGTGATACATAGTGTTTTTCACACCAAATGCACTAACATCAAGAGGCGTTTTATTTGCTACAGGTTTATTTCTGTGCTGCATTTTTTTTCAAAATTTACGCATCATGATTTTGCCGTGACTTTAGAAAATTATAACCTTGTGTGAAATGTTTAAATCCAGGGGTCCCCAATCTTTTTGACCCGTGAGCCACATTCAAATGTAAAAAGAGTTGGGGAGCAACACAAGTATGAAAAAGTCCCTGGGGTTGCCAAATAAGGGCTGTGATTGGCTATTTGGTTGCCCCTTTGGGACTGGCAGCCTACAGGAGGCTCTGCTTCGTACTATACTTAGTTTTTATACAATTAAAACTTGCTTCCTTGCCTGGAATTCAAAAATAAGCACCTGCTATGAGGACAATGAGAGCAACATCCAAGGGGTTGGAGAGCAACATGTTGCTCACGAGCTACTGGTTGGGGATCACTGGCTTAGCACTACATTGATTGGCACTTGACCAGGATGACTCAACTACAAGCTGTACAACTACAAATATTGCCAGATGGGAAGAATAATTAGCCACTTGTATATCTGGATGGTGGAAAAGAGGTAAGTAGGGAAGGGAGGTGTAGGACATACATATGTGTCTGAAGAAAGCTGAAGCAACATACAGTATCTGGTGGCACTAGGACTAAATACCTGCATGGGTCTACCAGAACCTGCAACCCACAACTTTACCTGCTAGGACCCAAATACTCACCTGAGACTGGGAATGGGTATTAGAGCAAGCTACTACCTTAGACATCCCACACAACAGAAATCGACTCAGATCCAAACAATTAGAGACCAGTTGAAGTTGATAGATCTTAGATATGCTGCAAACTGGAATATTATTGTTGGAACCTTAGAATATATTTGGGCAATCAGGCCTCAGATTTTTTAGTGAGACAAGTTATAAAACAGAGAGCCAAAACAGCTACAGTCAAGATCACTTGAAACAGTTATGTATTGTGTTACGAGTTGGCTATTGTCAATGAGTTTGGAGACTACTATGCCTCTCTATAATTTGTAGAATGATGTCCCCATACCACAGCCTTCAAGGCCTTGTCTACTTAAAACTTGCAGCCAAAAAAATATCATTAAGCAAAAGAACCAATTTTGTTGGTGTGCCGCAGTGCTGTGGCCTCTGTATTGACTTCCTAAATTGGGTAATTTACTGCTAAGCACCTGAATCCTAAAGGAAAGCACAGAGGTGAGGACTCCAAATGTGTGTGGAACAAATTATCATGCCTACCAACACACATATATACCACTTCTGTGGCTTTTCCGGAACCTGCAAAAGTCTGACTAAGTATCATACTACTGTAGTTCATTCAGACAAAACACAAGCCCTACTAATTGTTCTTAAGCCACTATTAGTGGATATTTTGAAACAACGCTATGACTGGAGAAAAGACTTTATTCTCTAGAAATTAGGGAATAAGGAACCATTATATATTGTTGACTTCCCTAACTAGAAAACTAGCTAAATATAGGTTGGCCTATGCCTCTTGGTTTGGTCAGGTAACATCGGTAAAGATGTTAATTTTGCCTGAAAACCTATATGTCCTACATACTGTTCAATATCAATATTTCCCCCCAAGAAGTATTCTTTATTTCCATCCAACACCTAATATCTGATTTCACATGGACTCATAAGAGAGAAAATACTTCTAGGGAGTTCCTTATATCCGTTAAATATCACAAGGCAATTATGTTTACCTTACTATATAAAGGCACAAAGGCTGCAGGCTGCGTTATAAAGGGAACTCTGAGTATCAATCATGAATTAAAAGGGATAATGTACCCCCTACTGTAAATTATAAAGATATTAGAAGTCAGAGAGGTAGAAACCATAAGTGTGGAAGCGGGGGAGGGCATGGTAAGCTACAACCTACCAAGAAGGACATATCTGCCTAGAGCTTAGTGGTGCTCTGCAGTGAGACCCTTCTCATAACGGCAGTGCATCTATGATGAAAGATTAGAAGGTATAATAAAACTGTCGGCCAATCCTTCTGTAGCTTTGCTTTTTGGCAAAGCAAAAGACCTTCACTCAGAATCTAAGATGGTGCCAGTAAGGAAATAAGCAGCAGAGAAGGAACAGAAAGGTTTCTCCAGTGATTGCACCCCCTGTAGTTACAACACTGTAAAATATTACAAGATGCTGTACTTGTACAGGCTACACATAGAGCTGACCTAGAATGCCAAATAGAGGATTATCATAATTTGTGCTATGAATGACTTGTTTTAATGAAAGAAGATATACTCCAACAGGCAAGAAGAATTCTGCATTGAAATCCATTTCTCAAAAGAGCAAACTGATTTTTTTATATTTCATTTTGAAATCTGACATGGGCTAGACATATTGTCCATTTTCCAGCTGCCCCAATCATGGGACTTGTGCTCTGATAAACTTCAGTCACTCTTTACTGCTGTACTGCAAGCTGGCGTGCTTTCACCCCTCCCCCCCTCCCCAGAAGCCTAACAACAGAACAATGGGATGGTAACCAGATAACAGCTCCCTAACTCAAGATAACAGCTGCTTGGTAGATCGAAGAACAGCATTCAATAGTAAAACCCATGTCCCACTGTGATTCCTTCAGTTACATTGAGTAGGAAAAACAACATCCTGCCAGAAAGCAGTTCCCTCCTAAAGTGCTGGCATGAGTCACATGACATGGGGCAGCTGGGAAATTGACAAAATGGCTAGCCCAGTGCCAGATTTCAAAATTGAATATAAAAAATCTGTTTGCTCTTTTGAGAAATGGATTTCAGTACCGAAGTCTACTGGAGCAGCACTATTAACTGATGTGTTTTGAAAAAAAAATATTTTCCCATGACAGTTTCCCTTTAAATTGTTACAAAAGTATCTACAGTATCCTCTGCCCATTAAGTTAGAAATATTGTATCTTATTCTGGCTGTTTAGTGCAGGAGATCAAAGAGAAAGTCTGGACATTTCAATAACAAACTGTAGGTTGAGCTGTCAAAATTGTGACTGTCCTTTGAAAAACGGAACAGTTGGGAAGTGTGTGTTTTTGCAGTTACATTTCTAATAAGGCCCTCCCCAAATGAGACTACTTTAAGGGAAAGTGAAACCATAAGAAAAGAATAAAACATGTGGATGCGTGCAGGCTGGATGTATTTTGCTTTCACACTTTGAAGATTTCTAACTAGAGGTAAGATACTATGCGTTAATGTTGGCAAGATAGCTGACTTATTAGCTCATTACCGAGAATTATGGGGGGTAATTACTTGCTATCTACTATAGAACTACACGGCAGGTTTTCGACACAGCAATTTATAGGTCAGCGCAGTGTTAACAAAAACACAGATCAGCATGTGCTGAAATAATCGGTTATTCTTAGAAGCATTAGGGAAGCAGCGCAGGAGTTTCTGTGTTGATCACTGTTTAAAGAGCTTGTGGCATTTTATTTTTTCTGCAGTTGCTTAATAAACATAAGGAGTAGGGTTGCCCCTTTTTCAGCATAATAATATAAGCATTCCTATCGTTGTAGCTTTCCTCTTTGTTATTAACACTGGCCTCCCTCACCACTTTCTATACTGTATATCATGCACACTTAAGTGTATTTGGGTAGGGGGGAAAACCCCAACATGCCCTATTTATAAACCAGTGCTGATATGGTTGCTGTTAGATATACAAATGCTTTAAAACCTGTGGAATATGGAGCAGATCTTCTACCTAAGTTTTTTTTTACCCAGGAAAGCAGATCCTCAGGTGCAGGAGGCAGCCACCTGCAGATGTTAGCACAGCCCGAGATCCCTTCGTTATTGCTGAATCACAAATTGAATTTTAAAAAGGCCCACTGGTTGGGTAATTGTGTCCCAGACCGTCCCCCTGCTCAGGCCTCCTACAGACAGCTTGGGGTTAAATGACCCGGCAGTAACATCAAAAAAAATTGTTAGTATACCATGAAAAAAACAACAAGGCATTGAACTTTAAAATATCAAAGTCTTTATTAAGAAATAACTTCCTGAAACACTGCTTGTGCTGAAAAGAAAGAAAAAGACGACAGGGTGATGATCCTTCGTGCAGTGCTTAATGAGAAATTATTTCTTAATAATGTGATTTTAAAGTTGAATTTATCTCTGTGTTTTTAATTTGATGTCACTGGTCCTTTAAGGCAAAAATATTCTACATATTTGCATACTTATCATAGACGATCTTGGGATTATTTATAGTACAGTGACACAAGTTGGAAGAAATATACAGTTTATCAGCAGAAAGTGAGCAAAGCAAAACATGTAAGGGGCAGATTTACTAAATTCACATGAAATTCACATGAAGAATTCGAAGTTCGATCGAATTTGTATTAAATTCGAATCTTCGAATATGCAAATTAAGCAAATTCGACCATCGAATATTCAAATTCGTATTATTCAAATAAAATTTTATTTGAATATTCGAATATTCAATGGTCGAATACTTTCAATTTTAATTTGACCACCTACTTCCCCAGATCAAAGCAACCGAATTGGGCATCATTATCTTTGATTGAATATAAAAAATTTGATCGCTTAAAATCGAATATTCGATCGATCAATCAAATTTTTTATATTAGATTGTTCGATCGATCGAATTGCGGTAAAATCCTTCGAATTCGAATTTTTTTTGCATTTGAAATTCGACCATTAGTAAATCTGCCCCTAAGGGTCCCAAAGGGAATAAAAACATTAAGTCAAGGGAGCACAAAGCATATGAACCACTTCTCTTCATCTGTATTTTTTTAGGAAGGTGGGGAGAAACGGATCCACTTCTAAACTCTTCTGGTTTCAGGGACATAGAGCAGCCTGTGAAATTGTGCATTTTTCCAAACAATTTCTGCTCCGTGTAGCTGTGCTCAGGCCAGGAGTAGTGATGGGCGAATTTATGTGCCAGGTGCGAATTCGGGGCGAATTCCGTGATTCGTCGCTGGCGAATAAATTTGAGAAATGCCAGCGAAAATTCGCCAAAAAAAGAGTCACGCATCGAAAACGACGCAACACGACGAAAACGACAAGACATGTCAAAAACATGCCGAGACTTGTTTTGTGAATTTTTTCGCCAATTCGCGATTTTCGCTGGATATTCGCGAATTTTTCGGCGAAGCGAAACTGGGTAGATTCGCCCATCACTAGCCAGGAGCATATAGGAGAGGATCCATTCTCTCCACCTGCCTAAAAAGACACAGGAGAAGTGGGTCTAATTCTGGGCAGTGTCATTCTGTAGCTACTAAAGCAAATAGGGTTCTGTCCTGCATAAAAAAGGGCATAAACTCAAGGGATGAAAACATTATTATACCTCTTTATAGATCCCTAGTAAGACCTCATCTGGAATATGCAGTGCAGTTTTGGACTCCAGTCCTTAGGAGGGATGTAAATGAGCTGGAGAGAGTGCAGAGACGTGCAACTAAACTGGTTAGAGGGATGGAAGACTTAAATTATGAGGGGAGACTGTCCAGGTTGGGGTTGTTTTCTCTGCAAAAAAGGGTCTTGCGAGGGGACATGATTAGTGATGGGCAAATGTAATAATTCAGGCCAAATTCCCACGGTTTGCGAAATGCTGGCAAAATTTGCCAATGTCTCGTTTTCGCCGTGGATGTCGTTCTTGGACGCCAGTGCCCATTGCTGGCGTAAAAAAAAAAAAAAGGGATGCCTGCAATGGCCACCGGCATCAAAAGTGGACGCCCGCTTCAAAAACGAGATGCGCCATTTTTCGCCATTTCTCTTGAAATTGGTGAAAAATTCACTGTACAAATACATTAGAGGACATTATAGACAAATATCAGGGGACCTTTTTACCCATAAAGAGGATCACCGCACCAGAGGCCACCCCTTCAGACTAGAAGAAAAGGACTTTCATTTGAAGCAGCGTAGGTGGTTCTTCACAGTCAGGACAGTGAGGTTGTGGAATGCACTGCCGGGTGATGTTGTGATGGCTGAAACAACAGAGACTTATTCAAGGGTTTGTAAAGAATATATTTAATTTGCTTCCTTTCTAAGTTTTTACATTTCTGTGTGTATAAGAAAATTGGTTTGTTCTATCCAATCAGTGTTGCTGCATTTAATTAGTTGCATCCTGAATACATTTTCATATACATTTGTTTCTCCTTATTTTACCAGTTTCCAGCACGACTACACTCCTGTTCCAAATGGAATCGTTAGATTTTGTGTGGATCTGCCTTTTCTGCCTCAAGTCCTTCCATTGTGCAAGTACGGCCATCATTTATGACTATGCATGTACTGTGACTGAGATCTGCATGTGTATGTGTGTCCTTAGAGACTAAGGGGTAAATTTATCAAAGAGTGAAGTTCCGCCACTAGAGTGAAATTCCGCCGTTCTCATTTCTATTTGGGCATTAAAATTTGCTGGCCCCTTATAGATGTCCACATTGGTCCTGCCTTTAACGTCTACCACCACTGTTTCCCCCAAGCTCTAAATATTAAAAGCATTATATTACCTATTATTCATTTAGAAACCTGATGAGTTGCAAAAGTCATGGTCCATTAGTCCCCATACGGCCAACACCCAGGTTTCTGCTCCCTCTACCCCGCACAAGTGCTAGATTTAAAAGATAGATAGGTGGAACTGGAACAGGGAGTTTTCAGGTAGCAGGGTGGGGATATAAGATAGATACACTGTGAACAATAATAATATACATATTTTTCAATGATTACAGATGCAAAAATCCACTGTACATGCCCAAATGCCTCTCTGATGCATCGCAACAAAGAGGTTTCCATCAACTGCACCAATGTTGAAAATCCCAAGTACCTAGAAGTGATGACTTGTACATACAATGGGAACTGGGAAAAAGGAGATACCATAATAATCATGGAAAAAGAACCAATCCTTAAGAACGGAAGCGTCACACTGATGTTTGATCAAAATACAAATACATCTTTTCTCAACATTAGTGACATCATTGGATACAAGTGCTACGCCTTACATATAAACACACCCCAGGATAACTTAAAACCAGATGAATGCTTCATTATGGTGAATGGGACAGGTGAGAGCTGCTAATGACTATGATATAGGGCCCACTTTGCTGCTCAACCCACTATTTTACAATATTTTTTCATGGTGGAAGATGCCAATGATGTTTTATTTATTTGTGTTTTGTGTTTTGATTCCAGTGCTTTATTAGCAGGCTCATGCAGCCATTACACAACAGTAACATAAACTCTAACTCTAATAAAGCACTGTTATACTCTTCTCATCCTCAGCTATCAAAACACAAAACTCCCCACCCACAAAAAGCCCACAATACAGTGATAGCCTATAAATATTGTTTTTGTAATATTGTGTTCTACATCCACTACCTTGTCCTTCTGTATTTCACAAGCTTAATCTCCCAGCATTTTGCACTACTTCTGCTATATTGCCCCACTTGCTCTATCGAGTCCTTCTGCCAACCATTTTGACCTACTATATTAATATTGTCATTCAATACTATGCCAGACTTTTTACATACCTATTTACAGCTGTAGGGCCCACCATGTGCGGTGAACTAAATAGCTGACCATATTTAGATCTCCTTAAAGATAGTTAGGTGTGCATACAGGGCATTGTGCAGATGAATATATAACCCTGCATGTATAGTAAGAGTTTTTCTTTACTAACAGTCGGAGAACAGTCAGAGACAATGAAGACGTCTCAAGAGCACGGGACCAGCAGAAAAACTGGTGAGTATTATAGTCTCACTCAGAGAGTTAGAATTATGATGATAATACATTGTGAAAATCACATGCCAAGGGTAATGTACAACTAAGTACCAAATTTCAACCAAATTGCCAAAAACATCTTTGCATGTGTGGACCTCAATTCTAACTGTCTCTCAGACTTCAGATAAATTATTACTTAACCCTAACCCTTTGGGGCAGATTTACTAAAGGGCGAAGTCGCCATCACTAGTGAAAATTCACCAGAAACATCATCCACAGGAAGATCGGCAGTTTACAAACAGGCATAGAGAACAGTTCTCCAGAGAAAAAGACTGTCGCTAGCACAATTTCATGCCCTATCACCAGGCAAATTTTCTCTCAGGCAAACGATTGTTACTCGCAAATTCACTAAAGTGCGAATTTTACAGAATGTTACCTCTTTCGCCCATTGTTTCATTCGCCACCTCAGACCAGGCAAATGATAAGATGAAGCGCTGCTACAACCTCCTCAATCTTCTTTCAGCGACATCATATCCTGTATGCTGGAAGGTCATAAAAGTTGTAAAAGAAACTCTAGTCCTAACATTTCTTTCCCAACCCATTTGTTTTAGGGTGTGTTCATGTCTAGGGCATTAGAGGATCTCTTTTGTCTTCCTTGGACATTTGTAATAATAAGTAACCACTTCAAGCATTTGCACCAACATCTCTAATAAAAAACATCCATACGACCTATATGTAGCTGCCCTATTCAAATTGACCTAAGCGTAAGGGTACTAACGAAGTTTTGCTAAGCAGAAATAGTCCTGCTGATGAATAAACACTATCAAAACTTTAACAGCATTCGGCTGCCCAGAAGCAACTTTGCATTTTTGAGAATTAGTGTATTGGTGTCGAATTTACCCCTGATGAAGTGTGGCTGGCATTTGCTGGTGAAAAGTTGCCCTTTAGTTCACTTGCCACTCTTTCTCTCCTACAGATCCCAAGAGTGGGAACTGGGGATTAATAACTGCTGGAGCAGCTGCTCCGCTACTTGGTCTTTTGGGTTTGTACCTCTATAAGGTGAGCCTTTGTTTTTCCCACTTACAGAATTGTATTTTGAATAGCTAGAAGATGAGAGAGAGAATTTATAGTACATTGTTTTTGTTTGGTTTTTGAAACCAGTGCATACCTTGACCCAATGAAATCTTACCTTATGCACATGCCAACTGTGTTTAGGTCATGAAACAATATGGCTGCCCGCACCAAACATGATCCAACACAAGGCAATGCACAGTTTTAATATATTTATCTGTATGTGTTGAATGCCAGTGAGAGGCTGAGCTTCGGGTTCATCATCAATTATTAACACAGAAAGTCAGGCCTTGTATCCTAAAACTGATAATGTCTATATTGTCTAGTAGCTTTCTCTGTAGAGAGAGCTACTGGGGCATTCCATAATGTTTGTTGTTGTTACAGAATATCTAGCATAGCTTTTGTAGCCCAATTCTTTGCTGAACTCTAGTTCTCCTTTAAGTCTTTACAATGCAATCTGCTTTTAGTACTAGTTGCTTGACTAGTACTAAAAGTTACTATGTTACTAGTATTGTAACATAGTAAGTAACATAGTAGGTTGAAAAGAGACATGTTCAAGCTTTTAACTTTTTTTTAACCTTCCTAACTGCTAGTTGATCCAAAGGAAGGCAAACAACCCCATCTGAAGGCTCTCAAATTTGCTTTCCTGAATCCAAAATGGCAATCGGACTAGTCCCTGGATCAACTTGTATTGGCCTTGCAGAATAGACATGGAGGAGTCAAAAGATGAGCAGCAGTTATATAAAGATATCTGCCAACATTAAAATCAACTCAAGAATCTGATGTTCCACCATATGGGTTTCTTGGCCCTAGGAGTCCAACCTTGCTTCTGTAATGCGTATCACAAACTAAGGCACCATTGCTAACAAGTTGACTTTTGTCCAATAGAAGAACTCTCTAAACCAACATCCCACCGCACAATCCTGATCAGAAGATATTTGACACTGCACACATTAATATTATATGGACAGCTGGCTGGTACAGTGTCTACTTTACATACGTTATCAAGATATGATTAACCCATTCTATATATAATTTGTATGGGCGAAACGGCCGCGTTTCGCATCGCCGAAAAAAATCGCCAATTCGCGAAAAGAGTCGCGCGTCGTTTTTTTCTGTAACTCCCTGGATCCTATGACATTGACATTGTTGCACATCACCAGTATTAAGGTGTCCAATCCCACAACAGCAGCTGTGTTGTTTCTTTTTCCCTAACTACCCAAATCCAATAATATAGTGTCTTTGTACTATTGTTGTTGTGGATTTGGAGAACTGTATATCTTATTGTGCACTGTTTACATAGCTTCTAAGAATTGATTAATAGATGCAGAAATTTACATAGTTAAAACCTCCAAAACGCAACATCTCTCTTCTTCCTTTGACTCTCTTCACTCTAATATCTCAGCTATTTTTGCCCTAATGCGGCTACCTCTGTCTACTATAGCACACTCACCACTGCCCTTAATGATCTTGCTCCTGTAAAAACTAAACATGCTAGACCCAAACCAATTCAACCTTGGCACACGGCTCACACTAAATGGCTCCAAAGACACTCACGCGCACTTGAGCATCGCTGGCGCAAATCCTGCTCAGAATCAAACTTTTGGAGCTACAAATCTGCCCTGCATTCCTATAACACCAGCCTTTCCTAAGCCAAACAAACATACATTACTTCACTCATTAACTCCCTTTCCAAAAAACTGGCACAAATTTTCTCCACCATTACTCTCCTTTCCTATTCTCCACCCCCTCCATGCACATCTGTCTCTGCTCAAGAACAAAAATGACATTTGACACTGTAGATCACCCTCTCTTCATCTAGTCCTGTCCTGGTTCTCATCTTACCTCACCAATTGTTCCTTCAGTGTCTTTTACAATGGAGTAGCATCTTCTCCCCTGCCTCTCTCTGTTGGGGTTCCTCAAGGCTCTGTCCTGGGACACTTATTATTTTCGCTATGTAGTTCCTCCCTTGGCGAATTAATCAGCTTGTATTGTTTCCACTACCACCTCCATGCTGACGGTACTCAGCATGAATAAATTCGCCCATCACTAATCGCAAACCCATAACTCCTAACTTGTGTCTCCTCCTGCCTGTCCGCTACCTCTACTTAGATGTCACAACGCTACCTTAAATGAAACCTCACCAAAACAGAAATGGTTCTCTTTCCTCCAACTATCGCCAGTAACATCCACTATAACACTGTCTCCCCAGGCCCGGTGCCTTGGGGTTATCCTAGATTCTGCCCTGTCATTCACTCCTCACATCAAGTCACTTGTTAAAGTGGACCCGTTACCCCAAAAAAAATATTCAAAATCATATTTTATCACATTAGTCAGGCAAAATTAACATTAATTACACTTTATAAATTATTTGGATCTTGTTTTATTCAGTCTGGGAATTCATAATTATAGCAAGCAGGCAAGAGCCATTTTGTGGACACTGTTATTAAAGGCAAGTCTTGCATCATCTCAGAATCTTGTTTGTGCACCAGAATGGGGGACCCGGTGTCTTTCCCCATGTCCTGACTACACAATTAAATGGTTAAGAGAACTGGGGGAATGTGTGGGGAGCAGTGACATCTGAATGCTGAATGGAAAGTGAAAGTAATTATCTGCCCCGCCTGAATGCTGAACGGAAAGTGAAAGTAATAATCTGCCCCGCCTCTATGCCTAAGGCATAGAGGAGTGGCAGACAATATTTGATTGACAGCTGAGATTTTTAAATGAACTTAAAGCAGCTATGAATGCTCTAATAAAAATATGAAATTGGATTTCATGTTTAATTTGAAAAGGTCTTTTATTATACAGATTTATGTGTCTGGGTGACGGGTCCACTTTAATTATGTCACTTCCACCTAAGGAGCATATCCAAAATACAATCATCACCCAAGATGCTGCCAGAATTCTTATTCACTCTCTTGTCATATCTCGTCTAGACTATTGGAACTCTCTTTTAATTGGCCTTTTAATTGGACTGTCACCTCTCCAGTCCATAATGAACACTGCCACTAGGCTTATACACCTCAGCAACCACTCCTCCTCTGCCATGCCATTCTGCTAATCCCTTCACTGGCTTCCACTGCCCTTCAGAATTAAATTCAAATTAATGACCCTGACATTCAAAGCACTTCATAACTCTGCCCCTCCTTACATCTCTGAACTCATCTCTATTTACTCACCCAACAGCTTACTACACTCCTCCGCTAACCTGCTGCTCAACTCTTCTCTCATTACCTCCTCACATGCTCGCATTCAAGACTTTGCAAGGGCTGCACCCCTCCTCTGGAATTCTCTCCCACGGTCTGTCCAACTTGCTCCCAACCTTTCTGCTTTCAAGAAATCTCTTAAAGGGGTTAGCGCCCGAGGGATTGAATTCCCCTTTAAAACCCACTTTTTTAGAGAAGTCTACCCTCACTCTTAACTACCCAATGCAATACCACTTACAGTACCACATCTCTCACCCACTTAACTCTGATCTTGCCCACTCCCACACCTTGTGTATCATTCCCTTCCCTTTAGATTGTAAGCTCTTTCTGCACAGAGCCTTCCTCACCTTCTGTACCTGTATTTATTGGGATGTATGTAACTCCATATGCTCTATGTATGTAATGCATGTGATTCAATTGTATAATCTCATTTACTTTACAGCGCTACGAAATATTTTAATGCTTTAGAAATACATGTTAATAATAATAATAATAATAACATCAGGGAGCAGTATAAGGAGATGTTTAGGACTTTTTTTTTTACCCTGCATCGTTACATATTTTGAGGAATGATGAATAATATATCTGAATATGAAAATTATCAAAATATCCCCTTTAACTGCAAGCATTTATTTCTATTGGCCGTCCATATGTACTCAGGGGAAAGGCCTGCCCATTATTGACTAATGTGCAGTAGTTGTATGGGAATGTATGACTTTTGGAATGTACATAGAGCTAGATATCACGGGCACCTCCATGGATTGGGGGGCTCTATATAATTATTACACTGTGACAACACACTGAGTTTGGAATAAAGATGATTTGTTTAAATCTTCTCTGTGTCTTTATTATATTATTCACTGTAATCCAAATAAGTCTAAATAAGTTAAATTGCTTCACTGGCTATAGAAAAGGATATCAAAGTCCAATAACAAAGAACAACAATCAATCATACATGAGCTTTTATTGGTATTGAATGGCTGAGATGGACTACCTATGCACTTACTGTAAGCAACTTGCATGCAAGCAATTCCAACAATATCTGAATGATCAGTCTGCACTCAGTAGCCAGTGTCCAATGGTGGGAGGAAAGCAACATCAGAAGTTGGGCTATGCCAGGGCATAGAGCAGTCACCATGCGTGTATTGCTCTGAAAGGGGACATATAATGCCCCAACCATCATGCTTACTAATGAAGGATATAGCAATTCATAAGCAGCCCATTTTTAATAATTGAACTTTATATAGAGATAATGTATCACCCCCCGGTTGTAAATGATAAGGCTATTCTGTGATCATATAAAGGCACAAGGTTACAGGCTGAA
>CM044447.1:43381163-43393329 GCA_024363595.1 Xenopus borealis
GAGCAAAATGATAGCCTAAAACAATCCGATAAGCATTCGATGGTCGAATGCTTATCGAATATTGAATTTGGTCGAGCTAATTATGGGGAATAATAGTAAATTAGCCCCTTATAAGCCATGCATTTTGTATTATATGTTAAATGAAAATAAACAGAAGATGAACTACTATTAATTAAGAAGTGTTTTGCTGAGAATGCTGCCACGTTTACTCATTTATAAAGGAGACATGTTACACTAAGTAAGAAGATGAGTAATTATCATGGAAACTCCTGTAAGTGTGTTCTGTACAGCAGCCCTTCTTTGTCTCTTCTACAGTGCTGTGGCTCCACCTTTCAGACATGCAGAGCACTGCAACCTAAAAAAAAAATAACAAAAGGCACAGAAAAATAAGGCGTTGAATTGAGTCACATACACTTATTATTTTTCTACATATAAACATTTAAAGTAAAATAGATGGGGAAACAAATTCACATTCTTACCTCCCTCCCTCTAACTGCACACTGCAAGCTGCAAGCTCTCTGTCTCATTATATGCAAGCACTACTTGGACTATAAGTTCAATGCTACCAGTATAACACGTGGAAGAACCAGATTTTAAGCAAGTGTGACAACTCAGATATGCACATGCTCTGATTAGATTGTAAGCTCATCTTATAAAAATTAGATTGCAGGCTCTCTGCATAAGACATTTGTAGCATGCACCAAAACGTAGATGCTCTATTGTTGATGTTATGTGGGAACCAAAAAGAATGCAAGCCCACTAAGCATGTGCTAATTAAATTGCAAATAATGAGCTTGAATTTTAAGGTTGCTGGGCTAAGTTCACAGAGTGCCCAAAAGCAAGCTGCCCTCTATCCCGGACCACCTTTATTATTTACAACTGTAAGCCACAATTTTAACAATGTTTTACCTCTAATAGTTGTGGACATCTTCATGAACATGCCCTCATCTCAAGGTATGTACTTATTGTATGTATCTGGCTCCCTGGGCACTGATACTGCTCCTCTCTCTTTTTGTAGGCTGGAGGTGCAGCTTTCTGCCACATGGGAGAATTTATTCAGACATGAATATAAAGAGAATTTTATGTTTTTGTTGTGTGATGGAAACTGGAGGAGTTTGGTCCTGGAAAGATTTTTCTGGAATTCTCACTTTGGTTGGTGGTGGGGGATGGAAGGCCATCTATGGACAAACCAAGACTTTGCAAACTGGCCTTTGATTTAGTGTTAAATGGGAAAGTTGCCAATGGACAGAGGGATGGACTCTGCGGGCTGGAGGGTGTATGGGTGGGTTTGTTTGTTTTTTTTTTTTGGTTATCTTTTTGTTTTGTTTGTATTATTTATGAACTGTTTATGAATTGTTGATTCTTTTACTGTAAAGTGATTTTATAAATAAAAAAAATGTCTAATAGTTGTGGACATTGAGTCCCCGACACAATATTACCTGGTGGGCTGTAGGAAGTCCACTATTTTTTTTAGTTGGTTTCAGTGGATACAGAAAATGTTTCCTTTACTGAATGACAGAGCTCACCTGAGAAAAGAGAAAATGAAAGTAGGTGTGGGTATAAAGGCTGCACGCTTTTGCTTGCCAAGTACATTCGGCTTTGAGACGCTGAAGATTCATGAGTCACACTCACAGGTACAGTACTAAATACTTAGTGACATGGTGGGTTTGAAGACAGGCCTGTACTGGGTTTTCTTTGAAGGCGTTGGATTGTGCTTACGTTCTGCAGGTTATATATGAAAGCTTCTTTATGTCTGCAGGGCGTACAAGTACTGTACCTGTGCCAGCATAGGAATTTAGCAAGGGAATGCATTCAGTCCACAGAACACCTTAGTTAGATGTACCTGTGCATGGAAAAAAATAAACATTTTACACTGCATAATTTGTGGCATCCCTTTAATTGCAAACTATTTGCACTGCTTCTGTCTGTCTGGGGAAGGCAGAAGTGCTGAACCAATGCAGATTTGTTGATGTAGAGTACAGTAATAAAGAACATGTAAATAAATGCATTTATTGTACCTGTCTGCCTGGATAAAAAAAAAGCCACAAATAAGCAAAGAGTGGGGGGGGGGGGTTTAATATAAATGTCTTTTTCACTCTCAAACTAAAATAAGCTGCACTGATCTGTAGATGTGCACAAAATACAAAACATTTATTGTCGGGTGATCAGCAGACAGAGAGGGAAAGTAGAAAACAGTTCATTATTTACTAAATAAGCAAACTTTGCCCTCTGCCCTGCCTTGTGCTTATCTGTATATTCCTTTTACTGGAAATGAAACTGGTGCAACTAGTTCAACAATGATAGAAGGAAGGAGGGGCAGTGCATGTTTACTTGTGCAACGGAAACACAGGCTGAAAACACCAGGAACAATGTCTTGGGGGGGGCAATGACAAGGAAGCAGTCTTTTAATAATAATAATCTTTATATTTATATTATGTGTAGATGTAATTAAAACATAAAGCAATTCAGCAAAAAGTGTGCCTTATAAGATAAAGATGGATATAGTAGATAGTAAGAGATAAAGGATTGAAATTCCCCGAGGCACAAGGTCCACTGAAACTTTCTGTGCTGGAATGTCTCAGCAGTGGCAGCAGAACAGAATGTTGCAGCTTTAACGCCATGATGCAATTTACACAACAAGACTGGGCAGGTTTCATGGGGAAAGGCATTTCTCTCCCTGGCACCTCAAAAATAGCAGCTTGGGTTATATGTGAAATAATGCATTCTCCAACCTGGTTAATAAAACAATACCAGGGCCCCCTTTAAGGAGTATTTGCCTTAACATTTAAATATCAATTCAAAAGAAGAAGGTTCAAATGCTTGCTCTGTATTCCCAGCTCTAAACAATTGTTTTTGTGAAAAGTCTGGGCACTAGTCCGTCAGCACAGCATCTAGGTTTCGCTTATCAGCATTGTGCAGCTATTTAACCTCTTAGGCCAGATTCAGAAATTAAAGGTAAAGTATAACCATTCATACACGGGGCAAATTTAAAACATTTGTGTGAAGGATACGAAGTTCTATCGAATTCGATTGAATACCAATCGTCCGATTTTTTCGGAGGATCAAATATGCAAATTTGGCCTCTTCGATCATCGAATACCGAATTATCGAATAGATCGAATGATCGGATACGGATATTCGATAATTTGATGATCGAAGGAGTTAAAATTTTAAAATCATTCGAATGCCTACTTCGCAGATTGAACCTACCGAATACCAAAAGAAGCCTATGGGAAACCCCCCCCCCCCCCCCCCCCCCCCATAGGCTTCTTTTGCAAAGACTTGCTTGAATACGATTTGTACAATCGACCGCCTCGATCGTTCGAATCGTACAAATTTTTCGGAGGCTCGAAGGAAAAAGTACGATTTTTACGGTATTCGATCGTACTATTTCATCGAGAAATCGAATATCAAGCAAAAAGATAGCCTAAAACTATAAGCCTAAGACTATTGAATGCTTATCGAACTTTGAATGGATTCGTAGGATTTTAGGTGAGTTTTAGTAAATTTGCCCCTTACCATCTCCCCCTTCCTCTCCCTGCAGTTAATTGAATCAGTTTAAACAGACATAATATGTCCTGTTTAGACAACTTCTTGCTCTCTCCTTTTGTTGTGTCTTTCTCTGGCCAACAGATAAGCAGAAGTCACTGATTTAACTGTACACTGGTCAGTTGATAAACTACCTGCTCGCAGGAACCAGGCAGCTTGAAACCATTCTCCCTTTGGTGCAAAAAAATAAAAAACATTGATTTTTTTATTTAAGTAAGACAAGAGGCAAAAAATATATTCAGCACCAGCGTTCAGGTGAATGCCATAGACAAGCTCTATTTATTGGCTGGCGGGGAGATGTTTGGGATTCTGTTTGCTTTAAACGGCACGGCCAGACCTGTTCTCTGCTGTTAGTTTTCAATGCATGTTCAACCTAGTGACAGAACACATAATCTGTAAATAAGAATATTTATAAACTGGGTTAATATATGTATACGAAACATCAGAGGAATAATCCAAATAGTTACACTTTACCTGCAGTATAAGGTAACACAATAATCCAAACCATAAACTAAATTCTGATGCTATTTAGTCAATCTTTAAATAGTGTAGGTAACTTGTTTTTTGCCTGAACAGAGGGTGGAAATCCAAACCTGTACGTCAGCAAGTGCCAGGAACATTTGCTATTCACCTAATACTTTAATAAAAGGGCAGTATGTAATGGATATGATTGCTATAATGCATGATGTAATGGATAATACGCCTGATATTCTTCATGTTTAAAAGGAGTGAAACCTGCTGCAAATCCATTTTGTCTCAGGAGGACATGCCCAGCTTTTGTGATTTGATGCTCCACATTAATAAACATTGCTTAACAAGGTGTTTATTTGCATTGTGCTGTCTGCCAATAAAATGCTAATTTCATTTTTCTTTTCTGGGTTTACTGCTTATGCACTGGCTCACACGCAGGGCACTTTTAAACAGGAATACATGAACTATTATGCTGTCCCATTAGGTAATTAAAGAATATTTTTGGTTACAGTTGTAACCGTGTCCCTTTCAGAAATAGAACTATAGAATCTACATGCTGCATGCTAACTTAGCATAATGCAGGATGCAGATTGCACTAGTTTCTGAGCCAGTGCAAAACAGGGATTTGAATAAACACCAAACTACATATGGATTTTATGTGTTTAAATTAAAAAAAAAAACAAAGCAACAGCTAGTTTTACAGTGGCAAAGAATCCTATTTAATCATTGACTTACTTCAAATTTTGCAGGTTGCCATCCAGTTAAAAAAATAGCTCACCCTTGTCCATGATGGTTTCCTTTTCTATTTTGTGGATTGTCATTGCTCTGCGTATATCCCACGCTTATGAAGGTATGCTTCCAATGTTATATTCATAAGCATTGTACTTGATATGCTTTAGTGGAGTGCAAACATAATTCACAGCACTATAGAAGATAAAAGTGCCTTTTTAAAAATTGTTTGTTTTTGTTATTCCCCCCCCCCCCCATTAGGACTGGTACACTGTAACTGTAAGTCAAGTTCAGTACAAAGAGGTGATGATGTCATTGTGACCTGTAATAATATCCATGAATTGGAATATATAAAAGTGATGAAATGTAAGGAAAGTTCCATGGAATGTGATGCATCACTCACACATTTGGAAGTAACCAGAAGTCTCACAAGTTTGGGGAGTGAATTGGGCTTGCTAACGTTTCACCAAACCAATGGGACATCAGAGTTAAGACTGTATGGACGGCAGAACAGCGGATGCTACTGTATGACTGTGGTTGCTGAAAATGGGAATATTCATCCTACTGAATGTAACCTTAAACTGGAAGGGAAAGGTAAGTGGGAAGGTTGCTTTGTAGCAGTATTGGGGTGGGTGAGGAACACTAACATATAGAAATTTATACAGAACCCAGACAGAAGTACAAGAGCTCTAAGGGGTACAAAAGCACAGCCCTTATTATTCAAACCAGGTATGGGGTGCATAGCTTGGCATCAGCAGATATAGATCAGCCCTGTACACACTGCCTGCTACATGCCTATAAACTCCTGATTAAGATGCATACAGAGCATTAAACCACTATTTCCATTTAATTTTATTACAGGTCAAGAGAAGGCACCTACCGAACCGACTCAGGAATCTGGAACCCAAAGTGAGTAATTCTATCATTTCAACGGCGCAGTTTTAGCAGGAAGTTTCTAGAAATTAAAATTTTCAAAATCAGTGAATCACAAGGATTCAATAAAATAGGACCTGCTTTTCATCAGCTACTTCAATTCCAATAATAAAAGCAGGCATCTGATTGGTTGTAATGGAGAGCTGGTCTAGGTGAAATGTTTCTGATTTTAAAGGACTGCCATGACTAAAGCTGGCTATACATTATAATATCTGCTCATTGGCCCTAGGGCTGAAGAAATCAGATTACAACGAGGGCAATGGGCTGTGACAGGTCGGCCACAGGAAAAATCAAACCCTCCCAATCAATATCGTGGCCAGATATGTCAGAAGCCCCCATACATGGGCAGATAAGCTGTGGAATTGGCCCAAAGGACAGATATAGGCAGCTTTATCTGCCTGTATATGGCCATCTTTAGTCTGAAGTTCTAATCAGTTTGAGTTTACAAAATAACACAATAAAACAATAACAACAAAAGTAAAACAGCAGGTAGAAAGTGGGCAGAACAGACAGAGAGAGATAGAATCTCTACATAAAACATACAAATCAAAATAAATAAAGGAAAGTGAAAACGAGCCCCTGTGTGGGAAGGAATGCTCTATTTTATGCCATGTTATTTCCCGACGTTATTTTACTTACTTACTTTTGTAGGCAAATTCAGGTGGAAATAGTTCTTAGAAAAAATGTGTAAAAAAATGTACACTGGTTTTTATATGATGAAGCCTGGTGATGTGTGGTGTATTATCCTTCCGTTTTTTAAATCACATAACAAATCTACCCTATCTACTACTATGTTTCTGGGTTCACAAGCATTTTATCAAGCCAAAAACATGGACTGCAATCAATTGCGCATTGTGGTTTTATCTCCCAATCACTATCTTTTATCTTCTGGATTAAGTTACATGCATGGCTGAGCATGATGGGAGTAAACTTAGAACTACCTGGTCTAAAAGGTACTGGCAAGCTGTATATACATTTTGCTAATCACTTGTTTTTCTTGACAGCAGCGGATCCAAATCATTTACCACCAGAAATGTACCAGGGTGAGTGATCATTATTGTCTCGCATGGCAGAGGGGAATAGATTGTTTACAGAGAGACTTACAGAGAATCACCCATGGGTGATTTTTGCCCATGTCCCAATTCCAACAGCTGTGCCCCTTTTTTCATCCCCACCAGGGTTTTACAGTAATAATCATATGCACTGAATAAGCCATATTCTTGTTTCTTGTATCTATAAATTATAACAAATGTACTGTCCCTATTTAACTAGAAGCGAACACCAATTGGAAGAGAAGTGGGTCTTAGTGGAGAGTAAGGAGGGTGAAATTGGGGCTGCTAGTAAGCTTTGGGGTTATTTCATATCTACCTCTGGTTGAAAAGGTGCATCAATGCTAGTCACTTGCACCATTGCCCTGCTCACTGGCATCAACTCTCCTCAAAACACAGCCCCCCATTGTCTCCCACATCACCCTCCTCCAACATCACTGTGAAGACTGGAGCCATTAAAAAAAAGTAGGCATTCTGAGAAGGAAGCCGAGGATTGCTTATAAAATTTCTATTTGCATAAAATACCCTGGAAAAAAAGGATACAACCCCACATGCATGTCCTCAAGCCCCAATTTTCTATATATGCCTCACAGAGCCTGGGCCTAGGACAGGAGCTTCAAGGGGTGGCCCATGGGAGCCGCTATAAAAATATGTACATTCTCAGAATATATTATGATATATTATGGCGGCTGAAGTGGACTGTTGTTATAGTGGCATGCTATAGTTGTCCATATTAGCCAATTTTGTTTGTAATAAAAATTGGAAGAAATGGCACGGTTTAACTCAATTTCATTTTTTTTTCTACAGACACACCCAAGATATGGTATTTGCCTTTGATCATACTGGCACTTGCTACTGTAATTGCCCTTTACATTTATATGGTGAGCTCTTATTTATGTCAAATATAGATCTTTATTAGATTATAAGGATTCTGCCTTTTCAGCAGGCCAATTCCAAATGCCTGGCCACATTTTTGTCACACAAAGAAGTCAAAACATTTTTAGCCATGCAATATGGGGCAAATCGTTAAAGTTTGAATGGTAAATTCTCGTTTTTTTTTTTGTCAAAACTCACAAGTTCGAGTTTAAAATTTTGAATTTGAATTCAAATGCGAGATTTATCATCCCTCTACCCTGGAAAAAAATTGAATTCTATAGGTCGCCACCTAAAACTTGTTGATTCATGTAGAAGTCAATGGCAGATGTCTGTTGACCCATTGTTGGAAGATTTTAATAGCCTTCCTGACATTTGATTTTTTTCCTTAGTAAAACTCAATTCGAATTGCGTTCAAATTCAGTATGAGTTTTTAGGTTATCAACATTCGATGTTGATGAGTTTTAGATGTTCTGTTTTTTCAGAAGTAAGCTCCTGAGAGATGTTATTGTTTTATGAAAAAAGTATTTTTAATTTGATGCAAGCAACACTTTTAAAAAAAATTGGAATAGGGGCTAAAAAAACATACCTGGTGGAACATCTGACCAATTGGTTACATGTCAGTAACATCATTGAGTATAAAAATGTACATGGACTGAGGTAAAGTGGAAAACTGCCCTGCGGTCTAACAAGTTGAAATATGATTTTTTTTGGAAATCATAAATCCCACTTCCTCTGAGCTAAAGAGAAGAAAGACCATCCGGCTTGTTAATGGTCAATTCCACCCGGTGATGGTATGGGGGTGCATTAGTGCAAACGGCATGAGGAGCTTGCATATCTGGGAAGGTACCATTAATGCTGAATCATATATACAATTTTTGGAGCAACATATGGTACCATCCAGAGTACATTTTTCACAGAAGGCCTTGCTTATTTCACAAGACAATGCCAAACCGATTTCTGCTTGTATTACAACAGCATGGTTCCATAGCAAAAGAGTCCGGGTGCTCAAATTGCCCCCCTTCCTGCAGCCCAGACCTTTCACCTATTGAAAACATTTGGCACATTATAAAGGGGAACAAACAAGAAAGGAGAGTCATAACTGTTCAGCAGCTGAAATTGGTTATCAGGCAATAATGAGACAACATTTCATTTTCAAATTATAACAATTGATCGCCTCAGTTCCCAAATGGTTACAGCAGTGATCCCCAACCAGTAGCTCGTGGGCAACATGTTGCTCTCCAACCCCTTGGATGTTGCTCTCAGTGACCTCAAAGCAGGTGCTTATTTTTGAATTCCAGGCTTGGAAGCAAGTTTTAATTGTATAAAAATGAAGTATAGTGCCAAGTAGAGCCTCCTGTAAGCTGGCAGTCCACATAGGAGCTACCATATAACAAATTACAGCCCTTATTTGGCACCCCAAGGGATTTTTTCATGCTTGTGTTGCTCCCCAACTCTTTTTACATTTGAATGTGGCTCACAGGTAAAAAAGGTTGAGGACCCCCGGGTTACAGGGTGTTGTTAAAAAAAGAGGTGATGCAACACAGTAGTTAACATCCCCCTTGCCCAACATTTTTTGTAATGTGTTTCTGGCATCAAATTCAAAACAAGAATATATTTTTAGGTACACAATAACATTTCTCCATTTCAGTATTTGATGTGTTGTTTTTGTGGTATCTCTAAAATAAAAGGATATAAGGATTACATGATTTGCAAATAATCCTTTTCTCTTTATATATACGTTTTCAGTATTACAACTTTTTTGGAAACAGGGTTGTACCTGAGTAATGGGAGTAGTGTGGGTAAGGTCTCTGTTACTAAATCTGCCCATACAAGGGTTGATATTGGCCACCCTTGACTGAGTCAGCCAGCACCTCTGTTGATTCCAGGAGGATCTCAGGGTAAATTAGGGCAACATAAAAAAAATCACATTCCATCTTCCCTTACTCATAAAAATATAGGGGCAATTTTACTATTATTCCCCAAAAATCAGCATTCGAATATCGATTTGAACGATCAAACGATTCGATCGTACGAATGGTATTCGAGCAGGACTTAGCCAATTCGGTAGGTTCAATCTGGCGAAGTAGGCATTCGAAGGATTTTAAAATTTTGATTCCTTCAATCATCTAATAATCGAATTTTCGAATATCCGATCATTCGCTCTATTCGCTCTATTCGATAATTTGGTATTCCATGATCGAAGAGGCCAAATTTGAATATTCGAATATCCGATTAAATCATACAATCGTAATTTGATCATATTCGATCGAACTACGATCTATTCAAGTGAATTTTGTAAATTTGCCCTAATAAAGTGTAGAGTTTTTCAAAGTTTTTTCAATGCAAACATTGGCTGATGTACAACATATTGCTCATCAAGTTTCTAAATTGTTAATTCTTGTGTTTGCAGAAGCGGAGGAGGACAGGACAAACACAGATGAATGAAAGTAAGGAAGCAATGTTAGAGAAAGTCTGAGAAGATTAAATAGTGACATTACTGGAGCCAACATTAGGGGGTCACCTTCATTCTATCATCTGGCATCTATTGTAACTTGTGTTCTGCCCTACTGGGAAGCTCTCTAAACCCTCTTATAATAACTCAACCATTTGGAAATCTTGGCCCACAGAACAAAGCACAAACAGCAAGGGTCTCACGTCTTGGTCATGGCAATGGAATACCAAGAGCAAATGTCCTCACAATGAAATCAGAGCTCTCTACAAGCAAATATATACATGTGCCATGGAAATAGAAAAGTCCATGTATGCTTATGGATCTGCAAAAATATTACAATCAAAAATATTTCTAAACTTTTTTATTTACCAAAAAATAATCTTCTATGGTAATATAAACCATCCACAGCTGGACTGAATAATCTCCAGTTTCTTCTACTGCACTAAATAGGCTGGCAGTCTATTACATCTTAAACATTTTTGGAAAAATTGTAGCAAACTACACTATTGTTTATATGCTGTAAACTCATTTAGGCCGCAGGTTTTTGGGGGTTCATATTTATCACCTTTTGACCTGGGTTCAGAATGATTTTCTTTGTACTGGAGGATTGTATAAACATTTTTTTCATGATCAGACTCCTAAAATCTGACTAGATTTTAATGAAAAAAACAATAGTGCCAAACCCCCCACATGGGTGACTTCCCCCCTCCAAAAAAAATTAAGCAATGCCAGCAAATGATAGTTGGTTAAGAAAACATTTCTGGCATTGATTATACCAAACCTGCAGCTCAGTGAGTAATACTGTAAATATGCCTCTTCTTGCAAGGAAGAAGCCCCAAGATGTATATATTGTATATGTTATACCTTTTTCAATACTGCTTACACAATCTTATTTTAGGATAAAAGAAAAACTTGTTGTAGCAAAAATACTTACATTTGTGTTTTAGCAAATTAAGAATTTTGTATGTGATTTTTGTTTTTATACCTTTATACCTCTGTCATATTCTGTGAATAAATTCTTGGGTTTTTTTTTTTTTTCATTTAAAAAAGCTTACTTCTGATGTTTTTATACAAGCTGCTGAAATAAATAGAGCAAATGTAGAAAAATAGGAAACTTTAACGTTTTTAAAATAAGGCATAACTGTTAAACTTTTGATACCACTAAGAACATATTCTAAATACATAATTTTTTCCATTTACAATATTGTAGTTTTGATGATTTTATACAAACTGAAATTAAGGCAAGAGTAAAAAGAAATTTTGACACAAAATGGTAATTTTGATTTTTTTTTTTACAATATGGAAAAATAAATAAATGAAGCCTTTTAAAAGAAAATGTAATATTTAAAAAAATTTTTATGAAGAAATTAAACTCTAAGGGCCTTATTTATCAAACTCCAAATTTCTCTATTTTAATGAAAAAAAGTGTGACCAAACCAAAATACACAATTGGACCTTTTTTATTATTAAAATAAAATCACAATTTCCTCGGATTGGGGACAAACAAGAACAAATCGTGTGAAACGCTCCCAAATTTGACATTTTCAGATTTTTGTTTGAAAAGCCCGAAATAGTCGGATTTTCTAACTAATTTCACCTCATCCCTAATTTCGGACTAATTTCACCTAATTTCACTAAATTCAACCTCTCCCATTGGTCCCCTTGGCAGGTCTGAGATGCCGGATTTTCAGATTCTGATGTTTATCATCCTCTGGGTTTTAGAAATTAGAAAAAGTAGAAAAATATAGGAAAATTTTTAGTTTTTTTAACTATAAAATCCAAATTTTTAGTGGGGAAAAAGTGATTTTTTGTTGTTGTTGTTGTTGAGATTTTGGCATTCAGACTTTAATAAATAACCCCATAAATGTACCATTTGAGCCATTTTACAGGACATGTTAGGTTAGTGGCTGAGATAAGGAAGAAATAATTGTCATATTGTATTAAATAAGTTGTATTAAAATCTTTACATTGATGGATAAAATAATAGCAGAGAACTCATAACTACTAATCAGTGCATTTAAAAAAATGACATTTTTCAAAAGGGGAAGTTATGCATAATAGTGTTGCAAATAATACAAATATGCTGCAGCATTTATATCAGGTTTAA
>CM044447.1:43407039-43437319 GCA_024363595.1 Xenopus borealis
TATGCTAGTTGGTTTGGTTTAATATAACCAAGAAAGGGTTACATAAACATTTGTTAAACAGAGCCACATGCAGTTTGGAACATTCCAGTTAGTACTAGACTGTTGATTTTTTTTTCTTCATAAACAGTTACAGTCAATGACTAATCTCATAATAAAACAATTGCAGATAAACCACGGGATACTAATATTATGTGATTATTATTTTCGGTATCTTATTGTAAAAATTGCTAACGTGCATTGTTAATGACTCTACTGTATTTTTAATTATATGATATATAATATAATTCCAGAATTACACTAAATGGTGTTTGCCAGTTTTTTTTTCTATGCTTATTGTTTGTTCTTGATTTTATATTTATTTTGCAGATGCATATCCATATATCACTAAAATATGTATTTAATACTATTATATCCTGTCTTATAGTGATGTGCAGGCTGGCCCAATAGACGCAGAACCCAAATAAAAGGATGTGCTTGTGAAAACTAAGAGAGCGTGAACAGCTAGGAAGAAGATGCCTGTGAGAAGAGCAGCGGGTGTCCCTGCCTCCCACTAGACCACCAGGTATTGTTACACCTTGTCTACATTGTAATGATATAATCTCAGGTGACTATACATTGCATCCACAGAAAGGTTGTAAATAGTGATGGGCGAATCTATCCCGTTTCGTATCGCCGAAAATTCGCGAATTCCCAGCAAAATTCTCAAATTGGCGAAAAATTTGTGAAACGACACGTGTATCTTTTTTGACACGCCGTTTTCGGCGCACGTGGTGTAATTTTCGGCGCACATCTTGTTTTTTTTCATGTCAACCAATTTTCACTGGCGTTTTGCTAATTTATTCACCGCAAATTCGTTAGTTGTAAATTATCTATAAAACCGTTACATGGCTGTGATCTGTTGTATTGTACTTGTGGGCTAGACAAGAATGATTATTTATAGGGCCAAGATAATAAAAAAGACTGCTTCTGCAAAGGGAATTATTAGATCTGATAGTTATTGGGAGTTATTGGATTTGGGCTTTTTCAAAGTAAATTCCCTTGAGGCCTGAACAAGGATTTTAATTTATTCTGTTATGATAGCGTTTATCACCTGACTTCCAATTCAGTTATGTATACCAGGGATAGAAAACCTCCTAAGCAAGGTATATGACAATTATTAATAGGCAATACTGTATGTTACTAATCTCTACTTACAACGAGTTATTTCAATACTCTAGCTAGGATGTTCACGTGTAGGCTCTCTCTCTGTATTTAAAGTAATAAGGCTATGTAACATTGTGATACCAAACTCACAGGGTGGCAGCACTGTATATTTATGCCTGAAAATTTTATAGTAAGTATCTTTGTAATAGCTACTCACCCTGGTGGTCCACTCCACTCTTCCCCTACATTGCCGGCTTCCTAGTGTGCGTGTGGCATGCGCTTCCTCTATTTAAAGGCGCATGCGCGCTGGCGTGATTACGTCAACACGCAATGGCGCAGAATTTAAAAGTATTTAAAGTCACATTTTGGATTTACTCATTGCCCATTATAGGAATTTATTCCTGGTACTTCTGTACATTGAGCTATTTGTATTTCTGATTCTGATTCCTGTTGTGACCCCTGCCTGGCTTTTTGACAATTCTGACATTCTCTGTATCCTGACCCCTTGCCTGTTTACCGACTCTGATTCTGCTTAATCCTCTGATTGATCTCCAGGTTTGACCCTTGCCTGCCTGACTTCGTTTGTAATCTGCCTGCCCCGACCCGGCCTGATCTGACTACGAATTTTGTCCAAGCTTTGTACTGTGACCTTCTGTCCATAAAGACTTTGCCTTACAGTTGTGCCCCTTAGCCTGTTCAGAACCCCTCGCTTTGCACCTTTGAAACCTGGCAGCATCTGATTAGCCAAGGGCTCCTCCAGAGGTGAAAGGTGGCTGTTAAAGGCAGAAGCAAGAGCTGAGAACAGGGTGCCTAGCATTGGTTCTGAATTTAGGGTGCCAACTGTTACAATCTTTATACACAAGATCAGACAAGGACATATTTACCTGCATTTCCACCTATAATTAGGCAGATTGCATTTATTAAAGTAGCTATGGATTGTGGGAACTGGCCACTTAGTGATCCGATTGGTCTTGAGCCTTAAGAACACAGATTTTTAAATTGGATTTTTTGGACAGTTCAAAAGAAACTCCAGTTTTGTAATATTCAGTTAAAATTTAAAGTTTTTTTTTTTCAAATAATTTAATATGTTACTATCATATGCTAATTGCACATCTTTATATATTTACTTATTGAACTGTGTTGTTATGCCTGATGAAGGGGGCGTGCCACTGAAACATTGCATCATAATTCATTAAACACACAGGGGTTTCCCGCATTCATAAGCTCTGGTGTGCCAGTAACAATTTCTATAATTCTATCATAGTGCATAGTCTACCATATGTATGCAGAAAAGAGCCTGCGCTCAACCTGTAAAATATAGGCCTGTTAGGATGACATTAGTGATAGTAATATTTTTGAAAAAGATAACAAGGGATTTTTCTTTGTATACCTCTTTATTTTTTTGAAAATGCCTTAATAAAAACTATGATTTAAAAATAAAAGACACTGGAATACATCGCAAATCACAATACTGAGTTTTATGTATTATAGAACTTTCTATAATACATAATATGGACAAATATAATTCTTCTATGAGGAGAGGAGCAGAAGGATACCTATTGGGATAGCAGTGGATGTGATCTACTTAGACTTTGCTAAATCATTTGATATAGTATCCCACAAAAGGTTAATGAAATGCTGGCCTAGTATTTGTACTTGGATATAGAAATGGCTAGAGGATAGATTACACAGAGTGAGGATCATTGCCAGAGTACCACAGGGGTCTGTCCTTTGTATGGGGTAGGCAGAAAATGCAGCTGCCTAGGGCGCTACGATTGGGCGGTGCTGGGCAGCTACCTCTGCCTACACATAGATCAGACTCAACTGGCTTTGAACGTGAGTGTACAGCGCTTGGCGTCACCACACATGCGTATACACTGCTTGGCATCACCACAACTGCACAGAAGTACCCTGCGTCACCTCTGGAATCCGTCTCTGGCTGTAATCAGTGAGATCAGCCCTGCTGGTACTCATTTTAGGGCACAGTGTATTTGAGCTAATTAAAAATGGGTGATCAAAGTGCCTATCCTCCCTTCAGAAAATGGACAAGCAAATTAACCCTGCTTCACCCAAGCTTTGTTCACGTTAGTGATGACTGGCAAACCAAAGCAGCCCCCTTTCCTCAGAAAACATTTTATTGACTTGCCAAGGAATTGTAATATTTGTCGATTTTTATTTATTTGATTTATTTTTGTTTGGAAAAACACAATAGTTAAATGCTGCTAATAAATGTAGTTATCAGTTATTTGCAAATTAACAGGCACAACCTTTTACCAGAGACATAATACGGGAAGTAGGATAAATATTTTATTTTGAATAATACATAATACGTAATAATATGTAAATCTCAGTGTTTAGGGATTCCCTTGGATTATGCTGCTGTGCTGAGTGGTTAATTGTTTGTTACTGTATGTGAAAATGTTTGCATGTGTTTAATGCTTATATGCTTACCCATTATTATGCTGCCACATGGTGACCAAAGTTACATGGCATACCTCCCAACTGTTTTCAGTGGGACAGTCCCGCTTTTGACAGCTCAGCCCGTAGTCCTGTGTTTGTACTGAAAAGATACGACTTTCTCTGCACTGAACAGCCAGAAAAGAAACAAAGTTTGTAACTTAATTGGCTTTTGGCAGAGAGCCCAGAACAGGTAACAGATGCAACTAAAATACTTTGTAACAATTTTGAGATAAGCAAATAAGTAATTGTAACCATTTAGATAAGGAGGTCCCTTGGGAAAAGTTAGACTCACAAATTAAAGGGTAATTCACCTTCATTAGCAAAACTGTAATAACTGAAACTGAAAAAAATACAGAAATATGTTCTGGTTGTTACCAGCTCCATACAGGCCAAGTAGGGCAGTCTCCTGGGGGAGAAAAGACCTCTCAGCAATTGCAGTCACTTCTATAATGCGTCTTTTTGCCACTCATACATTGTCATAGAGATAGGGATGCACCGAATCCATGATTCAGTCCGGGATTTGGCCTTTTTCATCATGCTTCTGAGGAAGTGGCGTGAGCCACGAAACGCGTAAAGCCAGATACCCTGACATGCGATTTTTGTATGAGAAAAAACTTACTGATGGAACTTTTTAAATTGGATTATTAAAATAGCTTTTACACACACTCCGGTGCTCCGCTTTTTGATATTTTTCACTTTGGATCCTCTAACCGTTTGAGGGACGGTCTTGGCGTGCAGCACGGAGGTGAGTGTTTTTACAGAGAGACTTTTTTGCTCCCCGTTCTGGACTGTCTAATTAGAAAAGCCTTTTTCATCAGGAATCGTATCCGAATCCTTGTGCCATGACTATGAATTTGCATATGCAAATTAGGGGTGGGAAGGGAAAGCAAATAACTTTCTGTCACAAAACAAAGGGAGTAAAAAAATGTTTTCCACTTTTTACCTTCCTGTCACTAATTCAGAATGCTTGGGACCTGAGACTTTCAATATTAGGGATCTTTCCATAATTTGTATCTTCTTACCTTAAGTCTAACTAAAAAATATTGTTAACATTAATTAAACCCAATAGGCTGGCTTTGCTTCCAATAAGGAGCCATTATTTCTTAGTTGGGATCAAGTACAAGGTACTGTTTTATTATCACAGAGAAAAAGGAAATCATTTTAAAAAATTTAATTTATTTCATTAAAACAGAGTCTATAGCAGATGGCCTTCTGGTAATTTGGAGCTTTCTGGATAATGATTTTTCTGATCACAGATCCTATACCCAGGGCCAGATATGTCTTTTCAGCACCCCCAGGCCGGCTGCAGTGTTTCGGCTCTGCGCCCCCCCCACTTCCCCCTTCCCCTGTGTGGAAGAGCACACATACACTCCCACTTCCCCCTGTCCCTATCTGCACAGAAGACTGCGTGCACCCGGTATGAACCTAGGAAATTTGCCATGCACGCAGTGTAGGGTTGCCACCCAGCCAGTATTTTACCGGCCTTGCCGGTAAAACACCAGCCAAGGTCGGGGCCGGTATTACAAATTTACCGGCAATGTAGCTGCCGGTAAATTTGTAATACCCCTTAAAAAAGGCCCTTGCCTTGCCGAAATCCTACAAAAACTTACCTTTCTCGTGTCTTCAGAGATCGCTCGCCGTGGCTCCGCCCCTTTTGTGTAACGTCATGCCCCTTTTTGCATCACGTCACGCCCCTTTTTGGCCCCGCCCCCCACCTGCCGGTATTTATCTTGCAAAAGGTGGCAACCCTAACGCAGTGGCAACTGGTGTCACTGGATGTCCCTGAAATCTTGTTGCCCTAGACCCAGGTCTTTGTGGCTTCTGCACAAATTTGGGCCTGCCTATACCTGCATATGAGTCAGATTTGACACACTGCAGCCTGCCTTCAGCAGAACAACGGACGGAGTCTGCAAGTGCCAGTTATCTTGCTGCAGAGATGAATGATGGATTTAGTACAGGTTGGCATCAGAGCTGCCCTGTACAGCTTTCCTTGCCTTGGAATGGCTCCAGTATTAATTATTCAAAACCTCACTGCCCAAATGAAATGGAACCAAACCAAACATCCAAGGTACATTTTTAATTTAATCTATTTGTTCTTAAAATGATCATTTATATTATGGGTCTGGCTCCTCAAAGACAGGCCCACTTTTGTGAGTGGAAGGCAGAGTCCTGCATGGGGTCGGGTAGCCGTGAAATACCTGCAAAAAGTCCCTCGATACCTTGGCCGAACAGGCAGCCAGCAGGTAACTCAGCTGGGTACCCAACAAAGGTCCAGACTTGATACCTCCCACCCTTATAGTTCTTCCAGTTTTGAATTTTTTTGGAAAGATTCGGCACCAGAGTGACATCACTTTCGGGAAAATGTGACATCTCTTCCGGTTTCACATGTCCCCTAGGTCCAAAGGTTAGTTGGCCTATTGAGGGCCGGGTCAGGTAGTGTGAGGAAAATGTGAGTCAAATTTTAGGTTCGGGTTGCAGGTATGGGTAGGGTACAGTTTTCAAAAAATGGACCTGTGCAGGACTCTTTAAGGTCAGGGCAATGACACATGAAGACAGTTTAGTGGCTTTGATGGAATAAGTTGGTGCAGGAGAGTTGTCTGGAAAATTTGGCAGACTGCGTGTTCACGCTACCAAATAAGTTTCTAAAATTTCTCCATGTGCCATTGCCATTAATGTGCCATTTCAGTTGTGCCTATGTATGTGTGTTGATTTGCAAAGATCATCCTACTATTCTTCTAAAGATTTCAGTAAAATATTACAGTAAATAGGCACTAACATTTTCCCTTAGGTCCTTCCCACTTGGCCCACACCCCTCACCATTACTACAGCAATAATTTTGTTTAATATTTAATCCAGTCCATTAAGTGCAAAGGGGTCTTAATATTCTGGGTACAGGATTTGCTTTTCAGCACCACCAAATCAGTAGCAGGGCAAAAAGAATGAGAAGCCAAGTAACGGAAACAACATGGGAATCTGGAAAGGAAACAGATAAAGATAATAAAAATAATTATCACTTGAAATCAACTCCTTTAGATACAGTACATACTGTTGTATTTATAGTTATTATAACAACTGTGACTGAGGGTCACTATATGATGTTGCAGACCCTGAGTGTTCCAACTGTAAGGCTTAGAAAAGATAACCACAAAGTAACACGGATATGTTCAAGCTAGAAAGATGCATACAAATGGGAATAATTATAAAATCACAAAAAAATATTGTTCTAGAATCAAAATGATGCTGAAAGTTAATTTAAAGGAGAAGGAAAGTAACTTTATACTTGCAGGTGCCTAACGTTAGGCACCCCCTAATGATTGTATGTACTTACCTGACACTCCGAGTCAGTGCTCCTCTCAGCAGAAAACTGCACCGGCCTGGGTATGGTGTCACTGAGCACAAGAGTTATACTGTGCATATATAGTACTTTCTATGCAGCTTAAAGTATTAGAGTTGAAGTTACAAAGTGTAATGGCCAGTGCTGGGCCACTCCGGGCAGGCTTCCTAGGGCGTAAGGGTAGAAGCGCCCAGCATTCACGCAAACAAAGCCGCAATTGCGCATGCGCTAAAAGCTGCAATTGTGCATGCGCAATCGCGTCTTTTCACGCATGCGTAATCACGGCTTTTCACGCATTCGCAATCACGGCTTTTTGCACATGCTCGAAAAGCCAGGAGAGCGCATGGGCAAAGTTGCTGAATGAAAGCCAAAGTGTGGACGGACTAGGGGGTAGGAGAGAAGGTGCGTGCCTGGGCCCCCCCCCCAGCTTTGCGCCCTAGGCACGTGCCTACTCTGCCTACCCCTAGTTTCGGACCTGGTAATGGCTGCATGAACCTGCTAATAAAGCACTGTTAGACTCTGCTCATCCTCAGCTACCAAAACCAGTGAGCACAACGGAGTGATCCTCTTCCTGCTTCTTCGCTCTTCATATTTCCCGGGGCAGACTCATGCGCAGTGGAACGAAATGACGGCTTTTTTGTTAAAGTTTTGCTGTTCACTTTAATGTGCATGGATAGCTACGAGCTGGAATAAGAAGCTGGAAGAAGATACTCCCTGGAGATCTCTGGAGGAACCCCAGGCTAGTGCAGTTTTTGGCTGATAGGAGAACCGGCCTGGAATAATACAATAACTTGACACACCCAAGTATAAATTGGCTTTCCTTCTCCTTTAGAATGCCCCCTGTAACTTACTTCCATGCTGTGTGACGGTGACCACTGTCTCGCCTCCAGATAGATGCCTTTTGGAGTCCTCCATTTTTCCTACACAGTAGTATGCATTTGTGTCGCTTTCGCTAAGGTCCTCCAGGGTCATGTGGAAATTCCGAATAGTCCCAGAAAATCTGAGGCGATCTGTGTATTCGTGGTCTACTTTCAGCAAAATGATAGGATGGTTGTCTTTGCAAATTACCATTTTGTCAGTGTTTTCATGTTTTGTACAGGAGATGGTACCTGGGGTGTACATACATGTGTTAGAGCTCTTTATTTATAAGAATTCTAATGTCCCCTAACTATCCCCACTGCTACTATAGACACCATCTCTCCTACTATACCTGCTTTCCCACAGCCACAGTCCCTTCCCAGAATCTATTATCCCACTGTTACTATTGGACCATTTCTCCCTACTATACCTTCTATCCCACAGTCACATTCCCTTCCCAGAGACTATTATCCCACTGTTACTATAGGCACCAGCTCTCCCTACTATCCCACAGCCACAGTCCCTTCCCAGAGACTCATATCCCAGTATTATAATAGGCACCATCTCTCCCTACTATACCTTCTATCCCACAGCCAAAGTCCCTTCCCAGAATCTATTATCCCACTGTTACTATAGGACCATCTCTCCCTACTATACCTTCTATCCCACAGTCACAGTCCATTCCCAGAGACTATTATCCCACTGTTACTATAGGCACCATCTCTCCCTACTATACCTGCTATCCCACAGCCACAGTCCATTCCCAGAGACTATTATCCCACTGTTACTATAGGCACCATCTCTCCCTACTATACCTTCTATCCCACAGTCACAGTCCCTTCCCAGAGGCTATTATCCCACTGCTACTATAGGTACCATCTCTCCCTACTATACCTGCTATCCCACAGCCACAGTCCCTTCCCAGAGACCTTTCATACTAGTGGTCATTCTGTTTTATGATTTCACTTACCTGTCCTCAGATGACTAGTGATATGTTCCCCTCCACAAGTTTGAGAATAGCAGCCCGATAAATCAATTATTTCCTGGCTAAGACCGTTTGCTGTTATGGTGAAATTCTTAATTTTCCCAGAAAATGTCAGTTCATGTGTATAAATGCTTAGGCTCTTGTCTACCTTCACAGACATCAATCGTTGCTCATTTAAACGCAAGGTTAAGGACAGCTCTCTGATGTCTGTCTCCTCATCCACTGAGCAATGTATGGTGGCTGAACTTTTGGAATCTTCCTTGATTTTTTTGGGATGTTGAGAGATTTGGTTCTGCAAAGCTATAGATACAATGAGAGGAGAGAGATTGTGAGGTGTGAATTCACAAACCTGTAGTTGGGGATGGAACTAAAACAGCTTAGCTAAGCCAGAGTGAGCAAATCCACTAAACTTTTTTCAGTCTGATCCTCTACAGTGTTGAAAAATACAGCATTGATTAATTTGGGCTGTTCAAAAAGAGTTGAGATGAAAATGGTTTTTTATAAATCAAGCCTTTGCAACCCAAAGTCCATACAATTAAAGGGGGTTCCCTTCACTCCTGTAACCACATAAGTCCTTTTTATACGGCACTTGGTTGTAGATATTTTGGTGCAATGCTGAAGCCATGCTTTATTAAATGGGCCCAATGTCTTCAGGGACAAACAAATGCTTTATTTTGACAACTACACCCTTCTAGTTACTAACTAAAATGTTACATTAAAATGTGCAGATGAAAGAACTTTTAGGAACTTAGCCCTTGGACTTTATTACTATATACCCATAAAACAAGGACTGTGTATTTATTGTGAATATAGGAAAATGGTTTTCTCCAGCTAATTCTTTCTCTATTTTCTGATATAGAGGAGAACGATGGAACAAGGCTTACAGGAGGCAGGCAAGAGGAGGGAGATGATGAAGAAGCGGATAACACCCATGTTGTGAAGAAGTGAGAGAGAGCGCATGCCAGTCTTTAAATCTGTAAGACAAAATGACAGTTAGGGAAGTATGTACAGAATATATGAATGTCACTTCAATGTTTTGCAGTTATAACGGGAATTGCTAAAATACACGGATTGAGATTAGAGCAGTTATGGGAGCCCAGGGTTCTTCTCCCAGCTCCCTGCATATCGTACATAGTTACATAGTTAAATCAGGTTGAAAAAAGACAAAGTCCATCAAGTTCAACCCCTCGGGTGCTGAGAACATGAGGAGGTTTTTTTTGGAAAACAAGCAAATAGAGTAGAACAGTGTCGGACTGGGCTGGTGGCGACCCGGGAAAAAACCAGGTGGCCACCAAGGTCTTGTGGGCCCCGCTGGCCCAGTCCTGTTCCCTGCCCTGCTCCTCTTGCTGCACGTTAATGCAAATACAAGGTGCGCATACGCCCACGCCATTGTACGCCAGCTGGGAGGTGAGGTGTAACTCCGTGAGGGAACCGAACAGAATAAAAGGTGCGCGCATGCCCAGACACTTGTGCTTTGGCAGGGGCACAACTCAGCCGGTGTGCGACTCAGCGGGTGTGCAACTAAGCCTGGGAACCCAGCGGCAGGGGAGCTGGAGGGGGGCCCTGCCCCAGCAGCCCCTGTGGGCCCCCCAGTCCGACCCTGGCTATGGGGGATTCTTTCCTCCATTTTGTGTTTAAAGGGCAAGGAAAGGCAAAGAAATAAAATTCCATTTTTACTTTCTTTAATGAAAAAGATATCTATCTCCAATATAATTTAATTAAAAAATGTGTACCGTTTTTATAAGAAACCTGACTGTATGCAGTGAAATTCTCCCTTCATTTAGTGCTGTGGATAGGAATTGTCAGACGGTCCCTAACTTCTGGAAGGGAAACAATCATACTTATGAACAGCAGGGGGAGCACCCGCCTTACTTCCCAGCCATGCAGAACTCAAGCAGCTTTGTTTGTTGATAATTTATGACGATCCCTAAGAAGCCCAGACCACACTGAGCATGTGTATGTAGTCTAGTCTTGCAAAGATGTATAACAAAGTTACAAGATGACAGCCCCCTGTGGCCAACTTTGAAAGCATAAATTATTTGTTTGATTAGGCTTGTGGTGCAGTAAGTTCATGTTTATGTTTAGTATACAAAATACAGCATTTCTAGCCTTATTCTATTTAAGACTTTCCTTGCCCTTTAACAAGGACATTTTGAGAATGCCTCTGCTGTTGCATGACATTGCTTTGGCACCAGTAAGGGCAAATAGGAGATGTTCTGTCATTAAGTTATTCAATTGCTCCAACCCCTGCCTCTACAATATATATTATAAATATTATTTGTTGTGCCAGGAGTAACTTGTACAGCAACGCTACAGCCTCCATGTGTATCAGGGAATCTGTAGAGAAAGTATGTACACTACATTAGGCTTGCTAGTGTAAATACAGGCTTCAGTCAATTTCCCACTGATATTCCGCAGGACTTTTTATTGGCGCCTGCCCAATTCTGGCTCACACTGTACATACACAGACGCATGCACTCCTTGTTCAATCCTGTACTGCCAAGCAGGCCAACAGACCCGACTGTGGGAATTCAGTAACCACACTAGGAATCTGCACAGCTTGTTACTATTTTAGGCAACCAGACATGGAGATAACTGATGCAGGGCTGGGGAGGCTGCAAATTCTGGTTTACCATAGGCCCACCACATGTAAGCTTTAGATATAATACTGCTCAGGGAAAAACAGACTGTGTGAGTTTTCATTGTTTACTAACAGTAGGAATCATACTTTACTGCACTTTTAGGGTGGTGAGACACGGGCAGAATCGGGGAGATTTAGTCACCTGCCGACTAATCGCCTGTTCTTCACGGTAACAATCCCCAAACTGCCTTCGCGTGTCTTCCCTTCCTGCATAATGAAGAGTCGCCTGCACTAAGCACACACGGTGCTTTGTTTTCCGAAGTCACCCAAAATTGCATATCGAGGAAACTTCAAAAAATGAAGCGCCGCGTGTGCCCATGTGTCACTAAACAGGGCCGGACCAAGTGCAAGGCCAGATTGGAACCATTTTGGCGGGGCCCCCTAGAAGGAACTTTGCTGTCTGTCACAGGGTCACAGAGCTGGATGGGCAAATAGTGCCTGCTTTTCCCTCTGTCCAAGTGATGGCTGCCAGTTGGGGATGGGGGCAGGCTGGGCAACTGGGAGGAGAAAAAGTTCCCTCATTTTGTTTAATCTATGTTCACAAAAAAAAGTGCAAATTTTTGGTTACCACTGTAAACTGTATGTTCGCAGCACCATGGATTATATATACAACACTAATGCATTTCACTTGTCACTCAGTTTTACTTCTATCGAATTCAATCGAGGCCAATTGGGTTTGGTACCCGCTGCTTGAATTGGGTTTGGGGGCGGGCTGCGCCAAAAGGTTCAGCTAAGGCCTGGGCCAATAGGTTCTGAGCGGGCTGGGCCAATATGGATTAGGGGTAGGCTGGGCTACTGGGGGATTAAGGGAATTGTAATCAGAGCTTGCACTGGAGCGGTGCCCCCATAAGCACAGGGTCTAATTGGGCCAAATTGGTCCAATGTGCTTAAGACCGGCACTGGAAGCAAATGTGTCTCTGATAGAAACGAGGTACATCTAAAGGTAACCAGCAATATTATTTAAAACAGGGGTGTTCAACCTGCGGCCCAAGGATGGATATGAATGCGGCCCAGCTTGGAATGCTTGATTCCTGAGGAAACATCATAATAAGTCTATTAACTAAGTCTATTTAATATCCAGGTGTCCCATATTCCAGTGTATAGCTCCATCTGGCTCTCCAACTGGTATTGTAGTTCTTTTCTGTGTATTTTCTTTACTTTTACAAATCAAAAGTGTTTGTGTATTTCTTTTCTTTTTCCAATGTGACCCAGGGAAGCCAAAAGGTTGGGCACCCCAAATTTAGAATGTCACATTGCTTTGTATAGATAACTGAGAAGCCACCAGTTACTTATTAAAAGAATGTGACTATAGGAGTCATTAGGGAAGTGGAAGGTTGGGTGCAAAGTGCAAAGAAAGGACACAATCCACCAATTGTATAGCACATTTCACCCTGCACTTCAGCCTTAATTTATTACCAAAGGACTCTGGGCTTCATTTCAGAAAGGAGAGACCTGTGGCTTCCCCATTAATACAGCAGTGCCCATGTTTGGCATATGTTGTATTCATGCGGAGCAGGAGGGCACATACATCACAAATCAGTTTGCTGCTGGATTGCACGGGCTTTACTCACCATCTGCCCATGTTACACCAAGTTTATACCGTGCACCAATCAGTGATGTGTATATATATATATATATATATATATATATATATATATATATATATATATATATATATATATACAGTATCTATATGTATAAAATGCAACTTTTGTATGAATCACTGTACAAAAAATATTAGAACAAATAGGTGGTCTTTGTAATAATAAATACAAAGTACAGTAAAGTAAAGATCCCCCAGAGCTTAGTGTCAAAGAGAAAAGAGGATGGAGGTCCATCCCCCGTAGCGTGGGAGGGCAACAGACATGAATAGGAGGACATTAAGTGCTGAATCATTAACAATTAAAATTTTGCTTTTTAGTTGTGATTTTATTGAATTTGTATCCTTTCATTGCCATACCTCCCAACTGTCCTGTTTTTTTGCAGGAAGTCTAGATTTTGATAGCTCAGCCCTCAGGTTTCTTACTGAATGTCCCCAGTTTCTCATTAGTCTCCTACATTAACTAGTAATGTGTGTACCAGCCCAATACCTGCAGGATGTGCAGGTTTACCCATGGGTTGGGTGGGTTTGGGCCAACCTCAGCACTCTATTTGTGGGTCGTGGGACACTACTGGCCTCTTTTTTTTTTTAGGGGAGGAGGTGGGTGCGGGGGGGGGTCAGGTGCAGGAAAAAAAAACCTTGACCCGCAAATAACAAGGTTTCTGAAATTTAATTACATAAGAGGCTCTTGGCAGAGAGTCCAGGACACTCAGCACCTACACTCTGATACATTTGTAAGATACAATTGTAACTATTTTAGATAAGCGGGTATCTTGGGAGAACTGTGACTCAAAGCTTAAAGGGCAATTCACCTTCATTAGCAAAACTGTTATAACACATAAAACATAACCCTAAAACACCCAAAATTGTGTTCAAACTTTCGATAACCTGCCAAGTTTTGTAAAATAAACATGGTATGTAGGGGTGTGGCCATAACATGGGCATGATCAATACATTTTCACCATGGCAGATATCTTGGTCCCTCTTTCCATTTTCGAAATGTTGGAGGTATGAATTTTCTTGCTGTTTCACCCTGGGTTTGGGAATTCTGAAATTTGTTTCAACAAAGTAAAGCTTTTTACTTTACTATTTTGTTTTACCAAGAGACCCATTAAAGGGGTGGTTCACATTTAAAGGAGAACTAAAGCTTAATGAAAGAAGTAGCTAGAAATGTTCTACATTATGTTTTGTGCTTCTGCACCAGCCCAAGGCAACCACATCCCTTTAGCAGAAAAGATCTGTGTCTCCAAAGATGCCCCAGTAGCTCCTCATCTTCTTTTCTGCTGATTCACTGATTCACATGCTCTGTGCTGCTGTCACTTACTGAGCTTAGGGACCCACTCACAATATAAAGTACACATAGAATAGAAATGTCACAATATAAGGCTGATTAGTCATTAATACAGATAATTATTACATGGCAGCTTAGAACCACCAGTGCAACTAACATCAGAATTTAATTATTAGATCTGTAGCATCATCTTATATTACAGACTAACCTCATTTTGTGCCTGATAATTTGTGATGACCCCCTAAGTTTATCTTGAGCATGTGAGTGTTGCAGGCACTTTCCAAGATGGTGACCCCCTGGGACAAGTTTGAAGTCCTGGATCATTGCTGCTATTGAGAAGCTGAAAGTTTAGGCTGGCGCAATAAGTTCAGTATATAAAATTACATTTTAGCCATCTTCATTTTTAGGGTTGAGTTCTCCTTTATAGAGACTGCCTATACCCCCTCTTTCAACATGAGCTCAATTAATGGGGCTTTTGCTGGACTTACTTTTTGCCTATAGTTTTAAGAAATATCTATGGTTTATATCAGGAGTGCCCATACTTTACTAATGCGAGGTCTACTTTTAGTGATGTTGTCCCATTATAATCTACATCCATAAAATCATTGTTCGCATTCTGTTCCATGGAAAATATTACTTAAATATTATATTGATTTATGAGAGAATTTATATGTTTAACAAACAACTATTTCTTATGTAACATTAACATAAAAAATATCTTAAAGGAGAAGGAAAGTCTGTATACACTTGGGGGTGGCAAATGTTAGGCACCCCCAAGTGATTATAGCGACGTACCTCTAACCCAGGGCCAGTGCTCCTATCAAATAAATACATGGTTGCTACGGTCATTTGGACTCTAACAACCAGATTGCTGAAATTTCAAGCTAGAGAACTGCTGGATAAAAAGCTAAATAACTGAAAAACCACAAATAAGAGTATCATTCTCCACATCCTCCTAAAAGTTAATATAAAGGTGAACAACCGCTTTAATTGTATTTTAATATACTACATTCTTAGGGAAACTAGAACATTTAAAGTAATTAGGCTCGAGGGTCAGACTTGGGGGCCCAGGGCCCATCAGTGGTGTTGTCCCAGGGCCCCCCACTGTGTGTGCACGGTTTTTCATGTGCGTGTATGTTTTTACATGCACATCCTTTATTATGCATGAGAGTGTCCATTTTTTTTGTTTTTTTCTGTGGCACAAAGATTATCCAGGGTGTGGGTCTGGGCCGGTGGGGCCCACAAGAGCCACAGGTTTTTTCCTGGTGTCCCGCCGGTCCAGTCCAACCCTGAGTTACTCCACAGACTCCACTATATGGCTTCATTAGTTTAATTTAATCTGGCCCATGCTCTATGAGATGTAATGGAGCCAATACGTGTAATTAGTTGGACAGTACTGCTTTATTGTGAAGTAGGTTTAGTATTGAGATTAATAAAAATTAACAGAAGTATTTTATGCCATTGGACACCGCCCCCAATCAACTTGTGATTTCTGAATGCTGATATATTCTATGGTTCTGTTATTACCCATCTGCGCCAATTATATAGCTCTGTGGATTCTGCATTCAAAGTTTATTTCCCCTTTTATATTGGAATATTCTGTGTATACATTATCCTGGAATTTGGGATTAATGTGCACTATTTATGTACAGAATTTAATTAATTTATCAGCACAGAGGGGTTTGAAAGCAGCCAAGACTTCTATACTTTAAGGACTCGTTTTCTCTCTCTTAGCTCCAAGAGCCGGAGTTTCATTGCAAAACTGAAATTACTTATATTTCATAAATGTTCTAGTTTAAAAGAGTGATCCACTAAGTATTGCTTTTTAGTCCTCTGTGTATAATGAGGCCCCTAAAATTAGATCCCTCTTATAATTCCCTTTATGGCTACTCTGTCTGAGAGAGTGATGGAGAGAAACTGAGGGTGCTGACAGAGGAGAACCTGTGGGAAAGCAAATAAAGAAAAATATATGAAAACCTAAGAGTGGAGAGACAGGAGAATATAGAAACTATGGCAGTAAGTGATGGGGAAACTGAGGGAAGGGAATAAGCGAATTTACACTAGCGAAGTAGATAGACTTGCGCAACTTCGTACCCTTACGCCAGGCGAAGTTGCACACTGACGAAGGATCGTAAATTCGCTAAGAACATTTTCCTGAACGTTAGCACTTACGTTAGACGTTACTTCACCAGGTCAGACCAGGCGAAGTTCAATACAATAGATAGGAGGTTGAAAAAGTCCCTAAAAAAACGCTGGCGTATTTTAGCAGGGTGGGTTATAGTCTGAAAAAGATCGATATTTTTTGGGGGGGTTACCCTCCTAACAGGGGGCACATGTAGGGCAATAGGACAACTTTATTTAATTTATTAAAGGTTTCCTGGGCTTGTGTAGTGGAATGTAGTGGCTGGAACATACAGGGCCGTTTCTGGGGCTGCCGCCACCTGAGGCAGCAGCCCCAATGCCGCCCCCCCTTCCCGCTCCACGCTTAAAAATCAGCGTCGGAGCGGGTCAAAAAGGGGCTGTATCCCTAGTGCATAAATCCCAATTGCGCTCTCTGCACTAGCGGAGCCGAATTTCCGGGTTAAAACCCAGAAATTCGGCTTTTAAAGTTACAAGAGGCGGCTTTTTGCCGCCCCTTGTAACCGGCCGCTCTGTGCCGCCTGAGGCAAAGTTCTCACCTTGCCTCATGGCCGGAGCGGCCCTGGTAACATATACTTCTATTCTAAGTTAAAGTTCCCGCCGTATGCAAATCAGGCTTCGCTAGCATAACAGCGCTCTGCCTAACGAAGTAACACTAGCGCAACTACGATACTGTTTGCCGACCTGAGCGTAAAAGTCCTACTTTTGTGAATTTGTGTAACACTGGCGAAAATTCGCCTGGCGAAGTGCGGCAAACGCTAGCGAAGCTAACGCTAGCGATTTTTCGGATCTTAGTGAATTTGCCCCTATGAGTGCTGAGGCAGGTGATCATCTCAAACTACAGCTCTTGTTCTTGGCACCCACCCAGCCACAAATATTTATTCATAACTAATGGAGTTTTAAACTCAAACATAAACATTAATATATAAAAAAAAAAAAAATTGAATGTGAATATATGTTATTTGTGATTCTGTCTGTTCTTTGCTATTCCTTACTGGTTCTGACTACCTACTATATCTTTTCTCCAGCCAAATTACCAATTCTCATAATGCTTTGCATATTCTCTAATTAATGTACCTGTAAATGACAGAGGTGTGTAAAGCACTTGGGAATTTGATATTTTGAAGGGAGTACTGCTACATAATAGAACAACATACTGGTTCAGTTTTATTAGAAATTACTGTAATTAAATAACATTACAGTAACCTGATTTCAGGCCACATCATTCATCATTCTTAACTTGTATTTATTTTGGGTTTTCATTAATAAAAACAGAATTATGTAGATTAAACTATATATATATATATATATATATATATATATATATATATATATATATATAAATAGTGACTTGTTTGCAATTAAAGTGGAACTATTGGTGAGAATTAAGTATTAATGTATAAAGACACATTGCCTTTCTCCAGATAACAAGGAAACTAACTATAATTTTCTCACTGAAAGAATGTAACCCCACCTATTTCTATATATCTCTATGAAAAGTACCTACCCCATTATATTATATTCAGGGAACCAGCTACACAAAATGAAATTACTTCCCAACACTTTAATATCTGCCCAGATAACTGTCTTCTCCAGATAACCAGGAGACTAATTGCATTACTAATAGCAGTGCTGCTACATTTGAGGCAAAATTCTATGTATCCCCCTCCTAACAATAGTAGTAGGAGTACCCCCTATCCCATCAGTTTATTGTATTTGGGAAATACCATTTCTCTATCATGCTGTGTTGGAATCAATTTACATACTACAGGAGGCAAGGTCTAAAAACCCCATTTTTCCTAGAGAAGTTGCACAATATGCATGTTAACCACCTACTTTCAAGAACAGATTTTTGTTTTTGAAGTCTTTATTCTGTAGTGGAACCATCTTCACATGCAAAATAATTGGGAGAAGGAATGCAAAGTAGGGGAAGAACTGGGAAAAGGGAAAGCAGAAGGGAAATATAAGGAGAAAAGAGGTTTAAGGGAAGGGTAAAACAGAATTATAGTGGAAAGCATGAGATAAAATGGAAAGGCTTGTATTGTGACTTGACATGTATTCTGAGTAGTTGTAATAGTGATTTGTCCTGACACATCTATGCTTGGCTAACATGGAGCAGAATACAAGCACTGCTGACAATGTTTGCTAGGTAGTTGAACTCACCAAGACCCTTGTTATCCAGGAAAGCTGTTTATTCCAGAATCAGGGAAAAGGATAATTGTTGAAGGTCAAAGGGAGTATTCCAATCAGGTAGATGGACAGGTGGTGGTGCTCAAAAGGAGAATTCCCTTCCTATGCCTTCCAGCACATGAGGACAAGAACTAAAATGGAGACTAGGAATGATTTAGAAAACACCCAAAGATGGAGGATGGGAGGGGTTTCCATGTAAAGCAGAAGATTGCTATGTACTCATAGTACTTTGGTCAATAGGTGGCATCATAACACAACATATACAACTAATTTCAAACCCAGACCAGGGTTTCTTAACATTTTTTCAGGAGACCACAAATTAGTCTGGGAGTCACCTTTGTGACCCTAATTACTACTATGTTAAAGGGGACCATGGAGGCATAACATTTAGCAAAGGGGCCAACATTTCAGTTCTGAATTGTGATAATTTCTACATAAAACCTAGCCAGCACACTCCTTGCCTATTATCGGTAGGTATACCCCTATATTATAAACTACACTATGTCGATACAAAAATGATGCTACAGTAAATCCGTTGGTGGCCTCTTCATGAGATCTGCAAGACAAAGCACAAATATTGAAAACATGGCAACAACCAAGCCCTGTTAATTACTTTGGGTGTCCTTTTTTGAACCATGGAAGACAAAAAGAGAAGGTAAAACAGTATACAATGCAACTTTGAAAATGGCATTGTAATACAGCCCTTAGTCTTTCTGATTAAATATTGGTTGGAATCTCAGTTACTAGTATAGATCAAGCAGGACAGAGAGTCCACAAGGTCTAAGATAAACATGGAATCAGTAATGGTTCCAATGAAAGGTTTTATGGTATAGACAGTCTTTGCAACTTCCACTTCTTTATGTACCTTACAATCAAGACTAGTGATGAGTTTCAGAGAATAGAATTAGTATAATGAAGTATTCTAGCTATATAATTGCCACTTTCTGGGGCCTTGAGAAGAGAAAAGATTCATTTGTCTACCTATTCTAGAAGCAGCTGATGATGTTGACCATGGCTAATGAAATCCAGGCCAAAATATATAAAAGGGGAATCCAGACTTAGAGGGTTATTTATTAAAGGGCAAGTTATGTTTTATGTTTTGCCCCAAAAATAGTTTTTTTGGGGTCATTTTGTGGTGGGAAAAAACTTGAGATGTATTATGCCCCAAAGCTGCTTGAATCTGAAAATACTCTACCTGTCAAGGTTATGTAAAAGTCAATGGCAAAGGTCCCTTGAACCATTTGAAGATGTTTTTAGTATTCATGATTTTCAGGTATTTTTCAGTGGTTTGCTCACAAAAACTTGATCAATTCAAATATTTATCATTCGTCCTATTTTCCCCCCGATTTCATTGATTCAGTATCTCTAATAATTGTGGAATACAGTGTCACAAGAGTCTTTGATATTTAAGCTTGTTCAATAAATAATCCAAGCCACTCTTAAAGGCATTAATATAATGTGTCACAACATCACACGTACTACCCTCATTGCGAAGACCCACCTATGCTGCTTCAACTGAAAGTATGTTGATCCTTTTTACAGGAAAAATACCCCTGCTATCTCTCTATAATGGCATCTAATTTACTTGTAAAGAGTAATCATGTCCCCTTGCAAAATTCACATCTAGCAAAGGCTTGCTCATGTTTGGTGCCTTTTTGGGGCTGACTGCAAGAGTTTATTACATCAGCTATGGCCTCAGTATATGAATCATAGACCTTGAATGAATTGACCTCTCCATCAGAGTGCAGCAGTGTGGTATTTGAAGCTCATATAATTGCTTCCATGATTGGCCTTTGAATTATTTAGAATTGTTTATGTCTTTTACACAAATAATGTTACTCAAAAGTCTCTGTGTGTAGTACCTAGCATGCAAAGGTTTTCCTTAGCTCACTTTAGTTTCAGCAGAAACACTCTACTCATGAAGTGTATTTGTCCTTGTTATTTTGAACATTTTAGACCTTAAATAAGGTGTTTTCTATGGCTTTAGAGCTACCATTGGTTTACTCAACTCTTACCCAAGTTGTGGCAAACCCAACATCAGGGTAATCTGTCTGTTAGGCTAATGGTACACAGGGAGATTTGCCACCTGCATTTAAATGGGCATTACTGTGGGCGGCAATGCCCCAAAATGCAGGGTACTTGCAGCAAAGTAAATCTCTGATGGCAAAACATACAAACATTGCACCTTATTTTACTTGCAAAGAAAACGTCTGAAAATGAAATGCTACATATGTTTTCATATCTACATAGTTAAATTGGGTTGAAAAAAGACAAAGCCCATCAAGTTCAACCCCTCCAAATTAAAACCCAGCATACACACGCACACCCCTCCACACACAAACCATATATGCCCATACCTATACTAACTGTAGAGTTTGGTATCAAAAAGCCTTTGATATTATGTCTGTCCAAAAAATCATCCAGGCCCCTCTTAAAAGCATCAACAGAATGAGCCATCACAACATCACCCGGCAGTGCATTCCACAACCTCACTGTCCTCAATGTGTATTTGTATTGTATTTGTAAAGTGTAAACATGTCTCCTCACAAGCACCTTTTTTCCAGAGAAAACAACCCCAACCTGGACAGTCTCCCCTCATAATTTAAGTCTTCCATCCCTCTAACCAGTTTAGTTGCACATCTCTGCACTCTCTCCAGCTCATTTACATCCCTCCTAAGGACTGGAGTTCAAAACTGCACTGCATATTCCAGATGAGGTCTTACTAGGGATCTATAAAGAGGTATAATTATGTTTTCATCCACTTTTTTATGCAGGACAGACCTCTATTTGCTTTAGTAGCTACAGAATGACACTGCCCAGAATTAGGCAACTTGTTATCTATAAAAACCCCAAGATCCTTCTCACTTAAGGAAACTCCCAACACACTGCCATTTAGTGTATAACTTGCATTTATATTATTTTTGCATTCATCAACATTGAACCTCATTTTCCAGTATGCTGCCCAGTTTCCCAACTTGTTCCAGGCCAACATTCCTTAATTTAACCAGTAACTTTCTGTGTGGCACTGTATTGAATGCTTTAGCATCCACTGCCATCCCAGAGCTGAGGTCCATGCTTACCTTCTCATAAAAAGAAATTAAGTTAGTCTGGCAAGATCTATTACGAATAAAATCATGCTGGCACAAACTCATAGTATTGTTATTTGCTATGAAGTCTTTATTAATCCTTCGAAAAGCTTTCCTATCACCAACGTCAGACTAACTGGCCTGTAGTTTTGAGGATGAGAATGGGATCCTTTTTTGAATAGAGGCACCACATTAGCAATTTGCCAGTCTCTCGGCACCATGCCAGACCTCAATGAATCCTAAAAAATTAAGAAGAGAGGTTTGGCAATCACAGAGCTAAGCTCGCTAAGTACCCTGGGATGAATCCCATCTCGCCCTGGACCTTTGTTTATCTTAACATGTTCTAGTCTCTTTTGAATTTCATCATCTATGAACCATGCATCAATAGATGTATTATTAGAATTGGGACTATTTATAAGGAAACCTTCATTAGTTGGTTCCTCATTTGTTGCCAAATGAGGAACCAACTAATGAAGGGTCAGAGCGCATGTCTCAATAAAGGCATTTTATTGAAAGAAAATCTTTTATTGGTGATGTCTGCGAAACACAAAGATTGATCTTAAAAAGATTGTAGGTGGAAGCCGTTTTGGACGTGCATCAAGTTTGAGCAGTTTTGAAGGTTATGGGTGCTGACAAAAAATCCTCCTCATTTGTATAGACAGACGAAAAGTATTCATTCAGAATCTGAGCTTTTTGCTTGTTCTCATCAACCAGCTGACCCCCCTCTGATAATAAAGGTCCTATCCCTTCCTGTTTCATTTTTTACTATTAATATATTAAAAAAATTATTTTGGATTCTTTTTACTGCTTACTGCTATATCCTTTTCCATATCGATTTTAGCTTGCCTGATAGCTTTTTTGCATGATTTATTGGCCTCCTTGTACCTTATAAATGATTCGGCTGTCCCAGCTAACTTGAAAGCCTTCAAAGCACAGCTTTTCTTACCCACCTCAACACCAACACTTCTATAGAACCAAAAAGGGTTTGCATTGCAACAACGTTCCTTGCTTACAAGCGGAATATATTGACATGTATATTTATTAAGCAGCATTTTAAAGACTTCCCATTTTTGTTCAGTGTTTAACCCTGGGAAAGCATTTTCCACTTAATATGTTGCAGAGATGCCCTTATACTGTCAAAGTTTGCACACCCAAAATTCAATGTTTTAGTTACTCCCTTATAGAGTTGCTTCTGCAACAGAATCTCAAAGGAGACCATGTTATGATCACTATTCCCTAAATGCTCACCCACACAAATGCTGGAGATGAGTTCAGTATTATTAGTTATTACAAGATCCAAAAGAGAGTTATTCCTAGTAGGTTCTTGAACAAGCTGGGATTAAAAGTTGTCATTTAGCATATTTACAAACCTACTAGCTTTATCTGTCTTGGCGATTTACATTACTGCTAGTACCTTAATGCTCTCAGTCTTGTAACTGTCACGATGCGCGCTCGGCGCTCCCTACATTCTTCCCAGCGCTGCAGATCCAAGATGGTGGCGCCCAGGACTCCACGTGGGCGCAAGGACACTGTGCCGGAGTGCCGGCGCGGTGACGTCACACGCTTGGCGCCAAATTCAAAAATAAAAGAACGCCGGAGACCCAGGTTCAATGCCATAGTATAGCTCAATATTACATTGTGTTCCTGGGTCTCCTTGTCTTGCCTGCTACACCTGTTACTGACCTCTTGCCTGTTCCTGACCTTGAACCTTGCTGCCCGCCTTATTGAACCCTTGCCTGGACTTGACCTCTCTTCTGGAATTTCCTTGATCTGTACTTTGCCTGGATTCGCTGGGAAAGGACTTCCTCCTTGATCCTGACATCACCCCCCCTGTGGGTGCCGGAGGCCCCCGCTGACAGTAACAAAGTCAGAATATGCTAATACTCATTGAAGGAGCAAATTGAGTTCATCAAACCTTATTGTATTCTTAAGTCAGACAACACTTACCTGCTGCTTGAGGCTGTTGCTTGAGCTGAAGTTTATGAAATTCATTCATAGGAGATGGTGTAACTTTGTGAATTCTGCTGTAGTATAAACCTTCAAATACAAATGATTGAGATTGACCATGGCAAAATGAGGCTTAGATTGGAGATGACAGGAGCAAGTATTATGTTGTGATGAATTACCAAAGCTGTTATTTGACTATTGCTGTACAGTTGTTATGTATTATAGCAGTTTGATAAATATGTGGAAAAGGGGTGTTTGCTTTTATAGGTACTGGCCTGTGCTTCACATGGTGGAAACCAACCCTTACATGTATCAACAGAATCTTCATATTCTCTTGGGCTGAAGCAGTCCAGCTCACCACTAGTTCATTAAGCACTGACATTGCAATAGTTGATGTTTCTTCCCATGCAAGCCTTGAGAATGCTGTACATTCAACCAACTTGGTCTTCTGCAGTTGTGCAATCCAGAGCTATGTGGAGTGGTTCTAAAAATTCTTCCGTATAAAGCCACGTGCTTGTAGATATCATCTTGCATAATGCAGATGCAGGCCCCGACAGCACCTATTTACACATAAAGCACAGGAACTAAAATGGAGAATACGAGGGACATAAAACAAGCAAAGATTGAGGGTGGGGAGGGATTACAGGTAAAGTAGAACATCACTGTGAACACATCACTTTAGTCAATAGGTGGCATCATAACACACCTAAAGATATATAATACAAGTAAGGCAACATACATGTTTATAGATGTATATATAACAACACAATCACAACAGGAACTAGTCGGAAAAACAGAAGACAAACAATAGTCATGAGCCACTTCCATCAAAGGAAAGTTACAACTCCTGACACATATAATAACACATACAAATATCTCATCTTGGGGGATCTCTGCCCTCTCCAGACCTATCTCCCACCAAGCCATCCGGATTAAAAAGGCTATAGAAGATACATTATTGGGAGGGAGGATATTATTTAACTAGTTTAAACTAGTCTGGAACAGTTAGGCATAGTGGAAGCATTAGACCTTTTAGTAAATAAAAAGGTTATGTACAGGATTCTTGCCACACTGCCCAATGTGTACCCTCAAATTAACCTTTTTCAGGATAAGAAAGTTTAGGCTTCATTAGATTAGTTAGACTTTTACCAGTTGAGATCAATAAATGTTGTCCCATACCTGTATATGAGTTGGTGGGTGTGCATGCAGAATAAGAATCTCTCTCTCTTTTTATCTGCAGATTGGCCCACATGGAAAAGAAAAGGAGAAATATGATCAAGGGGGTCATAAAAACAAGGTAAGAAATTAGCGAAGAGGAGCCTGCACACATCTTGGAAACAATCATATGAGGTAACAAGTCTCTGTATAGTATTCTACACACAAATCTACAATTACCTACTCTTTCTCCTTTCATCAGTTTCCGAACTTGCCTTATCTTTATAACATTTAAATTGTATTAACATTATATAGTGCCATTCATAGCATTCGCTGTACATCCATCTGTATACAAACATCCACATACAAATGACTCCTTCTCAAAAGTCTAACCTGGTTCCATGTTTGATCCCCAGATAACATTTACTGGTCAAATTAGACTTATTTTATTGTGAAGTAGGAATATCAAATGTTTATGACTGGTAAAGTCTACATGTCAATTTTTGTCACCAGAATTATGTGATTGCTGGGTCCTTCTGTCCTTCAGGCTTCTCTTCAGGTCTCAGGGCATACATTCTTTAACCCTTCTTTCCTTTCAGAGTTTCTAAAATTTAAATTTTTTGAGATCATCAGCCAGAGCAGAATTAAAGATTCAGGACACGAAGTAGAAGTCTAAGTACTGACTTGGATACATTTGTGTACACCTGCTTGATTTTCTGTCATTTTCAGTTCCAAGTATTCCCCATACCTGATACTGATAGATATTAGAGCTGTAGGTGTGCAGAAATTTCCTGATTTATTTTGCTTGTTTCTCTACATCAGTAACCCTCAACCATCGTCTCATGAGCATTATTTTGCTCATCTACCCTTGACTGTTACTCCCAGTGGTCTCAAAGCAGGTGCTTAATTTGAATTCCAGGAAGCATGATTTAGTTGCATAAAAACAGATGTACTGCCAAATAGAACCTCCTGTTGGCTGCCAGTCTACAAAGGGGCTATCAAATAACACATCACAGCCCTTATTTGGCATCCCCGGGGACTTTTTTCAGGTTTTTGTTGCGCTACAACTCTTTTACTATATGTCGCTCATGAGTAAAAAAGGTTAGGGATTCCTGCTTTACATGTACTTTACTTTACTTTACTTACTGTACTTTTCAGTTATTGGTCTGGAAGACTAATCCTAAATTAAGTTAAGATTAATTTAAATTAAGGACCCAAGATTTACTATGAAGAGTTGAAGATTGGTAAGAGAAGCAGGGCATTATTGTATGGAGGGAGATGATGGTTTTGCTACAGAACAGGTGAGAGATTATTATGCCTCATGAAAACATAAACAGTCCACCTATGAAAGTATGGTACAGGTATGGAATCCCTTATCTGGAAACCCAATCTCCATAAAGCTCATGGCTCCGATAGACTCCATTTTATCCATTAATCTTTATTGCAAGCAACCCCAGCTTATTGGGTTTATTTAATGTTTACATTATTTTCTAGTAGACTTAAGGCATGAAGACCCAAATTACAGAAAGATCAATTATCCAGAGAACCCCAGGTCCTGAGCATTCTGGATAACAGGTCCCATACTTGTACAAAGCTAACAGTAGGCTTTAAAGTATGTGTACAAGAGTAAAATAAAAACAATTTCCAGAAGTTAAAAATATAAGCACCACGAGGTCTCAATATAGAGATTGATTTGAAATGTTTTTTAAATGATTGGTATAAACAAATGTTTTAATTTTGGTTATAAACATATCTATATATTTTAAATGCTTTCTAAAGAAGTTAATTTAGCACATACAGTATTTGTATCATTAATTATATAAACGAGTTAATTGAGTACCAATGAACGTTATTTAAGAGATGACGAAATCCAACAAGACATATGCCCCTGATGAAGTATATGTGATACGAAACACGTTGGGCCTCCACGATTTAAGAAATTATATACTTATCTACACAAATGATTCAAGTTGATTATACGATCTTTGTTACTAAATACTGGACCGCTCAGCCGGCACGTGAAGGACTCCTTGTTCATCTGTATCATTACAACACGCTGACCGCGTTAATACAGAAACGTCTCTGTGACTTACTCGCATCCAGCACAAACCGACAGGCATCTTCTTCTGCGGAGAAAAATCCAGAGAAGCATAGCGATCCACCTAACAAGGCGCTTTCCCCACATTAGGCTCGGTAAGTGTAACTGCCCGCAGGGCACTACCCAAGTTTCCGGCGATATTACACTATTACAGCCAGTGGCGTAACTTCTCCCTGGTGGGCCCCAGTACAGGATGGGCACCTGGGCCCCTGTCGGGCCCTTACCTCTATAAATCCCATGCTGGAGTGTTGATAGCATGTGTCCTGTAAAATTTCCCCCAAGATAACCGCCTGTCATAACCATTATCGTGGCTCTGATGGGCCCCAAGTGGGTGGGGGCACTGGTGTAATTGCACCCTCTGCACCCCTGGTAGTTACGCCACTGATTACAGCCTTCTTTCCTAGGTACATTTGAGATCGGCTCTACCCTCCAATGTATGTGGCCAAGATTTCTGTGATAAGTGCAATATCAAGAATGTACTTTGTGAGTAGATCCGATTTGTGACCCGCTCGTTAAAGAAACTGTAATACAGTATTTATATATTATTATTTAGGCATTTGGGATTTATACATCAGACCCAGAAATGTGTCATGGCTCATCCTGTGGACAAGATTAACACAGAGAACAGAGAGCTGTTCTGACATCTTGTTTATAATTATCAAAGTATTTCCGGGTCCATCAGGGCAGGCTCTTACAGAGAATAATAAACTGGACAAAAGTATAAGATTAAGCATGCATCTAGTATCATCAGCAAAAATAGAGACAGTAATTACTCAAGGAATTCTAATAAAGTGGTTTGGCAATCACTGGGCAAAGGTCTTTTACTACATTGTGATGAATAGCATCTGGTCCTGGACATTTGTTTAATTTCACATGTTTAAGAATTTTTAAACTTCTTTCTAAGTCACCCAGCCATCAATATTTACATTATTAGTCTATTAACCAGAAAGACTTCACTGTCTGGTTTCTCAGCTGTTTAAAATCCCTGTTCTCATGAAATACTTTAACTCTGTCTCCAATACTAAACCTTCCAGGTCAGACACTGGGAAAAACACCCTGCAGGCCCCCCACTAACTAAAGCTCCCTGCCTGGACCCTGTCTGGACTTTTTGTACCCCACACCAGCCACAAGTAAATTTGAATGTAGCACAGTGCAACGTCGCATGACATAACACAACATGACATGCCGATGGGGAGTGGTTGATGCGCGCCATGAGTATTGGCTGGCAGACTAGCGACTAGCCCTAGACACCCCAGTCCAACACTGTACACATTCTTGGTACAATATTGTTTTACTTATAACTTTAAAAAATTATTTTGTTTTTATTTTGCTCCTCAGTAAGAAATCTTAGAAGAGGTATCCCCCAAATATCTGGGTGTTTTACTTTTACTGATTTGGGTATTTAATGCTTTGCTATCATTTGAAAACTATATATTTATTAGGATCTGTTAATCACAATATAAGTAAATCTGACCTGCTCCATAGAGAAGTAATCCTCTTCCTCCATCCCTTGTCATCCCTGTTTCCCTTCTCTTTACAGATCTTCAAGGTAGATCGTTAGCTAGACAAACAGTTGAGACTCTTGCACACACCTTACAGCCGACTGTTAGCTTTATACAGGTATGGGACCTGTAATCCAGAATGCTTGGGATCTTTCTGTAATTTGGGTCTTCATGCTTTATCTCTACTAGAAAATAATGTAAACATCAAATAAACCCAATAGGCTGGTTTTGCTTGCAATAAGGATTATTTGGATAAAATGGAGTCTATAGCCATTCCTTAATTCGGAGCTTTCTGGATATCGGGTTTCTGGATAATGGATCCCATATCTGTACCATAATTTCATAGGGGGACTGTTTATGTTTACATGAGGCATAATAATATCTTACCTATTATGTATAGCAAAACCATCATCTCCCTCCATACATTATATTGATTATACAATCCCTGATACTAAATACCGGACCACTGTGCCGGCACATGCGAAGAACTCCTTGTAAAAGTTCATCGGTATCATTACAACACGCTGATCACATTGAAGCAGAAACGCCTCTGTAACTTACTCTCATCCAGCACAAACCGACAGGCATCTTCTTCTGCGGAAAAAAATCCAGAGGATAGAGATCCACCTAACAAGGCACTTTCCCCACGTAAGGTTTGGTAAGTGTAATTGCCCGCAGGGCACTACACAAGTTTCTTTCCTAGATCGGCTCTACCCTCCATTGTATGCGGCTAAGATTTCTGCGATAAGCGCAATATCAAGAAAGTACTTTGTGAGTAGGTGTTTTTTTATATGGTCATGAAATGCGTCAGTAACTTATATCCTTATAATTTACAAGAGGGGGTACTTTATTCACTACATAATATCTAAGCAGCATTTTGCTTCATCATTATCCCTGCCCTAACTACTGTAATTTGTAACATGTTCTTATCCATAGCTGTCAAATCTCTTTATTTGTACTTTTAGGGTAGGGGCAGACAGGGAGATTCAGGGAGATTTTGTCGCCTGGCGTTTTTTGCAGGCGACAATCTCCCCGAATTACCTTCTCCCTGTCAGCCGATCGTAAAAGCAGAAAGCACCTGTGCAGACGCGGCGCGGCGATTTCCGGAATCGCCCGAAGTTTCCTCACGAGGTATATTATTCTTAGCAGGGGCATTTCAGGGGCTGCTAACTTCTAGCGTCGGAGCTCCTAACTTCTAGCTCTTCTAACTTCTAGCGTCGAAGCGGGTGGAGGAGGGGCTGCATCACTAGTGCAGGGAGCGCAATTGTGCTCGCTGCACTAGAAGAGCTGTATTTCCATTTTAAAAAACGGAAAGAGCGGCCCCTGGTAACTGGCAGCTCCATGCCGCCTGAGGCAGGGCTCTCACCTTGCCTTATGGCTGGAGCGGCCCTGATTCTTAGGAATGAATGTGGATATAATTAAAATATAAAATAATCTGTTTTGAATAATATGATTCAAGGATTCTGTGGGAGCAACACTATTAACTGATGCGTTTTGAAAAAAACATGTTTTCCTGTAACAGAATCTCCTTAATGACTCAAAGGTTGTAATGTTTTATTACCCTTTATTATCAACTGTGCACACACAGAGTACATCAATACATCTGGAGCTGGGGTGTTTTGCGTTTAATCATGTGATTGAAAGGAAATATACAAATACTTGTAATCTTCCTCTGGTTTGATATCACAAGTTACTGTTTGATTTCTTTATTGGTGGAATAATTCTTCTTCAGGTAATATTCGTGTCTTCTTTCGACTCTTTGGTGATTCCCATGAGTTTCCACAAATGCGTAGTTGTCGGGAACTGGGAATTTGCTCCAACTGCACATGTGCCAAAACACCGCTCAATACA
>CM044447.1:43437418-43447867 GCA_024363595.1 Xenopus borealis
GGTTTTTTTTTTTTTTTTTAGTATTGGTTTGATTTTCCTTTAAGGGGCTTAATTATATACACAGCATTGACAGGGAATACAGTTTTCCAAACTGAAAAGAAATGTAATTGTAAGCAAAATTAACATTCTTCATGGTTCTAACGTTATTCGTGAAAATAACAGACTCGTCAGACTGAGCTACATTTCTTCAAGAGACAAAACCAGTAAAGTAAAAAAGGACAGTTGGATACTGCTTTTATTAGCAATAACAGAAAAACTACTGACAATCAATGCATGTTTTACTGAGAATTACATTTTATTTTATTAGGAAAAACTGTATTTTTGTAGTTACATCCCCTTTAATTTTTTTGTTGTTGCATTGCAGTATCACTGCTCCCTACATATATACATAAATGTAATTTAATATAAAATGACATGTCCAATATCTCAAATCCATATGCTTCTGGTTTTATTAATTATCCTCTAAATCATCCAGAGTGTCTTGAGGAAACTCCTTTTCTTCCTATTATGTTTTCAGGTCATTTCAGGTCAGGTCATTCACTTCTTGGTAAACCCGTCCACAATAACCGACTTCTCTTTCATACACTACTTATTAAACCTCATTTAACCATGAAAACATAGGGGATTATTTACCAACAGTCGTGTTTGTGAGTTTTTTTTCTACCTCGAATAAATTCACAACTCGAATGTTTGCGTATTTATGAAAAAAACCCAATTGTAAAAAACTTGAATGAGGGGGGCTTGTCTAGCCTGCAAGCTTGATGGCAGCAAAGTAACGGAGCTCCGTGCAATACCAAGCCGGAAGCCACAGCAAACAGCATTGAGATATGGGGAAAGCACATAAAATGAAAGCGGAGAAGGAAAAGCACCATCAGGGGCAAAGTATGCCAGTGGATACAAGCATGGCACCAATCGGAACAAACGACACCTAAAATGACGGTGTAAGGGAAGACGCACCATAGCTGAGTGATCAGCAGGACCACGATTCCTCAGATGCGGAAAGCGAGACAGAAACAGACTTCCAGGCTTACCTAAAAGCACTACCTACCAAAGAGGACATTAAGAGTCTGCTAAGGGAGTCCGTCGACAACATCAGGACAGAGCTACAGGAGATAAAGACGGACTTAGTTAAAATGGCGGAAAGAACCTATGCAGTAGAAAGGAAGCAAAGTAAAATGCTACACACCCAAAAAGCACTCATACAAACAATATTAAACCAAAAAACACAAATAGAAGAAAATAAAAGACATCTAGATGACATTGAAAATAGAAGCCAAAGAAATAATATACGTGTTAGAGGTGTACCAGAATCAGTCCTAAAGGAAGAAATCCATACCGCACTCCTACAGATCTTTAACAACGTGCTCAATAGGGAAGCGTATACGGAAATAAATATAGACCGGGAGCACAGAGTGTTCAAACCAAGAAATGCCCCAGCAGAGGCTTCAAGAGATAGACTTTGTTGTAAAACCTTGTCCTATCCTGGACTTGTAACTACGAGTGCACTCACTTTTAACCGTTACTGATAGATCATCTGTACCTGTCTACTTCAGGCATGCGGATCCGGGAACTTGCACAGAACACACCGAGACAGATGTAAACTGAATACAAGTTCAGTTTATTAGTGTCCAGACATAAGGTTATATAGATCATAGAAAAAAAGACACATCATAATTGTTGTCAGAGGTGGTCTTTATGATAATCACACAGGGAACACTCAGCACAGCAACTTGGGAAAGGATTTACTTGTGAATAATTCAGGGATAATACAGACCACATTTACCAGTGTGGAAGATCAAGAACAATATGGTGGAGACACAAAAAGGAAACAGAAACAACAGAGTGCAGAAAAAAACAACAGTAAAGATACATTAACAATATTCACAGCGCCACCTTGTGACCATGTTTAATACTCCAGTGTTTAAGCATGAATGCTGTTGCATGTATTCCAACAATAATAGGGTGTGTTTTACTCAAGGTCACAGCAGATACTACTTTGACAAGATTAATAAATTAGCAGAATAAGTAAATATATCAAGATATGCATGTCCCATAACACTCCTAACCAGAATTTCTATGTAAATTAAACGGACATATACTAGTATATATAGTAAAGAAAACAGAGAGACAATTAAAAAACACATAAGGAATATATTTACAGACAATGATACACCATCAATTAATATCAGACAATAGTAAGGATGGAGGACGCTTGAGACGCAGAACTATGCTGCAAATTTCCTTTAATTGGAACTGCCGTGAACTACATGTTTCGGGCCCACATGCCCTTTGTCCATCCTTACTATTGTCTGATATTCATTGAATTGTGGCCAGAGCAGGAGCCCAGGAGGACTGCACAAGTGAGAACAATTTTGATCTGCTATATGTTTAACTGAAAATCCTTATCATTGTCTACACCATCAATTAATGCGGGAACACTCTGGGAAACACCCAAGTGCGTTCTCAGAGGGAACCTGATTGCTCTGGGTTCTAAGATAAAAAATGAAAGGAAAAAAGAATTTGAGAAGTTAATACAAGACATCAACAAATTAGAGAATGTACATAAAATAACCCTAGCACATCAAGTACAAAAGCAGCTAGAAGCCAAAAGGGAAGCATTTAAAGCTTTACTAGACATTAAAACATACAAAGCCTACCTCGGAACCAAACAAAAATTTTATGAATATAATAGTAAATGCAATAAATTTTTTATGAATCAAATGAGAAGGCAACAAGACAAAACATATATCTCAGCCATAAAAGCCACAGAAAGATAAAAACGTATGTGCAAATTATAGACCAATCTCATTGATTAACTAAAAATACACGCTAAGATGATAGCAAATCGTTTTAAAAAAATTATACACTAACTTATACATCGGATTTCCTCAAACATGTACTGTATGGATTTGGCATAGGAGAGTCCGCTATCAAGAAAATTCTAGCTTTATACCTAAACCCCACAGCCAGGGTACGAATAAACGGAAACTTATCCCCGGTAGTAGAAATTAGGAACGGTACCAGGCAGGGGTGCCCACTCTCCCCAATTCTGTTCGTTATTGTTATGGAGGTATTACTCTCCCACATTAGAGCTCAGGCAGACATAACAGGGGTGGTAATAGGAACAAAGGAACATAAAGCAATAGCCTTTGCTGATGACCTGCTCTTAGCAATATCCAGATCACATATTTCTCTACCCAACCTGATGAAACTGCTGAACAAGTTTGGAGAGGTTTCAAACTTTAAAATAAATGCAAGTAAATTTTAAGCATTAAATGTAAGCGTATCCGAAGAGGAGGTAAAGAGAATACAGGCAAACTTTTCATTCCGGTGGGTAAAAAACACAATAAAATACCTAGGTACAAATATACCAAATTACCTACAAACCATCTATAAACACAACTTCCAACCACTAATCAAAGACATAGTTAACTCATTAAATAGATGGAACGTGGTTTGGAAGGATACAAATAGTAAAATGGTTTGGAAGGATACAAATAGTAAAAACGCTTGTATTTCCAAAAATGTTATACCTATTACAAATGCTTCCACTCAAAATACCTAATTCATTTTTTCAAAAAATAAAATCAGCCATCTCAAAATACATATGGAATAACAAAAAACCAAATAAAAAATACAGTATACTGACAAAGAGCAAGCAAGAAGGAGGATTGGGAGTACCAGATACATACCTGTACTATGTTGCGATACACCTGACACGCATTTAACAATGGTACCTAGGGGAAGAAATAGGGAAACATTGGTATAACATAGAACAACACTTCTCCAAAGCACCCTTATATAATGTGATATGGGCCTCCAAGCATAACATTCCAAAAGAATGCAATGAACACTCGTTGATTGGGGCCACTATTCAGGTATGGAGAAACAATTTGAAGAAGTGGAACTTGTCCCAAAACCCATCCCCTATTCTTCCGATATAGGGAAATTGGGACTTTGCACCCAGTCTGGAAGATAGGGCCTACATTTATTGGAGTACAATAGGAAACAGGGCATCAATAATTGCCGACTTTCTGCAGGATGGGTAATTAAAATCTTTACAACAAATTCATGAGACCAAAAAACCTCATTAGAGACTATTAGGGGCAAATTTACTATTATGGTAAAAAAAAAAAGGATATACTTTATTCCATAAGGTTAAAAGTTAGCATCCTAACATGTTTCGTATCTTACGATACGTAATCAAACGTGATTTGCCTTCTTTCTTCATCGTGCCTATGATTACGTATCGTAACATACGAAACGCGTTAGGATGCTAACTTTCAACCTTATGGAATAAAGTATATCCTTTACCTCACCGTTTGGCTGCAGGAGTGCGTGCTTTTTTTTGACCATTGGATTTCGCTTGAGCTACGGGCTTGGGGCACAGCACCCGAGCCATTAATTCGGATTTGGTGAGTTACATATATCCTCTGACTATAATGACCATGATTGTTTACGTTTGACGTTGCATCCGTTCAAGTGTCGGACTCGGGGTATATACACCCGGGTCACTTACACCATATGGTGAGCTGTTACCTAAATCTTACAAACGGTTTTAGTGAAAGAGGGCTTGAGCTGGCAGTTTTTATCTATTTATCAAATTTACTATTATTCCCCAAAATTTGCTCGATCCTACGCGAAATTTGATAAGCATTTGACCATCGAATGCTTATCGAACAGTTTTAGGCTATCATTTTGCTTGATATTTGATTTCTTGATGAATTCATATGATAGGATAACGATTGTTCGATTTCACTATAAAATCGTAAAATTTCCTTAGAGCATCCGAAAAAATTCGTACTATTCGAACGTTCAAACGTTTCGATCGTGCGAATGGTATTCGAGCAGGACTTAGGGGCAAATTTACTATTATTCCCCCAAAAAAAGTTCCAATTCCCTCAATATTCAATGAGCATTCGATTTTCGAATGCTAATTGAATAGTTTTAGGTTACCCTTTTATTCGATCTTCGATCCTTCCACGATCGAATAATGATCATTCGACCATTCAAATGAATTATTCGTTCATTCGAATGATTCGTACGATTCGAACGATCGAAGACTTCGATCGTACGAATCCTATTCGATCAGGACTTAGCCTCAGAAGCCTATGGGAGGGCTCCCATAGGCTTCTATTACAATTCAGTAGGTCCAGTAGGCAATTGAATAATTTTTTAATTTTAAATCCTTCGCTGATCGAATTATCGAATGATCGAATAATTTGCCTCTTCTTTGGGGCGACAAATCTCCCTGAACGGCTTCCTGGTATCCTGTACCCGCTAGCGCTAAAGTCGCCTGTGCCTATTCACACGCGGCAATGCGTTTTTCAAAGTCGCTCAAAGTTGCCTCACAAAGCAATTTTGAGCGACTTTGAAAAACCCGTCGCCGCGTGTGAATTGGTGCAGGCGACTTTAGCGCTAGCGGGTACAAGATACCAGGAAGCCATTCAGTGAGATTTGTCGCCCCAAAGAAGAGGCGCTTAGTCGCCAGGTGACAAATCTCCCCGAATCTTCCCGTCTGGATGAGCCCTAATACCTAAGAAATGGAAGAATAGACTTCCCCCCACTATTGTAGAATGGTGGGTGGCAATGGAGGAGATTAGGAAATTCGAGGAGATTAGAACATTAAAGAACAAGTAAACCTTTTTTTTTCTATCTTTAAATTTGCTCTAAACAGCCCCCCAGATTAATGTACCTTAGTCCCTGCTGCAAGTCTGCTCTGGTTCCTTTGTTATCAGCAGCTTGTTTCCCCTTCTTCCTGGTGCAGAGTGAAGCCCCGCCCCATAGCTTACTGTGCTGACCTTATCTCTGTGACTAGTCCTGGAGATCATTTGCATACTATGACATAGCAGAGACCTCTTCCTCTCTATTGTGGAACAGCAGCAAATGGACTGCTCAGTAAACTAAGGGGCTGGGCTTCACTCTGCACCAGGAAGAAGGGGAAACAAGCTGCTGATAACACAGAAACCAGAGCAGACTTGCAGCAGGGACTAAGGTACATTAATCTGGGGGGCTGTTTAGAGCAAATTTACAGAAAGAAAAAGAAAAACATTTACTTTTCCTTTAAGACAAGGTACATATGGGAAATATAAAGACAGATGGAATCCTTGGATAAGCAATTGTAACACACACAGGCAGACACCAGGGGTAAATAAGTAAACTAAACATGTAAAACCAGGTTGACTCTAGAAAGCAGTGTGTAACAAAGATGTGTGAATAAAAAGAACAAATAAAGACAATGGGTAGAGAATAAAGCGAGCTAGCGACAGATGTTAAACCCCCCTTTCTTTATCACTCTCAAAGTTTGACACCAATCATCCACTCTAAGACGCAGGACAAGTGCATACCCAGTTGTACTAACCCCCCCCCACCCTTCCACCCCACCCAAAGCAAAGGTGTATGACAAAATGGGTTATTAAGTCAGAATGTTAACTTGTATTAAAATGGTATATGTTCATATGCTTACTGTTCCCTATACCCTTCCTTCTTTCCTTCTGTACTCTTGCCCTATCCCATATTTTGAAAAGCAAATAAAGAATTTACAAAAAAAAAACTTGAAACTCTTCCCCACGTACACTTTCTCCCACTTTTCTTTTTCTGAACTATTTAGTGTTCAGCTCTACCATACCTCTGCTCCATTTCTTCCTCTTCTGCCCCCTCCCCCTGCCTGGTACTTAAATGCAGGGGCATAACTAGAGAGGAAGCAGACCCTGTGGCTGCAGGGGGGCCCAGTAACATATACAATTTCAAAACATATTGCTCAAAGTTCAACGTCTAGGCATTTTGGGGGCTTGAAAAATAAATTGCTGTGGAGCCCAGTAATATCGAGTTAAGCCACTGCTTAATAACTGCAAAAAGACTGGGATACAACAGAGGTCTCCACTCCTGGGGCACTGATGCTAGGCACTGATTGAATGCCAACATAGTCATAGAAAGAAAAGTAATAAACAGAAGAATATACTTGATGTTAAATTTACAGTGAATATGTGTGGATAAAAAGCAGTGCATATGAGTTTTCTAAAAACCCAAACTTTAATATCCATATAATTAGCAAAACTAAACTGAAGTTGTCTGTTACATTCTGTGTTGGCTCCTGCAATGCTGCCCTCCCAGTGCTTACCTTTCCTGTGCGGGAAATGCAGCAATCGATCAATAGATTAAAACAGAGGTGCCTCTGAATCTGGAATCTCTCTAAAATGAGGCAAAACTTAAAATCAGGGGATGTAGAATTGGGGTTCTACTGTATTTGTATTTCTATACATTTTTTGTCTCTAGGTATGTTGTGAAAACTACAGTAGAGAATGCACAATGGCATTGCTGCAAAGATGAGCTCACTCAGCTTTCTTATCGCTTTCCACTAGATACTATAATACTTTGCAGTTTATTGCCGCCATAGACTCCTTAAAGAGACAGCAAACCCAATTGTTCAACATAAGTTTAATAAACAGGGCTTGCATTGAATATACTTTTTGCCTATTGTTTTATTTTTAGAATAAGCTATGATTTTTGTGATTTTTTTTTTTGCAGCAAACAAAGAGATTGCTCTTGGATCCTGCAAGAAATTTTGGGAAGAATGCAAGGTAGTTTATCAGGTAACCAATGCCTTCTGCTTATCACAACCAAAGGAGAAAGCAAGGGGCTTATCTATACAGGGCTTACTTATTTAAACTGATTCAGGTAACTACAGGGAGAGGAAGGGGATGATAGTAAGTGCATAAATATCCATTTTTGAAGTGTATCCACTGTACCTTTAAAATTTGAATCTGGTCTAAGTGATTCTATAGCTGCGTTATGCATCTAATGTGGTGGTGCACCTTTTTAGTCAACTTTTAGTAGAATGGTCAATTCTAAGCAATTTTTCAATGGGTCGTCAGTTTTTTTTTTAGTTTTTTTTTTTTTTTTAATGATTTGCCTTCTTTCTTCTGACACTTTGCAGCTTTCAAATGGGTGTCACTGACCCGATCTAAAAACAAATGCTCTGTAATGCTACACATTTATTGTTATGGTTACTTTTTATTACTCATTTTTTATTACTCATTTTTTCTATCCAGGCCTCTCCTAGTCCTATTCCAGTCTTTTATTAATCATTAGCATGGTTGCTAAGATTTGGACCCTAGCCACCAGATTGCTTAAATCTTAATCAGGAGTTTATAGACCTTTAGCAGACAGTGTGTACAGGGCTGATCTATGTCTGCTGAGGCCAAGCTATGCACCTCATGCCTGGATAGAAGGACTCTGTGAATGAGTAATAAGGGATGTGGAATAAAAAATTAAATTACTCAAAAAACGCAAAAAAAAAACCAAATGAAAACCAATTGCAAAATGTCTCAGAATATCACTCTCTACATAATGGTAAAATTTCATTTAAAGGTGAACAACCCCTCCAAGCAAGACCTGGAAGCTGTGCTTACAGACAGCGTCCAGACCTTGCATAAGGATGTTTGTTTAGCGCTGGAAATACGGAGCAAGAATTTGGATGAACCTTCAATTGGTGTTAGACTTGAACACATTATCTGACATATAACCCAGGCTACCATTTTTGAGCTGCCAGGTAGAGAAATAATTATTTTCTGAAAAATTCCTTTCCCACTGAAACCTGCCCAGTCTTGTTGTGTAAACTGCATCATGGCATTAAAGCTGCCACATTCTGTTCTGCTGCCACTGCTGAGACATTCCAGGAGCGAGAGAGACAGAGCGAGAGCAAGAGACCTCAAGTTTGAACTATAGAACCTAAAATGCAGTTATTCTGCTTCTGTGTTTCCCAATCTACATAACATAATGAACTATAGAAATTGGTGCCACCTTAAAATCCGAGCTGGAAGTTTAATTGGAGCATGCTTACAACTTGTGTTAGCAGGCTTGTATTCTTATTGGATCACACACAGCATCCAGCATTTACATTTTGGTGCATTGCTAAAGGGGTGGTTCACCTGAAGGTGAACGTTTAGTATGTTACAGAATGGCCAATTCTAAAAAACTTATCAATTGGTCTTCATTATTTTTTATAGTTTATTCTTTATTTGCCTATCTTCTTGACTCTTTCCAGCTTTCAAAAGGGGGGTCACTGACACTATCTAAAAACAAATGCTCTGTAAGGCTACTCATTATTTTTATTGGCACTTTTTATTACTCATCTTTCTATTCAGACCCTCCCCTATAAATATTCCATATTCTCATTCCAATGAAAGCATTGTTGCTAGGGTAATTTGGACCCTAGCAACCAGTTTGCTTTTAAACTGGAATGCTGCTAAATAAAAAACCAAATAACTCAAAAACCACAAATAATAAAAAATGGAAATCAATTGCAAATTGTCTCAGAATATCACGCTCTAAATCACACTAACTGTTAACGCAAAGGTGTAACCCTTTTAAAATATCTTCATTATATATGAAATTGATGGCTGCACGCTTCTAATGTAGAATGTTTGCAGTTTAATTCTTGTATGCCGATCTTACAGTCTAATTAGAGCATGTACATATCTGAGTTCACAAACGCCTGCTTCTTTCAGGCTTTTTACTTGGTGGTATTGAATTTAGAGTCTAATTAGTACATGCATATAGTCTGAGACAGAGAGCTTGCAATCTAATTGGTGCTTATGTACAGTTTGTGGGAAGGAGGCGAGAACTGGTTCACGCAAACCAAGTTTCCCATTTATTTAATTATATAAATGTTTATATGTGGAAAACATAAGTGTATGTGACTAATTTCTTCACCTTATTCCTCTGTGCCCTTTGTTGTTGTTTTAGGTTGCAGTGCTCTGCCTGCCCAATAGGGGGTAGCACAGCTCTTCTAGAATACTGTCCATAACATCTGTAGCAGACACACTGAAGTGGTTCTGTACAGGACTCAGCCCACAGATATCATGATCTTCTCACACAGTCGTGTAAATGTCTCCTTTATAAATGTGTAAACGTGGAGCACTCTATACAAAATAATTCTTAATTAATAGTAATTCATCTTCTGTTTATTTTCCCTCTAACAGATGATAGTAAGTAAGCATTGATTATTTTTTGCAAAGAGCTTTCCTTATACGTTGTATAATATCGGTATTCACCCATTTGGCTGGGAGCTGCCATACTGTGTCCCTTACAGCTCTTGTTCCTGAACTTTTTTGGTTCGCTTCTTGGAGATCCAACATTTGGCCTGGCTCCTCTATAGCTCATTACAGAAGTGCCAGTGATTAAATCTACATCTACAAAGTGTTGGTGGTAGGAGTAAGATCCTCTAACAGTGTCCCTGTGTTTTGGGCCTTAGAATTGAATGGGCCCCGTATAGCTAAGGCTGATCTCCATGTTTAGCGATGCTACCAGTTCTACCAGTCAGGCCTGATTTGAAGTTTTAGTAAGTGTGTGCTTTATCAATTAATGTAGTGCATTTAGGGAACCACTCCAGCAGGGCAAATCCAAGCTGACCAGGCACTTTAGGCAACCTGACTCCCCCCCCCCCCC
>CM044447.1:43521458-43533360 GCA_024363595.1 Xenopus borealis
TAGTGAAGCAATTCCAAAGCAAGAAAGGCTGCATGAGTCAAATCTGATACCAACCTGCACTAAAGCCATTATTCATCTCAGCAGCAATATAACTGACACTTGCAGAATCAAAAACAAATGAAAGTTCCAAGTGGAAGACCTGCCCAATGCCCAACACTGTATTGAAGTGTGACAGGAAATGGTCATCAGCTTCTGGGCCAATGATTGAGATTAGTATGCTAATAACTCAAACTAGATACATTCCCTTCCGCCCAGCAACTAGGGAATAAGGAAGTATAGAGATTTAAAGCCACAGGGGAGCATTACATTTCTTGGTCCCCACAATTGCATAGTGGATAATCTCTATCTCTTCATAAGGCAAGCCTGCATCTTCTGCTACTCCTTAAAGGGGCGGTTCACCTATAAAGCAAAAAAGCATGTAAGTAATCCCTCAAAGTCAAATGAAATTAAATAATCCAAAAAATAAATAAAAAAATCAATCCATTTATTAGGACATATAGACAGATTCACAGTGGTTCACCTATAAGTTAACTTTTAGGGTTGGGGCAGAAGAGCAGATTCAGGGAGATTTAGTTGCCGGGCGACTAATCGCCACTTTTGCGGGGAGACAATATTCCTGAACTGCCTTCCCTCTGCCCACTCGGTCTGTCGGTATATTATAGAATGACTAATAGTAAGCAACTTCAACTGTTTTTTTTATTTTTTATAGTTTGTTTACTTATTTGCCTTCTTCTTCTGACTTTCCAGCTTTCAAAATGAGAGTCACTGACCCCATCTAAACACAGATGCCCTGTAAGACTGCAAATTTATTGTTATTGCTACTTTTTTTCTTACTCCTCTTTCTGTTTAAGCCCTCTCCTAATTTATATTGCAGTCTCTCATTCAAATAAATGAATGTTGTTAGGGTCTGTTGGACCCTAGCAACCAGATTGCTGAAATGGCAAACTCTCCATATTCCAGACTCATATCAATGCATGGCTGCTAGGCCCTACTAACCAGATTGTGGAACTTGCAAACTGGACAGCTGCTGAATAAAAAGCTAAATAGTTAAAAAAAAACGCAAATAATAGAAAATGAAAACCAATTGCAAATTGCGAATATCACTCTCTCATCATACTAAAAGTTAGGAGAACAACCGCTTTAAGGGAGACATTTGATATACTATCCATCTTCAGTTATATTATTCATCCTTCTCAAAATATGGAATGGTGCAGTAAAAAACACGAAAGCATTTTACTTCCTAAAAATATGATTCTATGAGGGCTACAGAGAGAAGTTTCCAGTTGTGAGGCTAGGCTGAAAGGAAGTGTGGGACTGTGTAGTGTCTCACAGGAAGTACCTCTTTCTATTATTTCACACACAGTGATCCCCACCAACCTTACTGCTACAGCCTCCCACATCACTGTTCCTGCCCCAAAGCAAATTAGCATATATTATTAGCCACTTACAGATATATACAGGGGTTGTTCACCTTTAAATTAACTTACGGTATCATGTAGAGAGTGATATTCTGAGACAATTTGCTATTGGTTTTCATTTTCTTTTCTTTGAGGGTTTTTTTTTTGTTATTTAGCTTTTAATTCAGCAGCTCTCCAGTTAGCAACTTCGGCAATCTGGTTGCTATGATCCAAATTACCCTAACAACCACACAGTGATTTGAATAAGGAGCTGGAATATGAATAGGAGAAGCCCTGGATAGAAATATGAGTAATAAATATTAGCAATAACAATAAATGTGTAGCTTTACAGATTTTGTTTTTAGATGGGGTCAGTGACCCCCATTTGAAAGCTCAGAATAAGTCAGAAACTATAAAAAATATAAAAATTAAGTCCAATTGGAAAGTTGCTTAGAATTGGCCATTCTATAACATCATAAAATTTAACTTAAACGTGAACCCCTTTAATTACATTATAATACTACATACTAATGTGCAGAAATGGTGTGTGTAATGTTATTATAAATAGTTATGGGCGAATCAGCAGCGGAAAAATTTGTTTTGGACCCGCGCGTCGGCCATTGCCGGCGTAAAAAAAAACAGATGCCGACATCCGTTTTTTGGACGAAATTTCGCAGGCGTTTTGTGAATCGTGGGAATTCGCTGTGAATTCGCCGGTCACTAATTATAAAAACAGATAGAGTCATTTTGATAACCCAAAAATATTATAATCTCTTTTTGAATAGTGTGCAGTAAAGGTTTAATATATTTCTTGGTAAAGCTGTGTAAAGCTTGTGTCTTACTGTAACTGCTCTTTCTCTTTATCACCAGTGATCAATATACCAATTATCAGAAGAATAGATTGGATGCTTTTGTAGGAAGCAAGCTGGGTGGGTGGGTGTTCAGTGTGGGTGGCAGTAAGAGTGGGTGGTGGCCAGGGAAGGTGTCGAGCAGGATGGGAGGGAAGGTTGGTGCCCAAGAGGGAGAGATGACTGAGCGGGAAGCTCCAAAATAAAATCTTAAAAGGGGCCCCTAAACTTTGAAAATTAGACTTTCCTCATAAACAAATGCTGACATTTTCTAATTATTCAGGGCCCCACTGTGCACTCCATCGGACGCTGGATCTACTCCTTCAAAATAGACCTCCCCCTAGTATCCAGGACACTTTGTGCCTTTTAATAAGAAAATATCTGATAATTAGTGTCAAACCCAGCGGCTCCTGCCAGCCCAGACCCGCTCCCCCTGCTGCCACAGAAAAGGGAATGTTTTTGCCACACCGCGTCTTCTGCGCATGCGCGTCACGTCTTTGGCATGCGCACACGGCATTAGGGCTGGTCCGGTCGGGTGCCCCGGGCAACCCGACCAGCCATGGCGCCACCTGTACGTTTGTGAGCACGTGCACAAACAGTGTGCTCAAACAGTACGCAGGACTGAAGAGGAGCGGAACACTCTGTAGGGGTAGGAAGCAGAGAAAGCTACGTGCCTGGCACCCCCAAAGCTTTGTAACAGTTGGCCTGGTGGGCCCCGGGCTCCTCAGTCCGACCCTGCTGATAATTACATTCTGATTTAAAACATTTTTTTTTTAAAGCTGTAGAACTACAAAATGTGGCTTTGGCTTAATGGTAAATGTCAGTATTTTTCTGTCATTTGTATGATTTTTTTAAAAAACATTTTGTTGCTCATTTCCTGTTATAAAAATAAAGTTTACAATTATTACAATCGCCTGGGAAGTCTGTAGAGTATTTTGTGCAGAGGAAATGGGATTGTTGTGACCAGGAGGTCCCCCCTGGGATCCATGTATATGGTGGGGGGGGTGTAGAGTGGAGTCTGGTGCCTATTTCACATCCGTTTTTGGACACGTCCATTTTTTTTTATGCCGGCAATGGGCCCCAGTGTCCAAAAACGGACACGTGTGTCCATAACGAGACGCAGCGGCGTTTCGCTAATTTTTCGCCGTTTCGCAAATTTATTTGCACACTTATTCATTTCAGAAGACGTCTCCAAATAGTCATGTATTAACAGAATTGTCGTTTATCTCCTAGTGCAGGATTTCCAAACCAAAGCAAGCTGCAGAGGATAGCCAGGCCAAAATGAAGTACCTCTAACTTGTTTCCAAAAATCTGATATAAGTTACTTTAACATTCCTTTAATTTATTTTCTCTGATCCTAGGTCAGGGCCTTTGTGATCAGCCCACAAATCCCAACTTGAGGTCAATGCTGAACAGTAAAGCAGCAATCCAGGGCAGCATCCCGTGAAAAACAATACTGTATGCCTTTTGCCATAATAACCCTGATATGTAAGTAAGATTACTACAAAAATAGACAATGATCCCCAGATATTCCAGTAAGATACCTGAGCACACTAATAATTGGGGCCTGTGAAGGCTGCGTCTCTCTTGCCCTTAAACTCCCTTCCATTTGCAGAAGTGCCTGCTTAAAGGGGTGGTTTACCGGCACACACCCTATGATTAAGTGCCAAATGCGTAAGGCTTTGTAATTTTCTATTTTTATTGCCTAAATAAAGTTCTCAGGTCTTTTTTACAAGCCTGTTTGTGGGATCTGGGAGTGCCTGCAGGTTGTTTTCTTTTGGTTGGATACCTCCACCTCGAGATTTGGGGCATGAGCACCCAAATCCCCACGTATTACCAGTGAGATAAAAACTTTGGTTTTTACATTGGAACTCTCTTTAAGTTGGTTTACCTGCAGTTTAACCTTTAGTTATGGAATGGAACATTCTCAGCAGCTTTTCAATCAGTCTTACTTTTTTAATTCTTTATATAGTTTTTTTTAATAATTTTTCTTCCTCTTCTGACTTTATTTTTTTTTACTGACCCCAGGAGCAAAAAAACTATTGCTCTGCAAGCCTACAATTTTATTGTTATTGTTGTGTTTTATTACTTATCTTTCTATTTAGGTCCCCCACTATCCATACTCATCCCCTTTTCAACCCACTGCCTTGTTGCTAGGATAAAATTGACCTTAGCAACCAGATAGCTGCTGAAATTCCAAACTGGAGAGCTGCTGAACAAAATCCTAAATAATTCAAAAACCTCAAATAACGAAAACTGAAAACCAGTTGCAAATTATCTCAGTATAGCACTTTCTACATCCAAATAAAAGTTAAAAATGTGAACAAACCCTTTAAGTTAAATGGTGAACAACTGCAGATTTTTTTTTTAATTTTCTGTAGTAATTACAATGGCACATCTGGGGTTAATAAGCTGATTCTTCTGTAATAATTACATGGCATGTCTAGGGTTGCCATTCCCATTATACATTTTATTTGTAGCAGTAATACTGGCCAATTTATTTGGTAAAATGGTCTAAGGTATTAGGGACATGGCCATAAAGTGGGCATGGGCACAGCAGATATTTTTGTCACCCTTTCTATCTTTCAAATATTAGGGTGTATGCTATAGAGAGTGCTAAAGATGGTATAGCCTAAAATTTCTGGGCCCCAAATTTCACTTTCGTTTTGGGACAGGAGTCTAATTTAGCCTGCAGATGATTTTACAGGCATTGCTGGAGAAGAATAGTCTTCTACTACTGGCTGAAATGGAACAACATGTATATGTTGCTAGCACCCTGTTTTAGCCACTTTGTGAATAATCTAAAGTTGGAGTCACTACACTCTCTTTCCAGTTACAAAACTTTCCAAAACTGTACTAGGTCACACCTTAAGCTGGCCATAGACTCAAAGATCAGCTCGTTTGGCAAAATCCCCAAATGAGTGGATATTTCCCCAATATGTCACTAACGGCATGGCTCGATATCAACAGCTTTATCTGCCCTTGTATTGGCACCTTTATAACACACTGAGGCTCAGTTATATACACTGGGAGAATCTGCACTTGAGCAGTCACCCAATCAAATGTTTGCTTTCAGTGCTCTACCAGCAGCTGCACATTACAGTTAAATTTACTTTAAAGTATAAACCTGGGGTTGCCACCCTTTGTGAAAGTTTTTACCAGTAGGTGGGGGCGGGAACAAAAGTAGCGATACTGTGCCGCAGAAGGGGAGAAGCCATGTCCCGGGATGGCCAGAAGTCCGGAAAAAAAAAACCTGGTAAGTTCTAAGTGAATTGGGGGAGGCCAAGGGTTTTTTTTTTGTAAGGCTATTACAAATTTCCCAGCAACTACATTGCCGGTAAATTTGTAATACTGGCCCCGGCCTTGGCAGGTGTTTTACTGGCTAGGCCAGTAAAATACCGTCCGGGTGGCAACCCTATGTAATCCTGTGTAACGCTAATACCATAGATAGTTAAAATGTCCAGCTATTGGTATGAGCATGGGTTACATTGGACTCTTTCTTCAGGATCCCGGGCCTTCCCTCTATGGTGTAGTGCAACTACAACACCCAGATTACAGTACATGCAATTTACAAAAATTATGGGTGCCAGGAGGTTCTTGGTGCAAACAAGGACAAACGGTTTATTATGTCAGAGACAAATATCCTCAGGTTTACTCATGCAGGAGTTGAGCATATAGCAGGAGCACAGACGTTACACACACACGTACAACACTTCAGCGTAGTTGCACTCGCCAGAGGCCTTGATAGCCCTTCCTTTCCTCCAGGACTGCAGTCTCTACCCTTACAGTCCCTCCTCACTGAGGTCCATGCACTCAGGTATTTCAAAACCTGTGGAAGAACTACTTCCTTCTATCAATCCTCGGTGGAGCTACAACTGCTCGTGCTGCTACAACTTTCTGTCTCACTCTTCCTAGAGAGTCTATCACCAAACTCCCCTAGGCTAGCTATACCTCATTCACGGGGTTGCCTGGTCCACAACTTACCCACCAAAGGTGTTCATACCCCTTGGGCAAAGGCCTTTCTGTACCCAGGTCCCCCCTGGGCACACCCTGCTGGATCAGCATCCAGAGGCCAAAGAGGAAGCTGCCCTTCCCAGCACTATACAGTGTAAGGCAGGATGTGGTCACAGCGCCACCTGGCCAATAAATGCAGGCATTAACATAGAATAGATACATGGGCTTCTGCCTAGTAACTAATAGGGTGGAGTTTTAAAGCTATAGGAATCTGTTATTCCTATACATCCCTACACCTGTATAAATAAAAACTGAGACCATTTTGCCAGAGCAGATTTATTACACACAACTGTATGGACCAGTGGTATAACAGATACTGCTCATCCCAAGCACATCTTTTAAGCATGTTACACGGGTGTTTTTTTTACGCATTTGAGTGGCAGATTTGAATGCACCAAAATGCTCATGATGCATAGGGTTGCCAGCTTTTCTTAAAAAAAATACTGGCCTTCATATATATATATATATATATATATATATATATACCATTGGGATCAGCCATCAAAAATACCGGTCAGGCCGGTAAAAAAACCCTAATGATGCATGCTGCATTTTCTGGCACTTGGCTTGTTCAAAACCAGTAGAATAGAGGGTTCCATTTGGAACAGATAAAAACACACTTAACTATGTTTAATAAATGCATTGTGTGCGTAGAATGCTTTTGTAAACTAATAAGAAAACACCTTGTGTAAGAGCTGTAAGACATATTTACACATTTCAGTTACATATTACCATTTCTGAAACTCATTGGATACATGTTAATGCGGTATATTCTGAGTAAATACTTGAGTACAGCTTAAACTACTGAATATTCAGAGTCTATGATTACGTATCTGCTGAGATACAAAGCACATAAGGCGATGACTATAAAGAACCAAATAAATCTACTTGAATTTTATTGTCTGTGTAGAGGAATGGTTCTGAATGTCTGCTCAATTACATTATGGTTTGGATCACTTATGATTTGTGATATTAATTCCATGTGATTTGCATGTCATCAGCCTGTCCCGATATAGCCTAGAATCTATGGTCCCTATCAGGTCAGTTTAATCAGAAGCCAATCAACCTTCCTAATTAATCTCTAGCAGCCCATACCTTTATATATAGTCATATGAAAAAGTTTGGAAACCCCTCTCAGTCTGCATAATAATTTACTCCAACACTTTAAAAAAAAAAAAAAAGATGGTGGAAAATCTGAGCACTGGGGTGTTTTCTGAATAAAGATTTTTAGTGAAGCAGTATTCAGTTGTATGGAATTAAATCAAATGTGAAAAAGTGGCTGTGCATAAATTTGGGTACCCTTGTAATTTTGCTTATTTGAATGCATGTAACTGCTCAATAGTGATTACTGGCAACACCAAATTGGTTGGATTAGCTTGTTATTATTTAAAGGGGACCTTTCACGTTAAGAAATAATTCCAAATTATTTATTTTTTTGTTATTTGAACAAAATAAAGCTTACTTACAGTACAGTACACAGGTAGGAGCCATTTTGTGGACACTGTTATTAAGACAAGTTGTGTGTCACCCCAAAATCTTGTCTATGCGCCCGAATGGGGTGCCTAATGCCCATACACATTGACCTGCATAATTATAGAGTGTGAGGAGGGAGGGGAAATGTGGGGATAGCAGTGACATCTAGGAAGTTCTGAATGGAAAGTGAAAGTAATTGAATGCCCCACCTCTATACCTCAGGCATAGAGGCGGGTAGGTAATATTTGATTGACAGCTCAGATATTTAAATGCCTTTATAACAGGTATGGATGCTTAAATGAAAAAAAATTATTTGGGTTCCATGTTTAGTTTGCAAACAACTTTTGTTATTCAGCTTTTTGTGCATAGGTGACAGGTTCTCTTTAAGGTGGCCAATTTGTTCTGTTTGACTCTCCTCTGAAGAGTGAAAGCATGGGATCCTTAAAACTCTCAAAAGACACAGGGGTTGGATAGTCCAACAAGACAATGACCCTAATCACACTTGGAAATCTACAAAGGCATTTATGCAGAGGTAGAAGTACAATATTCTGGAATGGCTGTCACAGTCCATGACTTAAATATGGAAAATCTATGGGATGGTTTGAAGCAGGCTGTCCATGCTCGACAGCCATCAAATTTAACTGAACTGGAGAGATTTTGTATGGACAAATGGTCAAAAATATCACTAAACACTCATCAAATGCTATAGGAGGTGTATAGAGGCTGTTACATTTGCAAAAGGAGGCTCAGCTAAGTATTGATGTAATATCTCTGTTGGGGTGCCCAAATGTATGCACCTGTCTAATTTTGTTGATGCATATTGTATATTTTCTGTTACTTCAATAACTACTGTTTCCATGTTATATATTAAAGGCTATTTGCTACTTTGAAAACTCAGCCAATGATAAACAAAACTCCAAAGAATTAAGAGGGGTTCCCAAACTAGACTAAATCATATTGAGCATGAAATGGTTGGGACATCAAATCTTCCAACTGTGCAGTACAAAAAAAGAAAATGTAAAAAAAGAACATATTAAACAAGATATTATATAGGATGATAGGTCAGAGGGAGCTGAACACATAAGACATGTGCCAATTCTTTAAATACATGTTGTGTAGTTTTTGTTTGGACTGTCCATCTTAGATTTGCAGACAGGTTGCCGAGGGCTGTGGTGTTCTGTGGAGAGCACTGGTTTGTAGATAGCCATCCAATCTAGGTACAGGTTCCCAATGTCTTGAACTGCATGAAGAAAACACACAGATGATAAGTATACACAGTAAACATTAAACAGTAAAGTTCATGACAGACACATCTAAAGGATTATTCAACAATAAGTACAAAGTGTGCTACTGGTGTAGTAACACCTGCCAAGGCAGGGGCCGGTATTACAAATTTACCGGCAATGTAGCTGCCGGTAAATTTGTTATACCCCTAAAAAGGCCCTTGCCCTGTCCCCAATCCAATCAAAACTTCACTTTCTTGCCGTCTTCAGCTGAGTACGTGCCATGGCTGCACCCCCTGTGATGTCACGTCCCACCCCTTTGAGTCACACCCCGCCCCTTTTCTTCCCGCCTCCACTGCTTGCCGGTAAAAAGGTTCCAAAAAGGTGATAACCCTAGTAGTAACCCATAAAAATCCATCACCTGGTAGCTTTTAATAATTTGGAAACAAACATCTCGTTGTTTGTCATATTTTACTAGACCGCAACACACTATACACATTTTATTACATAACCCCAATATTGGGCTTCTTTCCTGGGGATATTCCAGAGGTGTTACACTGTATACAGAGACCCAGTGGCTGCTGGGCATTGAAAAATAGACCCAGCAGGATCAGTAGGGACTAAAGGTCCCAGCTGTATAAAGGACTTCATGGCAGCCTTGACTGATACACAGTTTCAATCAGGGCTGTATTTTCTATATAGGAACCCAAGAGCACATGCCTAGGAACCGCAGATAAGAGCCCCTTTACGGAGACAGAATAGACACTGGGACTCGCATTTTGATCATAGGAATTTTGCCATGGTTCCGTTTAAATAATCTGGAGAAGAAAGTTTCTAGGTTGGCAATGCAAATGATCCTTTTAAAGGCTCAAAACTAAGGGTCACCTTTGCAGAAGAAAAGGATATTCACTCATTAATTAACACCTGGGGACAAAATGTAACCCTGTTACATCCACCCAAGTCATTCATAATAAAAGGAAATTAAATTTTAAGCTACTTTATACACATTTGTTATAATTGTAAAAGTGTTTTATACATATTAGCACTACTGAAAGTGGTTTTCTGCCTGTCATGTTACTATTCCTTTGACTGTTTGCATGACAACAGTAGAAATGTAGCAGGCTTTACCTTGGAATCACAGAACATGCAAAGGTATTAGTTGTAGTGATTCAGTAGAATACTTACACAATACAATACACAGAGGGCAGCTGCAATGATCTCAATAAGTATCTCATGGGAAGCACTGGATCCCTCTAACAAAAAAAAAAGACAGGACAACACAAAATTAATAAGATTAGAAATGCATCAACATTCCCATAACCCCTTTGCAGTTGCATCAAGGTCCAATATACTGGGGACCCAGGGAGGGTATTGCACTGTTGTTGTTAAACATGAACCACATGCTGCCACCTAATCCATCTGAGGGTTCTGCCATTACTGGGGTTATAGCATACTGCCGAAAGGGTTGCTGGTGCCCCCTTCAAGGCCTGAATTTTTAGTTAGCATGGTAACGACTAAAACTGTAAATACCTTAGCACTTTTGTCATATAAATTTATCATATAATTCTACTACAAATAAGTTGGTAGTTAAAAAAAAAAAACTGGTATCCATAATTCCTTATTCCATTATTTAGATTGCATAACAGTGTTATTGTATAATACATTCTTTAAATTCTAGAAGAAATTACAGTGACACATTAGAGTGAATATTTGGTGGTACCCCTTTTGGAAATAACTGAAATCAGGAGCTTCCTTAAGTCATGAATGATCATTCTAACTCTCTCTATAGACCATTCTTCATATTTTTCTCTAGTTCTCCCAGATATGAAAAATGTCTTCTCTCAAATCTAGATCTGGCTACTTCAAAATAGTCCAACATTATAACTTTAATAATTTCTGTATGTCTTTTTGGAATTGTCCTTCTGAAAGACCCATAAACTACTACAGAGACCCAACTTTTTTGACCCTGGGATCTATATTGTGCTGTAAAATGCTTGGTTAATATCCTGATTTTGTGATGCAATGCCAGGCTTAAGGCACCAGTTCCAGGGGCAACAAAGCAACCTTAAAACAAATATCTTCTCTCAATGCTAGGCCATATTTAGATCTGGCCACTTCATAATAGTCTAACATTTTAACTTAAATCATTTCTGTTTGTTTTTTTTGGAATGTGCTTAGGTCATTGTCCTTCTGAAAGACCCATAAACTACTACAGAGACCCAATGTTTTTGACGCTGGGATCTACATTGTGCTGTAAAATGCTTGGATAATATCCTGATTTTGTGATGCAATGCCAGGCTTAAGGCACCAGTTCCAGGGGCAAAAAAGCAACCTTAAAACATCAGCAAACCTGCTTCATTTATTCTTTTTCTTTCGAAGGCTTTATTATTTTACCCTCAAAACAAAGAAATGCTGTGCTTTCCTAAAAACTCAAATGCCATCCAGAAGGATTTTGAGTTTAGGTGCATTTTGGCAAACTAGAATTTGTATGATTCTCTGTCAGCATTGGGTTTTTCCTGTGACCCCCACAACAGAGCCCCGTTTGTTGAGCTGCTGGCAGATGGTGAGAGTTGAAATGGTCAAACCTTGTCAAACTATCATGAATCTGTCGGGCAGTAGATTGTAACTATCTTTCGCTGTACTCTTTGATCAATTTTTTTCCTGGGTCCAGATCCAATGAAATTAGCTACATTAAATTATAGATACTGTATATAGTGAGCATATATTTAAGCTGCAGGTGCTGAAAAAAAGCTTACCTATTATTATAGCTGTTTTGGGGAGAATTAATCATTAAAAAAATTACTTACTGTTACTGTTTTCCTTTAAAATAATGTCATTTTTTTGTCACACAAACAAGGTGATGTGAAAAATAAATAATTTTAACCCTTCCTGACTAGGGATGTAGCGAACGTCGGAAAAAATGTTCGCGAACTTCCGGACAAAAATG
>CM044447.1:43554356-43569172 GCA_024363595.1 Xenopus borealis
CACTTTACGTTTCAACATTAGAAAAACAGTGACACACAGAAAATGGAAAGTAATTGGAAAAGTCGTTATTTCTGGTGATCTATCTGAAAACAACTGACTGAAGGTGAACAACCCCTTTAATTTTGCAGCAAGGGTTGCCTGTAAAATATATTTGCGCACACAACTCTCAACCAATATCCAGAGCAGTGAAATGCTAAATCTGGTGACAAGATTCTACAGCTCATGACTCAGTACGTCAGGCTGGAATACATTTTGCAGAACAAAATAAGTGCAGCCACACCAGAGCAACCAGTGATGTTATTGTCACAAAGTCTGTGTGTCATAAACTGCAATAATGGCTATGAAAGAGTAACATGACATGGTTTCTCACCGTACAGTCCACACGTGGGAAAACTCTGCCTCTGGTACATTAAACTTATACACATGATGTTGTGCCCCCTCTCCCCCATAGTGTCCCACCTGATAGGCTGTCGTTCCAGCGCAGCAGCAGGAAAAATGTCTGTCTCTTATCCACAACACATTCAACTGCAATATCCCTTCCACATACTGGCCTTTGGAATTCCCTTACTTGGTAAAGGGTGCTTATCTTTTGGAAAAGCTCTCTCTGTGGGACAACAGCAGGCACAGTCCAGCTGAACAGATTTTTTATGTCTCTCTTTTTTCTTCCCCCATTTTTTTATATAATATTTATTATAAGCCAGGTTTGGGCCAAGCCTTCTGAAAATCCTTCCATGCCTACTAAGCAGCAGGCCTCTTTACAAGGTATGCAGGGGGTCATTTTTTTTGTACCCACAATTCCAGCATCATTGTGGGCAGGGCCACTATCAGAGGGTACAACTGTAAGAAGCCTGAAGGGGGGCCCGATTGTGCTGCAGTTTATGAAGCTGTGCCGCCTCTTTGGAAGTCCCCTTCCGAAAAGCAAGTGGCATAACTAACGGGGAAACGGGGTGCAATTGCACCAGGGCCCTGTGCCACACGCTTCCCCTGAGGGCTCGCAGGAGATCGCAGCCATTGTGTGACGATAAGGAAACCAGGTGAGGAGGCTTCTGGTTACGTTACTGCAAAAAGCAAAAAAGTCCGGAACTGACCAAGTGATGAAAAGAGTCAATCTGCCGAAGCCGTAAAAAGCCCAGAAATGAAGAAATAAAGCAGAACTTGACTTCCCAAAGCCGCAAAAAGACCCGAAGTGATAAAAAGAGTCAAATTTTTTAGACCTGAAACCACAAAAAAAAAACCAAGTCACAAAAAGAGTTGAACATGACGTCCTGAAGCCACAAATTCAGTGCTACTGAAAACCAATGTGTGTTTTTAATTTTTTTTTTTTTAAAGCCATAGCCACCAATTTATTATTTTAATACTTTAAAGGCCCCTGCCACTAATGTTTTTTTTTTCCAAAAATTCTCTTGGGCCATACCTCCCAACATTTTGGAAATAAAGGGACAAAAAGATTTGTTGCATGTAGCCTGGTGAAATTTTTAGATCACGCCCACTTTTGCGGCCACACCCCCTATTTACTGTGCATTTTACAAAATTTGGCAAGTTATGAAAGTTTGAAAATATTTCTGTGTTTTTTTTTCAGGTATTACAGTTTTGCTACTGAAGGTAAATTGACCTTTAAGCTGTGAGTCTAACTTTTTCCAAGGGACCTCCTTATCTAAACTGTTACAATTACATATTTTCTTATATCAATATTGTTACAACGTATCTTATTTGCACCTGTTAGCTGTTCTGGGCTCTCTGCCGATTACGTTAGAAACTTTGCTTCTTTTTCTGGCTGTTCAGTGCAGAGAAAATACCTATTCTGTAGCCCAGGGATCCCCAACCTTTTGTTCTTGAGGTGCCAAATAAGTGCTGTGATTGGCCATTTGGTAGCCCCTATGTGGATTGGCAACCTGCATTGAGACTCTGTTTAGCAGTACACCTGGTTCTTATACAACCAAAACTTTCCCCCAAGCCTGAAATTCAAGAATAAGCTCCTGCTTTGAGGTCACTGGGAGCACCATCCAAGGGGTTGGAGAGCAACAATGAGGAACTGCAGGTTGAGCTGTCAAAAGATGGACTGTCCCTCTGAAAAAGGGACAGTTGGGAGGTATGTCTTGGGCCCCAATGTTTTTTTCAACTTGTAAGGGGGGCCCTAGCACCAACATTTTTTTTAACTTATGGGGGGGCCTGACCACCAATGATTTAAAAAAAAAAAAAAACCTTTAAGGGGTCCCTGGATCCAATCATTTAAAAAAAAACTTTTTTATTTAAAAAAATTTTTATGGGGGCACTGGCACCACATGTTTTTTTTTTTAATTATTGGGGGCCCTGACAGCCAATGATTTTTTTTTTTTAGCTTATGGGGGGCCCTGACCACCAATACTTCTATAGGGTCCCTGGTGCCAATGATTTTTTGTTAAAAAAAAAACTTTTATGTGGCCATTTTTAGCATGGATGCCTGTGTGGACTTTTAACTGTGATGTGGGTGGGCTGTGGGTGGGATCTGGGAGGGGCCTGTGATTTCTAATGGCGGCCCTGATTGTGGGCAAATTGTTTCTGATATGCCAAAATTAACTGTGAGCGTTAAGTCTGTTGTGCCTAATGATGAACCCCGTAATTAGCACCACATTCAGGGATAGCAGTAACTTCAGGGTGCCCTAGTTTGAATAAGCATGCTTGCACATGATTTTCATAATTAACAAACTGGCATTCAACACAACAAAGCAGAATTGTAAGGAGAATGGATGCAAGTACCTTTATATCAGGGGTGTCCAACCTGCGGCCCAGGCTGGACATGAATGCCGCTCAGTTTGAAAGGCTTGGTTCCTGAGGAAACGTCATGTTGCAAAAGATATAGGAGTAGGCAGGAGGGGGGACTCTGCCCATTGCCCAGTTAGTAGTAATAATAAAATAATAAGTCTATTTAATATCCAGGTGTCCCATATTCCAGTGTATAGCTCCATCTGGTTATCCAACTGATATTGTAGTTCTTTTCTGTGCATTTTCTTTACTTTTACAAAACAAACGTGTTTGCGTATTTCATGTGTGGCCCCAGACAATTTTTCTTTTTCCAGTGTGGCCCAGGAAAGCCAAAAGGTTGGACACCCCTGCTTTATAAAATGTCACTGCATACTTGTATCCATCTGTGCTTGGGCACACTGGTGTTTGTAAATAAGCCTGTTACCCATGACCCCATGGATGCAGTCTGGGTCTATCCCCTTCACATAACATACTGCTTATATCCTAAGGTAGCCAATTAGGGGAATGCATTGTCTCCAAGATGTCCTGAGTGCCATCTTGCCAGGGGATGTCTCCCCTGGTGCTGCATGGAACATGGCAGCGCCCATGGACCACATGCAGTGATGCCAGCGCAATTTGTACCTGGAGCGAAATTTGAATATTTAAGGATTTCCAGGTCATGGGTTCGATGCCCTTTTAGGGCTTGTCCAGACGAGAACATTCAGGAGGATTCATCGCCTGGCGACTAATCGCCGAAATTGCTCGAAATTGCCTCATCCTGGCATCCTGCAGATGCATCAAGGAAAGTCTCATTGCCAAATAGTATGCCATTGACTTTAGAACTTTAATGGCTGAGACTAATTGGAATGATGAAGCATACAAAGCTGTGTTGTATCAAGGTCTGTCTACTCATCCTAAAGATGACCTAGTCTCCAGGGAAATTGAGAAATATGTATTCGAAGTGCTTAAAATTCATTTCCTTGGCTATATCATCTCCCTAGAAGGGTTTGAGATGGATCCCGCCAAAGTCTCTGCAATCCAGGAGTGGCCCATTCCTTTGAGCACCAAGGCTTTACAAACATTCATCGGCTTTGCAACTACTATCGACAGTTCATCAAGTGGTTCTCCTCCCGCATTCCCCCCATCCTTGCTCTTATCCGGAAAGGGGGTAAGCCTAACTCATGGCCTCCTGCTGCACTCAAAGCATTCCAATCCCTGAAGGATGCTGTGTTACCCTTTTTCATTGAGGTAGATGCCTCCAAGTTTGGTGCAGGTGCTGTCTTTTCCCAAAGACATCCTACTAATGGGAAATTATACCCTAGTGCATACTTCTCCAAGAAATTCTCGCCAGTGGAACAGAAGCCAAGGCTTGGTGGTCCAGTGGAATATTTATGGACTTCCAGGTCAAGGGTTTGATGTTATTCTCGATTATTGAGTTTGTTTGAGATATTCCTGAGTGTTTGATATTTCCAGTTAACCTGTTTGCTGGACTTCTGACCCTGCCTGGACTTGGACTGATATTATTCTGCCTGTCTTTGAACTGTAGCCTGGACTTTGACCACAATTTTGCCTTAACTCTTGCCTGTATCTTGAACCTGGACTTTATCCCTAAAGCTTCCTCCTTGGTCCTGACAACTCCAGCTGGGAGCCGATAGGCCCCCTCTGACACAAGAAATATATTTCAGTAGCATGTGGATATAGTGAATAAATGTGGTTTATTTGTACCTCAACCTAGGCGACATTTCAGGTTTCACCAGCGGGCCTGTGAAGGTCAAAACGATGCCTAGCTTGAGGCACAAATAAACCACATTTATTCACTATATCTGAGTGCTGCTGAAATATATTTATTGGAGTGTATATCTAACCTGGGCAGACAGTTAAAGTGGAAGATTGTTTTGTATAATGTGTAAGTAACTAACTAAGTAGCATAACTCCCTGCTACATAACTCCCCCCTCTGGTACAAAGAAGCTCCCTGTCCCACTTTACACACTCTTCCCTAATGAACTGGTATGCCCAACATGAAGCCCACCAACAATATGGTAGACACTCTCCATTGGTACACAAAGAAGGCAAACTTCCCCTTTATTTTCTATAGACTGCATTGTGATTTTTGGCTTTGCAGGAAGAATATAAGCTCCTCTGGGGCAAGGACATAATAACAATATCTGTACAAGCTGTGTAACATGTCAGCACTATAAATAAATCTAGTAATATGTTATATTTTCTTCTCTCTAACCCAGGGGTGCCTACAGGAAGGTAATTTGCAGGTCCTAAAGTGGAAAAGGGTTGGGAGTGGGTTGAGTTTGTGCAGATCATAGGGAGGGTGTGATCATAATGGGGCTTTGTTGCGGCAGCTATTGATTTTAGGCACTGATTTTGTAACTGTAGTTAATCGTTTATTGTTTGCTTTTTCCTTGGAAATCATTATTGGCCTTTCCTTGGAAATCATTATTGTTTTAGAACAGGAACTGTACCAGGCTGTTTATTGTAAGGGTAGACGATTAGCAAGATATTAGCAAGATATTACTGTGAGAGAGTCATACCATGGTTGTTAAAAAGAGATGACATGGCATGTTACAGAGCATCAAAGTTAGATCCACACAACAGCTCAATGTAATGACTGCTCTGCAGCTGTACTAAATAGACTGAAGGAATGGAGGCAAAGACAATAGTGGACTTTTAAACGGCCTCTCATATGGTCTCCGTTATGATCCGACCATTGGGCCCTAGGGCCCACGATTGGATCAGCCTGATATCGCCCACCTCAAGGTGGGCATATCGGGGAGAGATCTGCTCCTTTGGCAACATCACCAAACGAGTGGATCTCTCAATGTATGGTCACCTTTACTTCCAGAACTCAAGCAGCTTTGTTTGAGTCCCTGTTGAGCAGCTGGCGACCGTGTAGAGATTTGTATCTACAGATCCAGTGCAGTCTGCATATTCTGATTATTAATCAGTCTTGTTGTATTGGCTTCTATGGCAGATATTATTTGACTTGTGCTGTTTTGATCATTTATGGCAATCCCTAAGCTTAACCTCCCAACTGAAGCCCAGACCACACTGAGCATGTGCATAGTCTTGGTCTTGCAAAGATGTTTAGCAAAGTTACAAAATGACAGCCCTCTGCACTAACTTTGAAAGCATAAATCATTTGTCTTATTAGGCTTCTGGTGCAGTAAGTTCATGTTTATATTTAGTATACAAAATACAGCATTTCTAACATTATTCTATTTTAGACATTAGTTGCCCATTAACAGCTGAAGAGAGAACAGGGCCCTCCACTGGTGAACTCCAGATCAGTGATTTTCAACCTTGTGCCTCCAGCTGTTAAGGAACTACAAGTCCCACAATGCAATGAAGGAGTCTGACAGCCACAGTCAGGCAAATGCATTGTGGGACTTGTAGTTTCTTAACAGCTGGAGGCACAAGGTTGAAAATCACTGCTCCAGATCATGACTTCCCACAAAGCAAAGAATAACATAAACTCCTTCTTATAACCTTCCCTGCATTACTCTGCACCTCATTAAATCTCTTTGTTTGTGTCTCCATAAATTACTGGCCAATTCCATTGCTTCTCTCAGAACAAACTTGATGGCACCCCCACTAACATTGCTCTTTCCTGCCTTAAAGGAGAATTCAACCAGTTAGGAAAAAAACCCTTACCCCCCTACCCCACGTAGACCCCCCTCCCTCCTCCCCCCAGTCTAATTGCCTCCCCGGGGAAATGGCGCAAACTTTTTACTTACCCCTCGGTGCATATTCTGTCTTTGGGGTTCATGGGCGCCATCTTCTTTCTTCGTAAATCTTCGACAGAGCAGGGATTTGGTACATGCGCAGTTGGAGAATTCTTTTGGTCTTGAACAATTGCGCATGGAACGAAAATTTCCAAAACATTTTGTGACTTTCAGTGCATGCGCAGTTGTTTGGGACCGGAAAACTTCTGTGCATGCGCCGAAAACGCTGGTCTCCTTTAGAAGTTTGACGAAGAAAGAAGATGGCGCCCATGAACCCTGAGGACAGAATATGCGCCAAAGGGTAAGTAAAACGTTTGGGGCATTTCCCAGGGGGGCAAATAGGCTGGAGGGAGGAGGGTACAGTTTTTTTTCCCTAACAGGTTGAATTCTCATTTAAACCATTCCAGGGTCCGACTGGGGGGCCCGGGACTCCTGTCCAGGGCCCCCCTCTGACCTCCACTGGCCCCCCCACTGTGATGGCACTCACATGCAAAAAAAGAGTTGGATGCGCTGAAACTGTCTTGCGGCGTGAACGTGCCGTGCGCAAGCAGCGCCGCAAATTGTTTTTTTTTCAGGGTCGGTAGAGGGGTGGTCTGGCTCGGCGGGGGCCCATGAGGCCCGGGGCCCACCGGGTTTTTTCCCGCCTTCCTGCCAAGCCAGTTCGACCCTGAACCATTCTATATTTCTGCTCCTTACATTTGAAATACTGTCCCTGAAATACTCCAGAAAGGATCTTCCCTCAGTCTTTTCAAGGACTTATAGTGGCGCACTCGCAACGTAGCTAACCCAGTTCTGTCACTTCTAATGTGCAACAGCTGTAAGTTGCAGCACTTAAAGGGATTGTTTACCTTTTTGCGAACCTTTTTAGTATGATGTAGAGAGACCATTTGCAACTGGTTTACATTCTTTGTAAACATTCTTTCTGGTTGCTAGGATCCAAATTAACTTACTGGATACTGGAATATTAGTAGGAGAGGCCCTGAATAGAAAAATGAGTGGTGAAAATTAGATATAATAGTAAGTTTGTAGCCTTACAGAGCATTTTTTTTGGATGGGGTCAGTGTAGGGGTTGCCACCTTTTCCTGTGGCTGAACCCGAACAGGGGGGCGGGCCCGTGATGTTGGTGGGCGGGTCCGTGACGTCAGTGGGCGGGTCTGTGGTGTCATGGGGCGGGGCTATGACGAAGCAATCGCCGATTGTTCAATCGCTGCTTCAATCCTTATTTGGAAAACCGGGCAGGAAGTATTGACCCGGGCAGCCCTTCAAAATACCGGGCTGTCCGGGTCAAAACCGGACAGGTGGCAACCCTAGGTCAGTGACCCCCTTTTGAAAGTTGGAAAGAAGAAGAAGGCAAATAATTCAAAAACTATAAAAATGAAGGCCAATAACATTTTTGCTTAGAATTATTCATTCTAATAACATACTAAAAGTTGACTTGAAATGTGAACTAGCCCTCCTATTTGTCTGTAAACTTCCTGCCTACTTAGATTGTAATCTTTACCTGTCAGGAATCTCCTTCTGCTTTAATGCAATTGTATTTGCATTTATTATTGTATTGACCCCTGTTTGTTGTATATATGAATTGTTCTGCTGTACAGTGCTGCATATATAACTGTATAGAATGCAACATTACTGGCATGCCTAATGTGCCATAAGCCTTAGAAATATTCAGTGGTTAAGTAGAGCAAGAGCACCAGCTGCTGGACTGGACTGGGCATTGAAATAAAAATTCCACAAGCAGTTACAGATAAGCAGAGAACCTAGCCTGGTAAGAGTGAGACAAGTTAAAAGGAGCCAAAAAGCACCTCATGTGCAAGACATGCAGAATAAGGTCTTTTGAAAATAGAAGGTATGCCATAGAGATGTAAGTGAAATTAAACTTCTGCCGCTGTCCACATTGTGGTCACAAACCTTTTTTTAATCATGAGCCATATTCAAATATAAAAAGGGTTTTTATTCAGCCAACTTGCCTCCAAGCCAAAAATAGACTCCTGCTATGCTATGAGGCCTCTGAGAACAAGTGACATTGCTCGAAGACCCTAAACTCAGCCATAGACGGTACAATTATGCTCTTGCTTGGAAAAGATCTTTCCAAGAAAGATAGTTCTTTCAATACACACGTGTAGAGCTGAATCGTCAGATAAACAGGTAGAAACAATAGAATTCTACCAGTATCTGGCAATTCAGCTCTAAACAGTGGGCGATGTTCGGATGTTCGGGCACCCAATCAAGATTTTCCGTCCAGACCGACTGACCAGCCAAACGATATCCAAGTCTTCTGCCAATATCGGCTGGCTCCTTTCCCGCCATACAAGCGCTGAATATTGTACAAAAATTTGTTTCGTACTATATTATCTGTGCGTCTATTACCACCTTAAGTTCTTTTGTTGAAAAGTTAGCCACCAGACTATTATCTGTTCTGTATAAAAGAAGCATTGAAAGCACTTAGTGCCAAAATAATGTGCCCCAGTAACACTCTGAGTTTATGTGAAACATCAAGAAACCCATATAAGAAAAACAGGTGTGCTGCTCACGTCACAAATATTTCCAGTGGTGTATCTACAGTAGACTGGGCCCCCACAAAGAAATATTTGGAGGGTGCCAGTGCACAAAGCTTCCCTATCTACTTTTTCCCTCTCCTGGCCAGCCCATCACCTTGCATCCCAGATAGCGGCCAAGAATATTTCTCTCAAGCTATAGAGGAAACAGACCCCGTGGCCCACCCCCAAGTCACCCCCACAAGGGAACAGCCTGCTTCCTCTATAGTTACGTAGCTAGACCACTCAACACCCACATTAAAATGCCTAATGGGAGAAATATGTGGGAAATGCTTGACCTGGAAGTAAGTCTTCTCCAGCATGAGGGGAAAACCATATTAGTGCAGGAAATATTGACCAGTCAAACTGGTCTTCAAAGAAATCAGATTTTACACACAGGGGAGAAACAAACTTTGTGTCGGCTAACCCCGACCCCCCCATGCGTGCATATATGCACACACACCATAACATAGGGGAGGGCAACAAAATGTAAGGGCAGGGGAGGGACAAAGGGTAGGAGACAAAACGACAGAGAGGGTAGGCGAGAGCTGCAGAGCGGACCGAATCTGGACTAGGGGTAGGCAAAAGAACAGGCACCTGCCCAGAACCGTGATAGTGTTGTGGCCTAGGCAGGTGCCACTTCTGCCTACCCTTAGTCCTGGCCCTGCAAGAGAAGGGATGTGTTAGCAATCATGCTTAGTCAGTTACCTGCCAGAAACTTTATTATGAATTCTATGAACAGTATTCCCTTTCACATGGTTAAAGAACGAAGCACGCCAATACCTACTCACATGAATATCTAATAAATGAGGAATCTGTGGACAGTCTATATATTTTACAAGGTTATTTGTTCTGTTTGCTTTTCTTACATCATTACACTCTCATTTGACATACAGTATGAGCCTTACAGATAAAGGGTAATAATAGGGTTATACGAAATCCTTTATTTATTAATTTCAAATGAATACCAACTGCTGCTCAAACTATGTTGCAGTATACCGAACCAAATCGGAATTTGTCCATTGAAATTTAAAGAAAAAAAATTAATGAAAATATTGTTGTGTTTAGTTGCTCCGAGTTTTAAAGTCATAACATTTTGTGTTCCACAAAAGAGTGTCCAGATCCTACAAAAAGTGCTAGGAATTAGGCAATTCTGAAACCAGTTCCTGCATTTGGTGCATCCATACTACTGGCTCTAAGGGTATATGTTGAATGCCTTATATAAATCTATGCATGACAATCAAGTGTACCAGGATATATATACTGTACCTCCATCCAATCACAAAAAGGGGATCATTTTGGGAAGAAGATTTTTTTTGTCCAAACTACACCAGTTTACATAATAGTAAAACATGTTTTAAAGTTTACTTTAGATTTTAAGTTTATCAGTGGCTTAACTAACAGCTGCACCCAAGGTTTAATATCTAAACAACATTCAGTTGTACCACAAAATATGTCCATTTCTATGCTTCAGGCAAGTACTTAGACTGCAACCAATGTGGTACCTACACACGTATAACACTTTTCATTGGAAAACAAATCTGTTATGACAGTCACAGCATGGGTTTAACACACTGTTACACTCCAATTATGCCAGGCACAACATGGGTTTGAGACACTGGTACACGTCAATTATGGTTGGCACAATGGAGAAGCACAGGCCTGGAAAAGCCAGTGGCCAGGGCAGGCAGAAAACTGAAACAAGTCCATATTATCAGACGAGAGACTTAAGCAGGAGGCAAGCAATAGAAGTTCATGAAATCAGACCAAAAGTCTTAACCAGAAATCATATACAAAGGATGGGTAACAGGAACTTGGCATTCAAGAACAAGGATTAAAAGGGTTTGGGAACAAGGAAAATCAAATAAACAAAATGGTGTGCATATCTGCTCTTGAAGAAAAAAATATATATTAAGTTACAGGAGTCTCATCATGATCACACAAATAGTTGCAGGTTCACAGGGAGTGGAGTAAAGCTTTTTCCCAGTTGTCCCACGGATGCTCCGTCCAGACACCCAAAATATATTCAACCAATAGATAATGCAAGACAAACTGGAAGATCAGGCAGTGTAACTGCTAAAGTGCATATGCACTTTAGCAGTTACACTGCCTGATCTTCCAGTTTGTCCTGCATTATCTATTGGTCATCATGATCACACCCCAGTTCCGGTTTACCAAAATTGGATTAATTAAAAAATAATTGAGAGACCTGTTGTGTTTTGATAGCCGAGGATGACAGTATAACAGGGCTTTATTAGCAGGTCCATGCAGCCATTACACAACAGTAACATAAACTCTTTTCTTCTTAAACAGTATAGACAGTACTGTGTATACACAGCATAACTCGTGTGCACAGCGACCTCTGCAGGCCATTTGTATAAACACCACATATTCCCCCTATAGTAGGAAAGTATTTGGGCAAATGTAATAAACAACAACAATGAAACAGTACACATCTTAAAGCAATAATATACATTCTTCACATAACATAGTCCTTGGTCCATGCAGGTAATCTTCTGATTCTATCAGTATGCCTTATAGGGTCACTTTCTTCAGGCCTTTTGCAGTTGGCATCAGGGGTAGGAAAATGTCCTACATCAAATGGAACATCTGCAAAGTCATATCTAGCAGGAGCAAGACAACTTGCATTCAATATGCGTCCATCAGACAGTTCATATGTGTATGGTCCTCGTTGGTGTCTCACTTTAAGTGGTGTAGTAAATTTAGATTGTCCTTGATTCAGTATTACTGGTTTCTGAAGTCTGACCAAAGATCCAGGCTGAAAGTGCACTTCTCTTGCACCATGTTTTCTGTCAGTATAAGCCCTGCATTTGGCTTGTTGACATTTCACAATGTCCGCAGTAGATGATTTTGTAGGAACAGTGTTTAGTGAAAGTTTGATGTCTACAACATGTATATCTGCCATGTAATAATTCAACTGGAGATGATTGGGTTGTTGCATGGCACGTTGCTCTGTAGTTATGTAGGAACTCTGTTGTAAATACTTTCCAAGATTTCCCAGTAAGATTTGCTGTCTGTAGTACTTCTTTCAGACTTCGGTTGAATCACTCGATTTCTCCATTTGCTTGTCGGTAATACACTGAAGATTTCTTATGCACAATATTCCTCTCTCTCAGAAAGATTTCAAACTCGGATGAGACAAACTGTAGTCTGTTGTCTGATATTAACTTCTTTGGATTAGCTTCTCTGCTGAAGACTGAAATGTTATTACTGTATCTGATGTTATATGAGAAACAAATGCAATTTCAGGCCATTTACTGTAATAGTCTATCAAGGCAAAAGTAAATCTGCAGTCTATAGGAGCATCTGCAAAAGGACCCACAATATCAATAGCAAGTTTTTCCCATGCTGTATCAGGGAATGGTACTGGCTGAAGTGGTGGTGTATGTGTGATAGCTGTTTTGTCATGATTCTGACAAGTAACACAATAATGAATGACAGTTACCACATCAACATCCATTTTGTACGCTAAATCCCATGATGGCTCTCATGTGCCAGTTGTATGAGCTTTTTTCACAAAGACTCTGATACCAGTAAGCGGTGAATTCCACTGACAACATAGCCATCTACTAATGACAGTTCATGTTTAATCCTGTAGTAAGGTTGAAAATCAGGACTGAGTTTCTTCTCAGCATTTGGTCATTTGCTTTGTAAGATGTCCCATAGTTTTACTTGCTTAAAATTAGCATCTGTAACTGTAGATGATAATATATCAGTTAGTGTTACAACTTCTATGTCCTCATCCAGCGTATCAGAAGCTGCAGGTAAAGGTAAACGTGACAAACAATCAGCAGTAAAGTTTTTCAAACTTGGTTTGTATTGCATTTTGTATTTGAAATTCAGTAGCCTTGCTGACCATCTAGCTATACGCATTCATGCTCTTCCTAGTCCCTTTGTTGTAAGCAGTGTAGTTAAAGGGCTATGATCCGTGCAAAAGGTAAATTCTCTACCCCATATGTAACCGCTCCATTTTTCTGTTGCTAGAGCTTCTTCTTACACTCTGTCTCTGTAAGTGTTCTGGATGCAAATGCAACAGTTTTCTCTGAATGATCAGCATGGATCTGTGTGAGAACTGCACCAACACCAGACTGTAGCGTCTGTAGTAACCATTGTGGGTAGTGCAGGATCAAATAAAGCTAGTGCTGGACTGTTCACAATTAACTGTATCACTATTTCAAAGCTATGTTGATCAGTATCTGACCAAACCAGACTTTAAGTTCCATGTAGTAATGCTCAAAGTGGCTCCACAGCATAGTTGGGAATAAACTTAGACTACCATGAAGTAAGACCTAAGAAAGCTCATAAGGTCTGGAAATCAGATGGAGTAGGTGCTTGTGTAACAGCATTGACATGGTCATGGTCAGTAATCCCTTTTGTGAAATTATATGACCCAGAAATGACATCTTAGTTTGTCTGGCATTTGGAAAGGTTCAGTTTCAGTCCTGCAGAATCAATGCACTTCAGAATCTTTTCTAGGTAATTGTCATGAAGATCCATAGTTGGAACGTAGCCAATTATATCATCATAGTAGCATCGTACACCAGGTATGTCATGCAGTATAGAAGACATCAGTCTTTGAAAACAACTCGGTGCTGTAGCCAGTCCATAAGGTACACATTTGAACCGAAACAAACCATCATGGGTGACAAATGCAGTGAGGTCTCTGCTTTCCTCATGCAGTAATACTTGATGATAAGCACGCTGAAGATCCAGAGTAGAAAAGAATTTTGCTCCTTGGAGTTCTGAAAATATTTCCTCTATGTGTGGCAAGGGATGATTATCCATAACAACTGCTTTATTAGGTTCACGGAGATCAACACACAATTGTATACCTCCAGTTTTCTTCCTTGTTACAACAATTGGTGAAACCCATTCAGAGAATTCTGATTTTTCAATCACATCTTGCTCTATCAGTTTCTTTAGTTCCTGTGAGACAGTCTCCCTTATAGAGTAAGGCAATCACCTCAATTTCTGTACTGGTTTTACATCTGGTCTCAACTTCACTTTGTGCACAAAGTTCTTTGCACAGCCCAGTGACGTGATGCTTTGTGGTGAGATTTTAGACACAGGCTCTGTGGCAGGAACTAGTGCTGTAGTAATGAGACCATCAGCTAATTGTAGGTTTAATGTAGCAAAGAGATCTCTTCCAAGTATAGCAGTACCCTTTTTCACAATATAAAAGTCACATTTTGCAGTATTTGATTCAAATTGTACAGTCAATGGCAAGCAACCAAGCACAGGGATATTTTTTCAAGAAAATATCCTTTCGTAGTATAGAGACAGCTGAACCTGTATCAAGCATCAGGTTAATGGAGTGTCCCTTGTCAGCAGAATTAACATTGACAGTGCATATAAACTTGTCTGGAATAAATGTACCAGCTTTATCCACACTGAATACTATAACAGTTGTAGTAGTGACTTTAAGAACATCTTTTGAAGAACTACGGCAGACCTGATTTTGAGCATTTGTGGAACTGTGCAGCTTTTGCAGGACATGTAGCATAGTTTTCAGTGTGTTGTGTTGAACCACAGCGGAAGCAGTATTTTTTATTTGTATGCGCTGCACGGTTTTGCAGCGAATCCCTTTCCTTAGCACTGTATTATGCCTGTGACTGTGCATTATTAGGCCACAGTACTGGATTCACAGTCTGTACATTCCTAGCAGTTTCCTGACTGAGAGTTTTAGCCTCTGACATTGCTGTTTCAATTTGGCTAGCTACTGTAATAGCCTTTGCAAGGGTCAAATCCTGCTCTAGGAGCAGTTTCTCTCTAATGTGAGGTGAGTTTGTTTTTTCCACTATT
>CM044447.1:43599448-43612308 GCA_024363595.1 Xenopus borealis
TAAACAAGGGGATCCATTATTAGGAAACCTGTTATCCAGAATGCTCCAAATTAGGGTAAAGGCTGTCTCCCATAGATTCCATTTTATCCAAGTAGTCCAAATTTTTTAAAATGATTTCCTTTTTTTCAGTAATAATAAAACAGTAGCTTGTACTTAATCCAAACAGAGATATAATTAATCCTTATAGGAAGCAAAGCCAGTCTATTGGGTTTATTTAAGGTTTACATGATTTTCTAGTAGATTTAAATGAATATCAAAATTATGGAAAGATCCATTATCAAGAAAGCCCCAGGTCCCGAGCATTCTTGATAATAGGTCCCATGCTTGTACATACTGTGTGTCAAGCATTTAATATGCATTCTTCTTTGCAAGTATATATGTCATTGATTGCCTGTTATAATCACACCATATGAACCAATACAAGTTGCCTATATGCTGTACATTTAATCTCTTTGTAGAGAGCACTGCAGTTCACAGAATTGATGGCTTAAATGGACAGGCATGTTTATTTTAAAAAAATGTATATATTTTGTCCAGACATATATGACCCATTTGGTAGAGATGTGTGGGCTGACCCAAGGCGCGCGAGTTCAGGCCAACCACTGCACGAAATCTTTGGGTAGCGGGCGGGTCCAGGTCAAGCTCTTCTGCTCTCCCTGCCCTCAACCTACCATTTCTGGCTTCTGCATGCCCCACTCCTTTTGTGACATCACTGTGGGGCGGGCATGGGTCTATAAATGCTGATTGTATGTCCAAATAAAAGCCGCATTGATATTAATACTTGTGTCTCCCTTGGATAAGTCAGTCAGCACCAACAGTGGGTAATATTGTAACTGAGAATAAGAGAGGCACCTTGTCCAATAGATCGCTGGTCCTTGTTTAGTTCTATAGAAAGTAGGTGACAGGCAGCCTACACAGGTTGTGCTCAACATTTCACTATAGTCTTGTCACAGGTCTACATGTGCTGCAAGGTACTGGTGTGGTGCCCAAACCCCTGGGACAATAAAGTATTCTCAGTGATGGCCAAGGCTGCAGGAGTACAAAACAACAAGATCACTCCATCCCAGAATGTGTAAACAGATCCTTCCCCCCACTGTTTTTAGTGAGTAAAAGTTCTTAAGCTTTACATTTATTCTACTCACTCCTTTTCATCGCGGATATTGTCCATAATACAAACAAATAAATTCTTATTTCTATTCTTGCCTCCTGTTCTTTCTGAAGTTCATAATATTTTTGACATGACATTTCATTTCCTGTGGGGGGTCTTTCAGCAGATGTGTGCGGCCATAGGTACACATGGAAAACTGGTCAACAGAAAAACAGAGGAGAACAATGGTTAGGGAGTAATTGGTCTTCACTTTATGGGAATTATTACACTTATTTTTGGTAAAACCATGGGGCCCAATTTGTAAACCCAAGGCTTCAGTTTTGTCCTGACAAGTGCAGATCTCACTTACAGGGATACTGTCATGGGAAAACATGTCTTTTTCCAAATTAATCAGTGAACAGTGCTGTGCCAGCAGAATTCTGCACTGAAATCAGTTTCTCAAAAGAGCAAACAGATTTTTTTTATATTCAATTTTGAAGTCTGACATGGGGCTAGAAATGTCAATTTCCCATCTGCCCCAAGTCATGTGACTTGTGCCAGCAGTTTAGGATGGAACTACTTTCTGGTTATTTCTCCAACAAGACTTTAGCCTTGACAAAGCTTCTTTGCGAAACACGCGTCTGTGTTTCCTTTGGTTACTTGATTCTTTGATGTTTTAGAGACTTAGTTGAATTCCTTCAATTTTACCTTTGATCCTACTTTACTTTACCATCTCCCAATCTTCTTCCTTCTAAGGGGCCGTGGGTTTTTGTGGTTTTTTAGGGTTACTTAGCCTCTCACAACATTCAGGGCAAGTTAAATACCAAGGCCACAGCCCCGGTTACCCTCTCTTGTATTATCTTTGCCATGTACCAGGTCTAGAATCTAACAGGCAGTTAGCTTATGGGACAACTCCACCCTCTAATTTTTCCAATTTCTACTAATTCAGGATTGTAACTACATGACATTTTAACCCATCCTCAACCTGGTCAATTTGTATACTTTCTTTAAAATAGATTAGAGTTATCAAGTGTATTTATTATAACTTATTGCACTGCACTTTCATTTCATAATTTATTGTTAGCAAGCTGTGAAATAATTAATTGATTTCTCCAGTGTCGGCTTGGGGGACACAGGAACGGTGGGTAATAGCCGGGACCACTGGGGCAATAATTATAAAAAATTAGCTCCTCTCCTGCCAACTATACCCCCCCAGCAGGTGGAGATGCTGTTCAATTTTTTGTTGTGTCCTCATGGGGCATGACTGAAGATTTTCCTCATGGGAGTCTTAGGGTCATCTCCCAACGTGGTATTGTCTACGGAGTTGCTAGGAGTGTGCTTATTGCCTCCAAACCAGCCAGTGTTATCATGCATTCCCCTGCCTGGAAGCTCTACATATATAGGCTTCTCCTCTATGATCTCAGCACGAGGGTCCCTTTCTACTGGGCAGCATTTTTACTCCCTCTCCCCCCCCCCCCTTTGTTTTGATTGTCTGTCTGTGCATGACACACTGCGGGGGAGGTACAAAGGGGAGGGGTGCCAGAGACAAGCCCAGTAAGCAGACTACTGCCTAGCTATTTTTACGGCTTCGGTGGTGCCTGGTCTCTCCCTTACATGCCATTACTAGAGCATCACTTCTGGGTTTGCGCACTTCTGGTCGTGCGCCTTGCTACTTACATTGGTGCAAAGTCAGCGTGCTCTGGGAGACTGGTCTAAGCACAGGAACCGGGTTATTTTGCGGGTGCCACTGCAGCAGGCCCGGACTGACAATCTGTGGGTTCAGGCAAATGCCAGAGGGGCTGCTAAAATGTGCCATAAAAAATGTATTTACTGGGCTGCTGAGGGCGTTTTGGGCCTCTATGTGGGCTGATTGGGCCTCTGTGTACCTGAAATGCCAGAGCCTATTGTGACTGTAGTCAGACTTCCCCCTTCCTACTACTGCTGCCCACTGCTTCTTCTTCTTTTTCCACTGTTTGTGGAGAAGCTGAGCAGTTTTTCATTACTCAAGATACAGAGGGAACTAAAAGGAGAGAGGGGTGATTTTTAGCCACTAGGCTTACAGGTATTCCTTATGTCTGAGGGGGTTTCTGACACTTTTTTCCAGGGGGAGCACCTCATTAAAATACGTTGCTAGTGGTCCAGATCCCACAGATAATGCGATCCCCAAGGACAATCCAGGGACTTACTCCACCTCCGAATGATCCAATCCCTCAGTTGGCAACAGGAATTAAAAAATTGGCCAAATCCTTAGACAAACTCCAATCTCGCCTGGAGAGCCCTAAAAGCAGAAAACACAAACGGAGGGCACCTCCTTCCTCCTCTGAAGAGGGTGAGAGTGACAATGATTACCGTAACAATTCTTCCCTCCATCCTGACCCAGTCTTCTCGGAAGGCGAGTTATCCCAGAGTGATCAGGAGGAGGATGATGATCCTTTCGCAGAGGGAAGTTTTTTGAGGCCCCAAAATAAAACCTCTAAAACTTCTCCGCCCTGACAATGTTAAATCCGGCCACAGGGCCATAGGAGGGAGACTAGGACTTTTCAAAAATTCATGGCTCTCTCACACCCAGGATCCCTGGGTGCACCAAATAATGTCTCACGGTTATCACCTGGAGTTTTCCTCCATACCACCACGACATTTCCTTATGTCCAGATGAGCAAAACAAAAGAGACGCATTCAAAACAGTCATTCTCAATCTATTTCAAAAGTAAGTGATAATACCCAAGGAAAGATTCAAGGGCTACTATTCCAACCTTTTCATAGTACCCAAAAAGTATGGGACATTCCGACCAGTTCTGGACCTCAAGGAACTGAACAAGTTTATTCTTCCAAGCAGATTCAAAATGGAGTCTCTTCGCTCTGTTATCGCTGCAATGTTACCAGAGGAGTTCCTAGTGTCTCTAGACATAAGATGCTTATCTTCATGTTCCTATCTTTCCTTCGCATCAGAGATTCTTACTCTTTGCTTGCCAAAATGTTCACTATCTATTCACGGCTCTGCCCTTCGGTCTAACGTCTGCACCGGTACGACCAACGTGGCTTGCAAGAACCCCCATTTGAACCATCAGCATCCATTTCTATACAATGGCTCACATGGAAGACTACGTTCTTACTAGCTATCGCTTCGGCAAGGATCGTTTCTGAACTCAGTGCTCTATCGTGCAGAGATCGGTTTCTCATATTCCACCAAGATAGGGCGGTACTTCACACAGTACCTTCTTTTCTTCCAAAGGTGGTCTCATCCTTTCACTTAAATCAGGAGATCACCATCCCTACTTTCTGTCCGTCTCCATCCAATCCAAAGGAAGCAACACTTCACAACCTGGATCCAGTCAGGGCTCTAAAGGTTTACCTCAAGAGAGTTCACGATACAAGAGACAGACACAATATTAGTTTTACACTCCGGACCACAGCGGGGCATGCAGGCTTCCAAAGCCACTATATCCCGCTGGATAAAGCAGACCATTGAAAGAGCCTACTCAGTGCAAGGGAAGACACCTCCACTGTGCATAAAAGCACATTCTACCAGAGGGATGAGCACCTCCTGAGCATTCAGAAACGTAGCTCCAGCAGAACAACTTTGCAAGGCAGCGACATGGACTTCGGCCAATTCCACCGTTCCTGTGTCCCCCAAGCAGACACTAGAGAAAAGGAGATTTTGTGTACTCACCGTTAAATCTTTCTCTTCAGTCACTTGGGGGAGATCCCTCCCTGGATAGGGGCTGTCAATGCCTAATTAGACGTGGTTCGGTAAATAAGCATTCAGCTCTTAAGTTAAATAAGTTGATAGTTAAATGTTGATGTTAAACATGATGACTTTGGTACAAACTGAACAGCATCTCCACCTGCTGGGGGGGTACAGCTGGCAGGGGAGGAGCTAATATTTTTAGAATTATTGTTGTGTCCTGTCCCAGTGGTACCAGCTATACCCACCGTTCCTGTGTCCCCCAAGCGACCGAAGAGAAAGATTTAACGGCGAGTACAAAAAAATCTCCTTTTATTGTAGCTTGGGTAAATAATATAATTATCAAAATCCCTCAATGAATTGGTGGGTAGCTATTAATTGGAGTGGGGTGTTTTCAAATAACTCCAACTTGCAGTAAAGAGTCATTGATCTTTATAAGAGCACAAGTCACATGACTGCGGGCAGCTGTGAAACCGACAATATGTCTAGCCCCATATCAGATTTCAAAATGAAATATAAAAATAATCAGTTTTTTCTTTTGAGAAATGGGTTTCAGTGCAGAATTCTGCTGGCGCAGCTTTATAAACTATTATAATTTATTTCCCATGACAGTATCCCTTTAAAGGACCACTAACATCAAAAAATTAAATGGTTTTAAAGTACTAAAAATATACTGCAGTGTTGCCCTGCACGGTTACATCTGCTGTATTTGCTTCAGAAACACTACTATTGTTTATATAAATAAGCTGTTGTGTAGCCATGGGGGCAACTAGTCAAAGGAGAAAAGGCTCAAGTTACACAGCAGATAAGCTCTGTAGAACATTATTTTATCTGTTATCCATTACTTATGTGCAATATAGCCATTTTTCAATTTCCGCCATTGCTACTTAGCAGCTTTTTTATATGAACTATAGTAGTGTTTCTGAAGCAAACATATCAGTTTTAACAGCGCAGGGAAACACCACATGATTTTTTTTTTACTTTACAACACTTTAATTTTTGGTGTTACTGTTCCTTTAATCCAAAGGAATTTCTTACTAGCACCCCCAGTGGCCATAGCTTTCCTTGTCCTCTAAAAGGAGTTGTCAACCGTTAAAACTAGTATGATTTAGGGGTGTGCAAACTTCTGGCTTCCCTGGGCCACATTGGAAAGAGAAAACTTGTCTGGGGCCACACATGAAATACGCACTTTTTTATTTGTAAAAGTAAAGAAAATGCAAAGAAAATAACTATACCACCAGTTGGATAACCATATGGAGCTATACACTGGAATATAGGACACCTGGATATTAAATGGACTTATTATTACTACTAACTGGGCAATGGGCAGAGGCCCCGCTCCTGCCTGCTACTATAGCCTTTGCAACAAAGTTTCCTTTGGAACCAAGCATTTCAAGCTGGGCCGCATTCATATCAATCCGGGGCCGCATGTTGGATACCTCTGATGTAGATATTCGGAGACAATTTGTAATTGGTTTTCATGTATTATTTGTTTGAGTTATTTAGCTTTTTATTCAGCAGATCTCAATTGCTAATTCAGTAATCTGGTAGCTAGGGTCCAAATTACCCTAAAAACCATGCACAGATTTGAATAAGAGACTGGTATATGAATAGGAGATCATCTGAATAGAAAGAGGAGTAATACATGTAGCAACAACAATACATTTGTAGCTTTACAGAGCAGTTGTTTTTAGATTGCCCACTTGAAGGTCCAATCTTTGACCTGGGCCCCTTAGCAAAGATATATGAAAATTTACATTTATTGGTTATACCCACCCTAATATCCAGGACAAAAAAAAACTTGATCAAGCTGAGCTCTCAGGTTTAACCAAAGAGCAAATCTCCCCCAAACTGTCGTTAGGCAATTCCAAGCGATTTCAGAAAATGCAGCGCCATGTGTGAATAGGCGCAGAAGATTCTTCATTAAGCAGCTGGAAGGCAGGGGGAAGCGGTTCGGGGAGATTAGTCACACCAGAGAAGAGGCGATTAGTCGCATGCACTAGTCCTAAAGGAGTAGTGAACCCTCCAGTCAAAGGTCCCCACTGACTCCACTTCATAGGCCCCCTGCACACTGTTACACAAGAATGGTGTCCCATGGAAATTCTGACCCATACAATGCACAACAGCGCAGTGGAGCACAGGGACACCATGTTAGTCAGCCTCAGCTTCTGTTGAGCAAGCGCAGATCCTTATCCATATACGGTGCATGCGCAGTTGGAGCCAGAAGGCTCCATAAATCCAAACGGCAAGAAGAGGATACGGAAGGAGCAGAGGCTGATGAAGAATGGTGCCCCTGTGCTGCGCGGTTCTGCTTTGTGTAGACCTGAATTTTTAAGGGACACAATTCTACAGTAATAGGGAGGAGGGGGGCCCACGTTGTCGGGTCAGTGGGGAATTTTGACAGTGGAGTGTTTACTTCATTAGGTTACTCTTTACTAGGCCCTAATTTAACACTGTCCTCTAGAGCTATGAATACAAAGAAGACCATGTTTTGTAACCAAAATATAAATAAAATGCTTTATTGAAGACACAGGTCAAAACTTGTCATTGCAAGTTTATTTGTAAAAAAAAAAAAAAAAGCGATTTATATCAAAGCTTTTAAATGACAAGGAAGCACATTTACAACAGAAATAAGATGCTTTATTTATAGTTGAGGATCTAGGTCTACTGGTGAAAAATAAACTTAGCGTGGTTCACAAAACAATCAGTTTCCAAGTCCAAAAAAAATATATATATATATTTTTTTTTTTAATAATGTGCAAACCAGGTGTCTGTCAATTAGAGACTATCCTGTGTGCTTGCAACAGGACTGACATTGGAAGGACATATGCACTAATTCTCTATAAACATTACAATGGTTTTGAACTAAATTGTTTAAATGCAATGCTAACAGCTTTAATTTTCATTACAGCTTTCTGTCACCTCATTTAAAGAAGGTCTTCGGTTAAGACGACTTGGGCAGCAGGCTCTCTGGTATCTGTAGTGCAGCCCTGCAAAGCCAAATTCACAGAAAGCAACCAAATTACTCAGCAGCCATTTCACAAGGTGAACATACTGAAAACCACACACTGCTTCTGCTCTGTGCCCCCTTGTATAAGACTCATGCAATAAGTATCTGGTTAAACCTCATAATAGAAAATATAATATATGGGGATATAATATCTACGCAACTGATATTTTGTGCTGTGAATAAACTTATCTTGTTTTATCCCACAGTGCCACTATGAATGCATGATTTTCATTCTCCTACTGGGTAGGGAAAGATTAAAAAGGAAATACCTCTTATAAGCTTGCAATATAAGTGAATCTATTTGGATTTATTATAAAAAAAAAAAAAATTAAGACTGAGCAGCACTGCATTCCTACACATAGTTGAAAAAGAATTCCAAACTGTTAAATGCTAAAAAAACAATAAAAAGAAAAAAAAAAGCAAGTCTGGCAGCTCTGTGGCAACAAAGAATTAAATGGCAAAAAAATATATATATTTTTTTTTTTACACAAACGTAAGCTCATATCACAGGTAACATCATTCAAACATGGATTTTGGTATAGAAAGGAGTACCTGGCGTGAGTACCTGATAAGTTTGCCTGAATCCTTGATTTTTAATTTGGCATTTTCATGGGCGGCTTACAACACCAACGTTGAGTGAGGTATGGCAGACAGGTGCAATTAAACCCTACACTCCATCAATCCAATTCTACAGGTTCTCGAGTTACAGAACAAACTGCATTAGAGTGCAAGGCAACAAAGCAAAACTCTACACACATCTGTCACAAAAGCAAAGTCTAAGTTGTGGTTTTTTTTTTTTTTTTAAAAGATATCTAGGGCTTTAAGGTAACGTGCGTATCAAATGGATGGGACTGCCTTGTGATTTAAAATGGACTTGCATTCAGAATTTTTTTTACATGTGTAGATTATGATAAAATACCAAGCAACTCAAAAAAGAAAATTCTCCATTCGCATAAGAGTTTGGAGAGGCATGGCGAATGCTTCCGTGAAGGCACGTTGTGGGGAAAGACATGGGGAGGAGAGACTAAATGAGTTTTCACTACAAAAATAAAAATTTAAAGGCAGAAGAAAACCGTATACCTCAACATTTTTTGCAGGGCTACATTGCATTCTCTCACTGGAGGCTGTTCTGTCTTCTAAATCATCTGCCTCATCTTCATCTGTGCATACTTACTCTGCACGGTTACATTCTAGCAAAACAAAAGACCAAGCCAAGAGTAATGTGTTGCACTTACCTCTGCCTGATCAGAGGTCAAATCAGATCAGTTTTAATTGGACTGAGTGTCACCTTCAGATTTATTGCCTTCGTTGGCCCCATTGACCTCAACCTGTGTAACGGATTCCCTTGATTCAGTTTTCCTAGATTCACTTGGTTTTTCTCGACTGCTGGATTCTCTGCTTTTTTTATCATCCGAGCTTCGTTTTTCTATAGAAACTGTATTAATGAGAAACAGCTAAAATGCCAGTCACTTGTTCAGGTTATTAATCCCTGTTTGTCTTGATTTTTCTGTCTCCAGATACAAAATATGAATGTAATTCTGGACAATGTCAGAAAACACAGGCTTACTAGGCTGGTCTTTCCTTTCAAAGGTTCACTATAACTTTGTATTTCCATGAGCAAATAAATACCAGCATATGTTTTTCCTCCTGTGAGCAAAAGCTTCTGCGCTCAAGTTTCATAGAGATATGGAGAATTATACAAAGCCAAAGAAACCGTGTAAATCATTCATGCAATTTTTTTTATTGTTAAATATAAAATAGTATTAAAGAAAATGTCAAAAAAAAGTGTGAACTAGACACAAACCTTTTTCCTTAGATTTTCTGTCCCGGTCCCTCTCCCTGCTTCTGCTTTTGTGCTTGTAGGATTTCCGTTCTCTGCTTTTAGACCTCCTCTTTTCTCTGCTTCGGGATCTGTGCTTTCTTTCTGTTCTGTTGTGACTCTGGCTTCTTTGGCGCTCTCTACTCCTGCAAACATAAAATATGTGTATTAAAAAAAAGGAACCCTGACAAAAGTTTTGAGATGCTCATTGGACTGTCAAAAAGTCCCCTCTCATGAGTTTTCACCTAGATTGTGATGTGCAAAGCAGTGGCCTGGGCATCATCCTAACCTGCTTTTTCTCCAAATGAAAATAAATTCAATGCAGTATATGGTCACTTTTTATGGACCGAAACACCATCCCCCTCAAATGTCACTGGAGGGAGCAGGCACCAGTAAGATAATCAAAACTTTGTTCCTATAGCAAACAGAAACCTTTGCTTGTGTAGTTCCACAATACATCTGACCCTTCAGGTAAGGTACTTATAAAAATTTGTGTGCAGGTTTAAACTGTTATGATTTTTATGGTGATGCTTTTAATTATATTAGTGTGCCATGCAAACATTTTGCTCTCATGATAGGTGTTGTACTCGCTGATCTACCACTAGTTGGTGCATGGATGCTTACAGCAGTGCAGATTTTCGAACTAATTTTGACCTATAGGATATGGAAACCTACATTTGGTTCCAGTTAACCTGCTTTTAGGAAGGGTATAAGGTGCCAGGACCCATTATTTCGAAATATCTGCAGCAGCTCACTGTATTTGATACATGTTGGGTAGACATTGCTTCTCACTGCATTATGTATTCATGGCAGTGGGATATTGTTCTTGGAATTCGTTAAAAGTATGTATAGCATGTAATATACAAGCTAAATCAAAGTCTGAATTTGAATGCATACGGGGCTTTTTTTTTTTTTAATATAATGTTTTAGCTGGCACAGAAACTACCTATATTGCATTTATAGATGTTAGCATTACCACTGATCTAAGGCCAGTCTGAACATACAAGGCAATGGGGGAGATTCATTCAATTTGCAGGGTAGCTGTAAAAGTCTGCATCTTGTCAAAGCATAATTCAGGAGATTGAAGGAATTATGAAAGCTCAAATCAATGTCTTCCCTGTCTAAAAATGTATTTCAAAATACAGGTTTACAGAGCACTAGAACACAAGCAAAATTAAGAGCGCTCATGCAATATACATGAGGACGATGGAAAGCCCATCAAAACACGTGATTATAAACATTTACTTTTGAAAGTTGATCATGCAAATATTTGCGGAGATTTATTCCAACTTCAACACTATATAATTTACCTGCTTCTCTTCCGGTCTCTACTCCTGGACCTTTTATGGTCATGGGGTCTACTTCCACGTCTGTCGGATGTTCTGCTTGAATTTATGCTCCGGGAGCGGCTTCTTTTGCGTTTCTCCCTCTCACGATTTCTCTCCTTTTCTTTAGCTTCCTCCTCTCTCAGTCTTTTTTTCTCTCTCTCTTCTCTCTCCCGTTCCTTTTCTTTCTCACGATCTTTATCATCACGATCTTTATCATCTCGCTCTTTCTTTGAACACTCATCCCGGTCTGGATCTGAAGATTTTTTTCTCATTTTTTCCTGAAAGAAAAGGTGTAAGGTTTATTTAGGAAGTCTCACCTTTGTAAATGCCAATATATAGGTATCTTTAAAATGTTGCATTAGAAAGGGTTTTACATGCACATGTTTAGTTCAATTAAAATATACATACAAGAACCTATACAGTAAAACCTCAAAGTGTTTTCTTTTTGCGGTGCTACTAATACAATGCATGATGTATGATTACATTTTTCCTGTTTTTTATTTATTTATTTTTTTAAACATTTTATTCTATTCCCATAAAAACACCAAGTTTCTCAAAACTGATATTCTTTCATGTCAGTCAAGCTTAATAACCACCTTAATCATCTCCACCCCAACTGTTTCAAATAATCATATTTCAGCTTGAAGAACCCACAAAACCAGCCTAGGCGGGGAGGTGAGAACAGCAGGGATAGTGGGGAAAAATTCGAACACTTAAAGGGGATGTTCACCTTCAAGTAAACTTTTAGTATATTGTAGAAGGGCCAATTCTAAGATTCTAAGGGCCACTTTTCAATTGGTCTTCATTATTTATTTTTCATAGTTTTTTTAATGATTTGCAATTTTCTTCTGTTTCCTTCCAGCTTTCAAGTGGGGGTCACTGACACCATCTAAAAACAAATGTATTGTTATTGCCACTTTTTATTTATTACTTATTCTACTCAGTCCATCTCCTATTCATATTCCAGTCTCTAATTCAAATCAATGCAGGGTTGCTAGGGTAATTTGTACCCTAGAAAACAAATTGCAGACACTGCAAATTAGAGAGCTGCTGAATAAAAAGCTAAATAATTATAAAACTACAAACAATAAAAAATGAAAACCAATTGCAAATTGTCTCAGAATATCACTCTCTACATTATACTAAAATTTAACTCAAACGTGAGTAATTTACAGCCTTTTGAGACGAGAGAGAACTACCTGCTGAAACGGAGTACAATATTTGCATAAAATCCGGAGTAGAAAATGGTACATTACCAAGAAAGTTAAAAACATACCTTTAATTCTTCTACTGTACTTTTAATTTTGGCATAGCCCATGTGCTGTTTTCCCATAAGGTGATCGTCTACTCTAGACTGAGCATCTCCAACAATTAAAAAGGCACCACAAACGTCACAGACTTCCATTTGTTTCTCTTGGGCTGCAAAACTTTCAATTGTCTGGAAAATAAAATGAACTGTATTTAATAAGACTTTCCCAAATCAAACACAAATATACTGGGCCAGAAGAATGGCTCTCTCTAGAGAACAAACATGCTGGAAGGACTGCAGCATAAACACTGGTTGGACAAATGCAATTTATTTTTATGTAAACATTATCTGCCATTCATTTTTTATATACATACTTTATGGGCAAAAGATTATCATGTGCATACCTTTTCTGGTAATACTGCCTACCAGATAAGTCTGTAAAGTTAGTAATAGCATTTATTTATTTTTAAATCCTCTAAGAATGCTGTAAAAGTAAAGTTTTAATTAGGGATGTACTGAATCAACTATTTTGGATTCAGCCAAATCCTTTGTGGCAGATTCAGCCGAATGCTGAACGAATCCTAAATTAGGGATGGGAAAGGAAAAGGTGAGGAAAAGAGGATTTTGAGATACTCACCGTTAAATCCCTCTCTCTTCAGTAGTCTGTGGGACACAGGGACCT
>CM044447.1:43637151-43648566 GCA_024363595.1 Xenopus borealis
AAGAGTCCTGACATTTTTCAGGATCGCTTGTTTGGTCAATTGGACAGGTTAGAAATTTCAGTCTGCTGACGATAATAATAATAATATTTTCAGTGGGAGACTTGTCACTAGGTTTTGTTGGACACAAATTTCGTACGATCCCTGTAGGGGCAGAACATTGGCTAATCTGTGCTTTTTACTACTTTATTTGAGGTTATTGGCAGGTCGGGAGATGGGGGAAGTCCGATCGTTCAAGGATTTGAACGATTGTATCTTTGTGTCTATGGCCAGCTTTAGATACAGACCGAAACATCGACCTGCTTTTTTAGATGCATTAAATAAAGAATACAATTGTTTAATCTTTCTAAAAACCCATGTGTGCATCCTCATCCTCTCCACTGCTATGACATTGTTTTATATCCAATGTTTCAATATATCTCTACAAGGACTTGCCTGCATTGGGCATGCAAGCGGAACCACCTGCACATTGTAACATTCCTATTAGATGCCGGAGCTGATGAAAATATTCTTACCAGCAAAGGAGAGAAGCCAGTGCAACTGACTTCCAAGAAAGATATCAAGAGGCTTTTGGGAGGTGAGACTTTACATGGAGACCCAATGCTGACTCTCTCCTGTTCATCCCCCTGTTATACCCATCCATGCCTCTGATCTGTCTGAAACTCTGTCCATCCAGGCTCTCTCACTTTATCAAAGTTTGCCACAATTGTCATAGCACACAGAAACCACTCTGCAAGTGCATTTACTGGTATATTGTGTGAAAGCAGACACATGATTGGTAGCTATGGGTTACCAGACCTCATAGGTTCCTACTGATATGAATACATAGAACTTCATGCCAGTATGTTTATGGGAAGATGAATAATACATTATACTTGATGAATAAAGAGTTGCTCAGTAAGTTAATAAAATGAAGTCTTCTGTTACAAAGTTCTTACAAGTCATTCTTTATTTCGTAAAAGAGCAGTTACTGTATGGTGTCACTTGCTGATAATAAACACAATTTTATAGCACAGTCTTATAACTCAGATGAGCTAGTCTCTCTGTTACACCTATGTGACATAATTCTGGGCAGGCTCATTTATGTTGTGTGTTTCTTAAGTCCCATGTTGAACCTTCCCATCACTGTGTAATGTGAGCATTGCGCTGCCTAAAGCCACCATGCAACTGCTATCCCCTTCAGTATCAATGGCAGGAACTTAAAAAAGCTGCTCATTTGTTGTGTAGTTTACTCTTGCCTCTATCACTGGTCATGGCAAGAAAAGCTTTTTTTAGCTACGTAAAATGTAATAATATGACAATCTCTCCTTACAATTGTTCCACAAGGCAGGCGTCCTGCCTTGCTTTATGACTGAGATTGTAGCTTTCTTTATAACAGAACATTCTGTCACAGTGACACAGATCATATTTGCCAGCATTGCTACTACCTGCACCTTACTTAACTTATTTAAAACATAAGATGAGGTTCAGTTCTAGAGTCTTGCAATGCTTGATGCTTATTCGTCTTTAACTGATCCCTATTATTAATATTCTTTTCTTTCTTGTTTTATTTTTTAATAACAGTGGAAGAGCCAGAAACAGAAGAAGCAAAACCAGACTCTGAGTTACCCTTTGTCCCAAATTATTTAGCAAATCCCCCTTTCCCATACAGCTTCTCAAGGGAAAATACTGACAAAGAGGAACCTACCACAGCCCCTAGCTCTGAAAATGGCGCCTCATGCAACCCACCTCATCTCTCCATGACTCACCCTTCCTTATCCAATGGCATGGAAAATGTCTGTATATCTACCTCTTCAACAAGTGATGATCCCCTCCCAGCATTATTCTTTAACAGAGATGTGCATGTTGCTCCAGATTGTGCACTGTCCCCAGTACAGAGTGGCCCTGTCTGCTCACCTGCCATACCTCCAAACTGCAGTCTTTTCTCCCCAGTTTCTAACAGCCACCATTATGGAAGTGTTAATGCCGGACCTATGCAAGTATTTCAGCCTTTCTTTTTCACCGGTGCATTTCCATCCAACATGAAAGGTACAACCAGATCACTTAAGTCTTTGATTAGTAGTGTTAATATTCCAGTGCTCCACCTATCAAAGTGGACATTTGCCTTTTAAATCAGAGCATTGTTACATGCTTTCTTAAGGGGGTTTGATAAGGGACAAGGGACTCCAGAGTTGGACGAACAGCAGTAAGGGAAGCAGGGGTAGCTGGGCAACTGAAAAATGAAAGGCAAGATGGTGACCATTTTAACATATTCCCATATCATAAATGAAGTGAGTGGGAGTGGAGGGTACATTGAGAATGTATGGAGATCAGGGAAGAAACTGGAGAAAAAAAATTGACTGGAGAAGAAGTGGGTTAAGAGATCAGGTAACATGATGGTATTAGAGTACACTATTCAAGTGAAGTTAGGGGAGTATCCTTAGGGTTCAGAGAAGGCATGAGCAGTAAGGGGATAGAAGAGACGAGGTGAGGAGATAGGGAGACAGAACAGATTGGGGAAAGAACTGAGAGCATATGGAAGACTTGATATTATTATAGAGACACGCATTCTGTATTGTAAGTTCTTTTGATGCCATTAGTTGATTTCTTCCTGTTCCCAGAACTGGTCCTTAAAGTGAGAATTCAGAGTGCTGCTCCAGGAGACAATGATTTCATTGAAGTTGAAATGGATCGTCAAGAGCTTACTTACAGAGAGCTGCTCAGAGTGTGCTGTATGGAGTTGAAAGTCAGTCCAGAGAATGTGGAGAAAATTAGGAAATTACCCAACACTGTGCTTAGGAAAGTAAGTGTTCTCAGAATACCTTGTATTCAGTACTAAAGTCAAAAAACATGCAGTTTGTGTAATTCCTCTTCAGAAATATATTTGATGATACATTTTTGTGTTGTGTTGATTTGCATAGATTGTTTAACTGAGTGGAGTTATTTGTGGTCCAAAGAATCATACGTTCTAAAAGTCCCAAGCCACTAACTTTCAAAACCTTTTGACATGTTGTCATGGGCTTGCAAAATTTTGTTATGACACGGAAGCCCAAAAATTGGGCAGATGTCAATGGGGAAGGTTTGATTTCCTATTGGAATGACAGCCACATATGCATGTTGATGTGGTCCTTGATGTGACAGCTGGCATAGGGGCAATTATAATTGTTGGCCCAAGACCCAAACAATTGGATCTGCCCTATACTGTCCATTTCAAGGTGGGCATATTGTTGAAAAATCAGCTTGTTTGGTGACCTCTTCAAATGAATGAATGGATGTATCTATGTATTGTAAGCTTTAGAGAAGAGACCTTGTTTGTATGATGGTCACAGCACGGAAGCTGTCAATATGATAGTCACAGAAAACAGCTGCTGTGGCAGTCAAGTTATGGTAATCTTTGCCTGTGACTGCAGCTGTTTTACCTTGCCTATGAATAAATGCAAGCTTTTCACACCATGTCCGCTTTGGTATGTGCAACCAACAGTCTTGTACATAGATTTAGTGAATGGGCCCAGTATTTTACAGCTATGCACTGTACTGGAGGATACACATTTGAAATCACCCCTGGTAGCAAGATCTAAGTTTAAAGGCAATGACAAACAGGGCTGTTTCAAGCTTTACGTTGTTCAACCCACCTTAAATGGATCAATTTGATGTCTGTGTAAATCACTTGATAAGCTACAGCTTAAAGATCACTAAATGTGCTGCGACTTGTGCATTACATTCCTTGCCAAACACCGGCTGGTTCCTCTACTGCAAAACAACACCACAAAAAGGTCACATTGCTTGCAGTTGCATCTATTTTTTTCTGGCCAGTAGAGGGAGCCACTGCTCCATTATAGTTTTCTGACTATAAATACCCTGGTTGAAAAAAAAAAAAAAAACTACTTGGTGAAAGACCCAAATTTCTCAAACACAATTACCCCTATGCTCCACACAGGCAACTTGTTCATCCGCAGGGAACTTACTGATTTAGCATTGCCTTGCCAGATCTAGGTGGTACAGGCAGAGATAAGTAATTGCTGATAGGTCAGTCCCAATGACATCACTGCTGATAACATAGGCAGGTTCATTGTCATTGGTTACACACAAACATGTAACATATTTTTTATATTTATCTTTGATCCAGCAGCAGATGTTGTAGACTTCTGCCTGAGATGAGCATTTCATGTGGCACTTTCTCCGTGGCTACAGTCATATTGCATCACTACAGGGCACTTACGGCAACTTTCTTCTTGTACTTAAAACCAAACCATAGAAAAATATTTTTGCCTTCTTTGCATTTTACAGGATAAAGACGTTGCCCGATTGCAAGACTTCCAAGAGCTGGAGCTGGTCCTGAGGAACAGCAGTGACCGATTCCGGACATCAACTTCTTTGACCGACAGGCCTTGCTTCAACCAGAAAGCTTCGCAACTAACCTACTGACCAAGTGGCAGTGCTGTGGCTCAGCTGAGTGTATTCTAACCCAGATCAAGTATATATTAATAAATAAACTTATAACATTGCCGTGACACTAACAGACGCTCTACACATACTTCTAAGAAGCACAGAACAAAGAAGAAACTTTTTTTTCTTTTACTTAACCATCTCTATATTTCTCTCCAGTGGGCTGAATGAAATGTGTCTGATATAGCAAGTATGTTTGACCTGCCACCTTCCGGCTGGGATTCTAAGAGATATATACTCAAAGGGGAACTATCGCGAAAATGAAAATTTAATATTAGCTGCAGCATACTGAAATAAGAAACTTTCTAAATACAATAAATGAAAAATTCTGTACCGTTTATATTCACTGTTCCTCTCACAGCATCTGTTTCTCCTCATTCTGTCTTCATTCAGGAGTTGGGTGGATGTGGTGGATATCTTATAGGGGGGGGTTCCTAGATGATGTATTAGAGCTTGCTCTATTAAAATCACCAGAAATCCTGCCTCTGTACTAGAATCGTTTTTTGAGTGAGCTCTAATACATCTGCTAGGAAAAGGAAGCCCCCTATAAAAAATATTGGATCATTCATCTGACGCATAACTGCTGCATGAACAGAGAATGAACAGAAACGGTTGCCGAGAGAGGAGAGAATATAAACTTGATTATTTCAGAAACACTGCAGAGTGATTGTATTTAGGAAGTTTCTTACTTCAGTATGAGGAAACATTTTCATGATAGTTCCCCTAACTCAAAATATAATGTTAAATTGATCTGTGTCTTTCTCTGCACTTTTGCAATTTACAGGAAGGATTTTTTTTATTCTTTATGATATTATCATTTTTGATACTGCTAATATCATAAATGTATAACAGGCATGCCCTCTGCCCTCCTATGTGGGCCAGAGCCAGACTGAATGGCAAAAGGAAAACTATACCCCCAAAATGAATACTTGAGCAATATTTTATATCAAATTAAGTTGAATATTAAAGTGTTAGATATTTAAGCAAATGTTGCCCTTTTACATCTCTTGCGTTGAACCACCATTTCGTGATGGTCTGTGTGCTGCCTCAGAGATCACCTGACAGAAATATTTCAACTCTAACGGTAACCGGAATTAGTGTTGAAGCAAAAGACAGAACTCTGTCTGTTAATTGGCTCATGTGACCTAACTTTATAGTTTGTTTGGTATGTTTGTGTGCACTGTTGCATCATACGATCCCAGGAGGCTGTCCTTAATTTTTAAAATGGCTATTTTCTATTTAGGATTACCCAGTGGCACATGCTACTAAAAAGTATGTTATTATGAAAATGGTTTATTTACATGAAGCAGGGTTTTACATATGAGTTGGTTTATGCATTATAGAGACCTACATTGTTTGACGGGTATAGTTTTCCTTTAACTAAGAGAAGTGTCTGTAGATTCTTCCTACATCACTTCTTTGGCTCCTGTCACATTGAAATTTAAAAAAACAAATTAAAATTCAGAAGTCTTTAGAAGAGGAATTTTATATTAAGGTATATGGGTGGGTATGTGTCCCTAGAAGAGCAGCTGGAGGGCTGCAGATGTGTTGTGGCTTAGTGAAATGGCACATAAGGTTGATCCCGGGTCCTTTAGTCACCAAGTCTTTTATTTAGTTAAACAAGTAGCAAAGGTCCCTAGATTGCCTAAATGAACGAATGCCAATATATGCAGTATTAACATATTGTTTGAATTTGACTTGCCAAACCAGAAGTGATGCTTACACAAGCCTGCACCCAGGCCTGCTCCCCCACAATGATCCTAATGGTGAGCACACTGGCACTACTTCCCCTTTAAGATATATAAAGTAGCACATTTTAATTCCCAGCAGGGCTAAGAAGGTCCCTGCATTTTTATTTTTAAATTTGTGAGTTGCTGATAGCTGACATAAAAATGAGTGGATACTATTTCCTCCCTTTCTATATTAATGAGTTTATCTATATCTGTTATTGTAGGAAGTAGTCCACAATATAAAACGTATGGGTGTTCTCTTTCCTTCCTTTCTTCTCAGATACAGTTAAAGGGATAAAATGAACTGTTAGTATACTGTAGACCATGATCTTCTGAGACAATTTGCAGTTGGCCTTTATTTTTTCGTGCTTTTTTTATTTTTTGGTCAATTTCTCTCTCCAGCATGGAAATTGTGGCTGCTAGTATCCTATTTACCTTAGTAACCAGGCCTGTGAGATACAGGAAGATGAAAAGGAGAGCCCTAAATTGAAAGATAAGTAATGAAAAGTAATAACCATAACAGTGTAGCCTCACAGAGCAACAGATTATTGACTGATGTGACCAGAAAAGAGGCAGAAGAGGAAGGCAATACATTATTTAAAAAAAATTAAGACCAATTGTAAAACAGTTGGACAGTCTATAATGTACTAAAAGTTAAAGGAACAGTAACACCAAAAATTGAAGTGTTTTAAAGTAAAGAAAATATCATGTAGCGTTGCCCTGCGCTGTTAAAACTGATCTGTTTGCTTCAGAAACACTACTATAGTTCATATAAACAAGCTGCTAAGTAGCAATGGCAGAAATTGAAAAAAGGCTATATGGCACAGGATAAGTAATGGATAAGGGATAACATTATGTTCTACAGAGCTTATCTGCTATCTACTGTGTAACTTGAGCCTTTTCTCCTTTGAATGGCTGCCCCCATGACTACACAACAGCTTATTTATATAAACAATAGTAGTGCTTCTGAAGCAAACACTGCCATTTTACCAGTGCAGGGCAACACTGCATTATATTGTTCTTACTTTAAAACAATTTCATTTTTTGATGTTACTGGTCCTTTAACCCCTTTAAAAGCAGATTTAAAAATGAATTGGGAGTTAAAGGAATTCTTTGTACTGGAGGATTAACGTAACAACAGCTCTCCGATGACACTGTTGCACCCGTACGGTGACTATGGACTGTAAAGCCCCACGATGCTTGGCTGGCTGAGTATTATGGGAGATGTAGTCTGCAGTGGCTGGAGAGCTGCCATCTTGCTCCCCCTGACCCAGTACATTAAAGTGGGTGTGTGATAAGCTGCTCTCTTTGAATCTGTACAATTTCCTGTCATTTAGTTACTGTTTACAAATAAACAACTGCAATATTAATGTGACTGGTGGCAGACCGTTCCTCAGTGGTGACGGGCAGCTTCTGGAAGAAAACTATCTCCAGGCCCAGGTTTTGGCTGTTGCAAGCTCAAATGTAAAATAAGGTCTCTCCCATTTTGTTATGCATTCATACAAAGCCCATACCTCCCAACATATTGGAAATAAAAAGAGGGACACGCCCATTTGTATGGCCACACCCCCTAATTGTCATTATTTCTTTTTATGGCTGTTCAGTGCAGAGAAAAACTGTATTTTCTAGTACAAATGTCCCTCTAAGGCTTAGGCCAGACAGGAAGATTCGAGGAGATTAATCGCCTCTTCTTTGGGGCGACAAATCTCCCCGAACCGCTTCCCCCTGCCTTCCAGTGTCTTTAAGGAATAATCGCCTGCGCCTATTCACATGCCGCACTGGCTTTTCCAAAGTCCCTCGAAGTTGCCTCCTTAGGCAGGGGGAAGCAGTTCGGGGAGATTTGTCGCCTGGCAATTAGTCGCAAAGCGACGAATCTTCCGGTCTGGCTTGAGCCTAAAAACTGGACAGTTGGGAGATATGAAACCCTCTTCTATCCGGGTGCAGACTAGTCAAATTTACGGCATATTATCTGGGGACAGAGGGATACTAGTATGGTACCTACAACCCCCCACTGAGCTTTCTTAAAGGGCAAGGAAAGGCAAATAAATAAAATCCCATTTTTACTTTTTTTTAATGAAACAGAAATCTATCTCCGTTATACTTTAATTAAAAAATGTGTACCGTTTTTATAAGAAACCTGACTGTATGCAGTGAAATTCTCCCTTCATTTAGTGCTGAAGATAGGAATTGTCAGACGGTCCTTAACTTCTGGCAGGGAAACAATCATACTTATGAACAGCAGGGGGAGCCCCTGTCTTACTTACCAGCCATGCAGAATTCAAGCAGCTTTGTTTTTTGATCATTTATGACGATCCCTAAGAAGCCCAGACCACACTGAGCATGTGTATGTAGTCTAGTCTTGCAAACAAAGTTACAAGATGATAGCCCCCTGTGGCCAACTTTGAAAGCATAAATCATTTGTTTGATTAGGCTTGTGGTGCAGTAAGTTCATGTTTATGTTTAGTATACAAAATACAGCATTTCTAGCCTTATTCTATTTTAGACTTTGCTTGCCCTTTAATGGGACAGTCTGTTCTAGCTTGAACCAAGGCCTGTAGAAATTACTAATATCCAGCTCCAACCCCTTGCCCTATGGCTGTTTATGGACTTGAATCATGATAAACAGGTGGTTCTTCCACCACCAATAAAGGGAAGCATTGTTACTGTCTCCATCTTGCCCTACTGTTTCATTGATATCCGGCAGTCACCTCTTTTCTCCTACTGCCTCCGTCTTCTCCTACCATCACCGACGTGCCCTGCTTCACATAAATCCCACTTATAGGGTGTTTTAATATGGTGTAAATATAAATATAAAGGGTTTATTGCATTGGTTCCTGCATTACCAGGGCCACCCTTCTCTCTGTAACAATATCTGCACAGGTGGTTGCTGGGAGATGCAGTCGCACAGCAGCTGGAACACTGAAGGCTGCCTGTCCCAGAGCTAGAGGAGCTAACAGAGCATGTGAGAGGATATCTGCATTCCTGGGATTATAGCCACAGTGAAACCTGATCCGGACACAGGTTGCTTGAACTCTCAGCTGCTGCTTCAGATTCTCAAATAGGCAGCACAGTGACAGCCTGGGGGCAGAACAGAGCACAGGTGCCTCTTCTGACTCCTATTTCTCTCTTCGACTTCCTATGTTTTGAAAACAAAGTTAAACACCCACTATGCTCTTGACATTTTCCTGCTGAATTGTGCTCAGTACAGGGGAATGCCTATACTGCTATACTTTCAAGGTTTCTTGACAGTGAGCAAACTAAAGCTGGCCATCGAATCTTCAGAATTTCGGACAGTGTGGTGATCGTCTCAACATTTTTTGTGCCATGGCCATCGGTTGTTTAGTTCATCAGACAGGATAGAGGATTTCTGTTGGCTAATAAGTTCTCCATGTATTGCCTATCTAATGATTATTGTTGGACATAACGTTCGTACGATTGCTGTCTGTCAATGAGCAGTATATGATTTGTTCTCTTTACTACTTTATATTAATCTGAATGGTTAGTGGTAGGTTGGGAGATTGCAACTTTGTCTGACATAAGGATCTATCTGCACGTCTATGGTCTGCTTTATGGACTATTCCTGCTGAATTGTGCTTAGTACAGAGGAATACCTATGCTGCCATAGTTTTATGTATCTCGCTGTACAGGCTATGAGAAAATGTTGGAAGCTGTGCTGGATTGTGCTTAGTACAGGGAAATACCTATACTGCCATAGTTTTTTTTATTTTTACATGTCTCTGTACAGACTATTTGTAAACGTAGGGGACTGTTCCTGCTGAATTGTGGTTAGTACAGGGGAATACCTATCCTGCAATAGTTTTAAGGTATATCTCTGTATAGGCAATGAGCAAACTTAAATGACTGTTCCTGCTGAATTGTGCTTAGTACAGAGGAATACCTATGCTGCCATAATTTTACGGTATCTCTCTGTACAGGCTACCATCAATCTTAGTGGGTTATTTCTGCTGAATTGTGCTTAGTATAGAGGAATACCTATCCTGCCATAGTTTTATGGTATCTCTCTGTACAGACTATGAGCAAACGTAGGGGGGCTGTTCCTGCTGAATTGTGCTTACTACAGGGGAATACCTATACCGCTATTATGTATTTTAGAGTGCCAACATATTGCGCATAGTTTTATGGTATCCCTCTGTACAGGCTACAATCAAACTTAGTGGGTTGTTTCTGCTGAATTGTGCTTCGTACAAGGGCAGAGGAATACCTATGCTGCCATAATTTTATGGTATCTCTCTGTACAGACTATGAGAACATAGCAGGCTGTTCCTGCTGAATTGTGCTTAGTACTGATGAATACCTATGTTGCGATATTTTTATGGTATCTCTCTGTGCAGGCTACAATCAAAGTAGTGGGTTGTTGCTGCTAAATTGTGCTTCATACAAGGGCATACCTATGATGCCATCGTTTTATGATATCTCTCTGTACAGGCCAAACTGTACTGAGCAAACTTAGAGGACTGTTCCCTCTGAATTGTGTTTAGTACCGGACAATACCTATGCTTCCATAGTTTTATGGTATCTCTCTGTACAGATTATGAGCAAACTAGGGGGCTGTTCCTGCTGAATTGTACTTACTACAGAGGAATACCTATTCTGCTGTACGTTTATGGTATCTTTCTGTACAGGCTATGAGCAAACTTAGGGGACTGTTCCTGCTGAATTGTGCTTACTACAGGGGAATACCTATGTAGTTTATTATTAACATGTATTTTATAGCAGCAACATATTGTGTATTGCTTTACTGTATCTCTCTGTACAGGCTACAATCAAACTGAGTGGGTTGTTTCTACTGAATTGAGCTTAGTACAGAGAAATGCTGTCATAGTTTTATGGTATCTCTCTGTACAGGCTATGAGCAAACTTAGGGGGCTGTTCCTGCTGCTTCTGTAGCTTGAGATTCCCACTGCTAGATGTTCACAACCCTAAATTAGAACTCAAGAAGAATTATGAAGAGCAGGGCTACAAGAGGTGATTAGGCAGGTTTATGGGTAGTTTGCCTGAAACAAACAGATGCTTATTCCAGACTAAAATAACTAGTACATATACATGTGTGTAGGAGTGACCGCATTGTTTTGCTTTGTACTTTATAAGGTTTTAGATTAATGTGCAGTAAGCCATACCCTCATACTGCAACAAAGCAGCTGTTCTTGTAGCACCATGGAATGAAGGTAGGACAGGTTGCTGCGCATGGCAAACTCCATAGTACCCAGCTGTAGTATGCAGTATTACCGATGAGGGGAGGGGG
>CM044447.1:43734262-43771728 GCA_024363595.1 Xenopus borealis
CAACAGGGTGCATATAATAATGTCTAATAATTGGATCTAGGGCTGTACCTGTTTGGCACCAGCTACAGCCACACTGTATAGGAATACAGTTGTTGTGCTTCTCAGCAAAAGCACTCTTGGTGATCAGAAATGTTCTCTCTGTGTCAATTTAATCTAACCTTCATTAACCTTACTTGATCATAAGTTAAAAAAGTTCACATTTCTTTTTTTACATTATCTCAAGGTACAAATGACAACAAGGAAAAATCAGAGGTTCAGTCAATCATTGAGTCGACCCCTGAGCTGGATATGGACAGAGACCCCAAAAGATATCAATTAACTAGGTAGAGTTATACTGTCTTTTGGGTGTTCTATTGTTGTTACCACCCCTTTACTTAAGAGAATTAAGGCTCCAATTGAGGGGATTGCCTGATACCCTTGGTTAATGCTCCTGTACTGGCCCAGGGCATGAGCAAGCAATCCTTCCCCCACCCCTTACTTCTTTCTTCAGAATCCAGTGGCCAGCACATTCACAGTAAAGCAGAAAAGCCCAGCTTTAATACTACTGCGCTTGCATGACAGGTGCTGTTTTCTGCAAACGGGCTGCCCTAACATTTGGCATCCCCCACCAATCGGAGCTTTCAGTCTCCTTTAAAATTGTGTGATATTAATATTAAAATCACTCTGAATCATGGGAGAAAGCTCTTAGCATCTTATAATAGGACTGTATTTGGACTGGGCCAGGAACTAATTCTTTCATCTTTCCCCTAGCACCCCAACAAAAGGCATAGAAAATAAAGCATTTGACCGCAACACCGAATCGTTGTTTGAGGAGCTGTCGTCTGCTGGGACTGACCTCATTGGCGATGTTGATGAAGGAGCAGACTTGCTGGGTATAAATTCAATTCATTAGTCTTTATTTGTGCAGTGCATATTGGATATAATCAGAATGAAATGCACAACAATGCATGGGTTGCAATAACTCTGGAATTTCATCCCATTTCCCTAAAAGAACTTAAATGTTCTGAAAGGAAATGTATCCATCATATTATTTACATGCTATTAATTGACGTATTAAAAAGTGTATCAAATTGCCATATACATAGCGGCAAATAATGGAGATTAATAATGCCATTTCACATCCATTACCTTGAACCACCATTTTGTGATGTGTAGTGTGCTCACTCACTGATCACCTGACAGGAAATGATGCAGGTAAGTAAAGACACACCTCTGTGCATTCATTGGCTGATGGAGCCTAGCATTTATGATTGCCTTTGGTTTGCGTTTGAACACAAGCCTGAGAGAGAGTATTCTTATCAATACATAAAACAAGTTTCTGCTAGGGCACATATTTTCCTTGTTCCTTTGATCTCCATTATTCCTTTCTGATTTTAGCAGTTAATCTTTATCTTGTGCTCTCCTCTGTTTAAGCCTGTAGGAAGTGCAAGGGCGTTCATATCTCACTGGTGAATCTCGTGATCGGACAGAATCAAAGGCAAATGTTTACAGGCAATATTTGGTTCAGCTGAAGTCTGTTCACGCTCTCGAACTTTAGGCTGATTGTCCAACTACAAAGACTTCTAAAAGCAGATGGGCAACATAGTTTGGTGTTCTTTTTATTAGACTAAAATAGTCCATGCACCGGACTGTACAAGCTGGGGTGATGTTCATCTTAAAGGAAACTCTATGTTGTGAAATAGAACTTTGTCATCACATGAAGGGTCAAATTGGGAGTTGATTATGTGAGTAGGGCTGATCCCTCAAGCTGGGAAGGGAGATTAAGATATGAGGCTGGAAAGGGGCAGATGGCCTAGTTATTTTTATAAAAGGTTTTATTAATTTATTTCATCTTCAGCACTCAAAAAATCAGATCAGAGATAACATTGGTTGTATAGATAATATCTCAGATCTTCACAGGGTTACCGAAACAACAGCCAGCAGATGGTCAAACTTTTTTACGGTTTATAATAAGGTATACATAAAAAGAGAACATGAAAAGGGGGGGGGAGGCTATGGAGTAAGCCGTGATACTTGTCTGATCACAGTTACGTTATGTTAGACATTATCCTGTGATGTAAATATGGCAAGTTCAACCTTCCATTGTCCCCACGGGTTATTAGAGATTTTCATAGTATGTGTGTGAACACAGTACAACATATGAGAAATGTACTTAAAGGGCAAGTCAACACCAAATAAAAAATTTGCCCGATAAAGGAAAACCTAATGCTAAGCAATTTTACAATATACATTTATAAAACAATGTCAATGCTTGTAAGTAGGGATGAACCGAATCCAGGATTCTGTTTGGGATTCGGCTAGGATTCAGCCTTTTTCAGCAGGATTCGGATGAATTCTTGAGTCTGGCCGTACCATATCAGAATCCTAATTTGCATATGTAAATTAGAGGTTGGCAAGGGAAATCATGTCGCTTTTCATGACAAAACAAGGACGTGAAAAAAGTTTGCATATGCAAATTAGGATTTGGTTCTGTATTCAGCCAAATCTTTCCCAAAGGATTAGGGGATTCTGCTGAATCCCAAATAGTGTATTTGGTACGTCTCTACTTGTAAGGGTATTTGTAAAAACAATTGCTATTGAAAGGAACATTTGCTTTCAAATGCAAAGTCTTCCCCAGCAAAGACAGGCCTGTTAATCAGCACACCATTTGCAGGTCGCATGCATGTTTGGGTTGAGCTTTTCTGTCTACTCTCCCAGCCTGTGGCCTTACACTACCATCGGTGGAGTGGGCGGCTCGGGCCTATAAATTGGGGTCCCCAGCCACCTGTCCACAGCCCAGTTCTGATCAGGGGTGCCGAAATAAATGCGGCAGACACACCCAAATTGGATGCTGGTGTACCCAAATTGGACGCTGATCCCCTTCCGGCTCCCCCTGGTCCTTGCAAAAAAACTTTGCTGCTACACCAGTCCCAGGACCAAAAAAGGTTGGGGACTCCCGCTATAAATAGAGGGGACAAGCTGAGTGCGGGCGGGGTCGGGAAAAACTCTACCCACATACCACTGCCAAAGTTCCTTAGAATTGTTTTCTTTTATTAGGTAAGAACATTTTTTTGGGTTTGCATTCCGTTTAAAATGGCAGTAATATTGTTTTTATCCAGTGGTACATACTATAAATAAATGTATGTATACAGATACATATGAATTAATCAAGAATAACATTATATATTAAAACTATATGAAGCAGTATTTTAAGCATGTTTTTAATGCTGTTTTATGGGCTATATTTTATGGAGACCTGCAATATTTAGGGCAAGGCCATACGTGGCGTTTTTGTAGGGTTTTTACATCGCGTTTTTAAAAATGCTCTGTCACTGAAACATGTGATGTTTTTCAGCACACAGCTTTCTTTTCCCAACATACACTTCTCATTGTTCTCATTGAGAATTTGGAAGCCGTTGTTAAAATACGCTGCGTATTTACGCAATGTGTGACTTCCAATGTGCAGATCCCATAGAGTCTATTGATGTGGTAGTTTCTTGACGTATTGGCGTTTCTGCTTAAAAACTCCAATACTGGTGTCCTGTGGCAGATTTCGGCTTGCAAGTGCCCTGTGTGAATTGCCATTGTGCGTTTTCCATTAGTTTCTGTGGTAGTCCAGATTATGCGTATTTACACTGCACGGAGCTTTTTAAAAAATGCAGCATATAAACACCACTGCTGTCCTTGCTCTTAGGGTTATAGGTTGGTGAAGCAGTTGAGTTAGTTCAGAAAATCCATTGCATGTTGCTGCTTCAGTGAAATAATGCAGTCAACTTGAGTACCCTTTATGGCGATCCATGGGTTGCAGACAAAAGTAAATACATTCATCTAACATTTTTCTTCTAAAAATATGGCCAGACGCTGACAGAAGGGCATTTGTGTGGGTGATATTACCATCAGTGTGGATTAAGAATTGTGTATTGGTTGCAAGGACTAGCTCACACGTAGGAGACAATACACGTCTGGTTGTGCATACAGTCTTGCCAGAAAACGCAAACAAAGAACCGTTGTGCAGCCATATTGTCTGGTTCATGATCATATGTTCTTTCCACTCATTTCCTTCCCACAGTTCCGGGGGATGTGTGCATTGTTCTGTTTGGAGATGGGGCCAAGGATTCATAAACTTGAAGGCATATTTTACATAAAGAAATGTTGGCACTTAAACATTTCACGAAATATGACCCTCTGTGAATCTAGACAGAGAGAACTGTCAAGAGTGGACATGGCTGAGAATGCTGAGAGCTTACGTTTTTCTGGGGTCCCCGACATTTTTACCCATGAGCCACATTTAATTGTAAACAGAGTTGGGGAGCAACACAAGCATGAAATTTGGTAGCGCCTATGTGGACTGACAGGCTAAAGGAGCCTCTGTTTGGCAGGGCGTCTAGTTTTATGCAACTAAAACTTGCCTGTAAATCAAGAATTTAAAAATAAGCAGCTCCTTTGAGGCCACTGAGAGCAACAGCCAAGGGGTTGGTGAGCAATATGTTGCTTGAGAGCCACTGGTTGGGGTTCGCTGCTGTAGATGTACATCTGTGACCGATATAATTTCTTTTCATGTTAATAATGCCTTTCAGGATTACAACAGGTTTTATCTTAAATATCCATTTTCTGAATGGGAAAATAAAGGGGAGCTCATACAGCTTTTCCCCCTCTGAAATATTGTGAAACATGCTTGAATGGGAAAAAAGGGCCATTGACCAATGATGCACCTGATCAATTATGGGTATCCTTTGTTGCTACAAATGGCACAGAACTACAACTCCCACAATTCTTTCTAAATGTGTAATCTGTCCAGATTAGGGGCTGGAGTCATTTGGTGGCAGAAAGAGGTTCTGCTGTACCATAGAGCTTTGCTTGCAAGTGCAGGTGTGGCTACTGCCAGGGTCGAATTGTGTCCACTGCAAGGGGTAAATAATGCATCCTCATGCCAATCACTGCCAAATTCACTTTGTACCTAAACACCAATATTTGTCTTCCGTTGCCTTTTTCATTAGTGCGCAGTCTGGGATTATTTGTCACTAGTTAATTCACTTTTTTTTTTACCGTTTCTTGGATTTACCTTGTTACCTAATTATTTTTAGGGAATTTGTAGTAATTTGTGTAATGTAAATCATTACTCGGCTGTTGTTTAAATGTATATACATATGTTTCTGTTTACAGGCATGGGCCGTGAAGTGGAAAACCTTATCTTAGAAAACACCCAGCTTCTAGAGACAAAGTACGTAGTTCTTAATCTTACTCAATCTTACTGTCCAATTATTTACACATGTGGGCAAGAGCTGCCATATTGTTTTCCTTAGACAGTATAGTAGGAGGGTATAATTTACTGTATGACCAGAACATTCCTTCTTTGTATATACTGTATGTATTTAAACCTATGGGAGGGAGGTGCCATAATTTTTCCCTTAGAAAGTAGTATGAGGGTATAGCTTATTGTGCACCCAAGGCACTCCCTCTCTATATATTTTTATTTATTCATATGGATAAGATGTGCCAAATTGTTTCCCTTTGACAGTACAGTATGATGGTAAAGCTTATTGTGTGTTGTCTCCACTTAATTTTTATTTGTGTGAGTTATATGAAGATCTTGTTTTGATAACCCTTGCAGAAATGCCCTAAACGTTGTCAAAAATGACTTGATAGCCAGAGTGGATGAGCTGGTGTGTGAGAGGGATGTTCTGCAAGGGGAACTAGCAGCTGTGAAGCTGGCCAAACAGAAGGTGGAGGAGAAGAACAAGGAGCTGGAAGAGGAACTGAGGAAGTACGTGGCGTTGTTACCATTTTTGCAGTGGATATTCCGTGCACGAGTGAGATGCATGGGTGGAGCATTTCGTGGCCCCTGGCTCCTTTAAATATGCTCGAATGACAAATAAATAGAAATAGGCATAGAATACATTTTTTTTTTTAAGTAGAATTTGTGCCTAATCTTTTGTGGACATTTGGGAATTTAAAATAATCGAGTACATGTAAATGATCTGATTTTGTACCAAAGTATCCGTTTTATTTCCTGTTTATCCAGTTTCTTTTTCACTCTTCTAGTTAAGTCCACCAGAGGTATCTCCAGGCAGCAATGCAATAAGCCTTTGATATAATGCCCATTTTATCCTGCCATGTGTTTGAATTTAGAATTCCCACCATAAAGCACTGCTGTATTTTGACAGAAAAGCAATTAGTTGCAGTGATTTGATTGCTATTACTTCAACCTTAATGTCAAGGGACCGTGGAAAATGGAGGGCAATAAGCCCCAAATATCTTATTTTTTTATTTGCGGCATAAATTTAATTATAGCATGTCCTTGCTCATGGCAGTCTGCAGAACCCTGTCACAAGGCACACTTATTCATGCTTTTATGAAAAGGGGAAACATATTTCTATTAATCCTCCTCCGGATTTTTAAATGAAAAGAAACAAAAAAAAAATAGAAATTGCCTGAAGGAAACAAAAAAATTAAGTTTCTCAAAAAAAGTATTCTATTGTTTTCAGTTGGGGGATGGCGGGGGGATATCTCAGGATACACTTAAAGGGACACGGCATTCCAAAAAAAATACAGGTCTACTTCGGGGAGAATCAAAGTCAGGAATAAGTATAAGGACTGCATATGCCTCCCCCTGTCTTTTTCTGAAGACAGCTGCTGTTGTGGATATCAAAGTGTGCCCCTACAGCGAGCTACAATACTACCCAACTTAGAACATTTTACAGAACCCTTCAACTTCTTTCCATTTATTAGCTGAGAGGATGCTTGGTGTGAGCGTATAGTAGTGCTTCAGTATAGAAAAGGCAGGTGGGAGGGTTAACAAGCCCATTGTATCACAGCGGCAACTAATCACTACATTTCCAGTATGGTTGTGTGCCTATAGGGTGAGGGTAGCTAGATCCATGGAGTCTGTGAGAAGATCCAACGTGCCTCTTATTGTGAGATGAGCTCTTAGAGGTTGCATAATGCACCATATCATGTTTCCCAGTGACATGAGTAATGATGTTGTGTTAATCCTCTGCAATGCTATGGCGGTTCTGCAGAACCATTAAAGGATAGGTTGAGCAGGGCATTATGGGAGAATACAGGAGTTTGAGGACTTTAGTCCGCTTTACCTATGGCCAAGCCCTCCCCGTTCTTTGATTTCATATGTTTATATTCTTATAAAGAGCAAGAACGGAAGTGGAAGAAGCTCAACAGAAGGGAAAAGATGAAGAAGATGTAAGTGGTTGTCTTGGTTTTTACTCTTTATGTCCCATTGTTCAATTTCATTGAACTGGCTTTTCATTTGTATATTTGATCACCCCCCGTAATCATCATCATTCTGCAATACAGAGTGACGTCCCTACAGCACAGAGGAAGAGGTTCACCCGCGTTGAGATGGCCCGGGTGCTGATGGAGAGAAACCAGTATAAAGAGAGGCTGATGGAGCTGCAGGAGGCCGTTAGATGGACAGAAATGATTAGGTATAGATATAAATGTTTGTATTTATCAGAGTACTAGAGGGTCTCTAGGTGGGCCAAGTGCCTAGTACACCCCTTACTGCCACTGTGAGCCTACACTAAAACTTTTGTCATTTGGCATGGTTCTATCCATATCTGATTTCTGGGAGTAGGCCTAGGTTTCTAGAGTCCTGTGCGGGTCCATTGTGCAACCTGCAACCCGAGCCTGCATTCTTACCCGCTACCCGACCCCTGTCTGCAAGTAGCTTATCCGCAACCCGAAACCACGACCCGCTGACCTTCAAGAATCAGGAAGGGCTGTCATGCTGCCAATCAAGAATCAGGGAGTGCTGTCATGCTGCCAATCAAGAATCGACCCGACCCGCGCCTATACCTGCACCCGGAACTTCTGCCCGCAACCTGCATGGTACCACAGGTTTTTGCGGGTTACCCGCGGGCGGCCGGCCCGCTGCAGGACTCTAGCCTAGGATACCAGATTATCTGGTGGACCCTATGAGACCCAGTCTGACCATGATTTCACTAGGCTTCAACTTCCTCAGAAAAGGGAACTGCTGGTTAATGCATCTGGACCCCTTGTATTTTATAAAACAGCGTTATTTCTAAATCAGATACCATGTTTAAAAAAAAAAAAGAAATTGCAATTTGTGTACGATTATTTTGTATAAGTTTGAAAGTTTGAAAAAAAAAAAAAGTATTTTACTTACTTATTCTGGGTCATGTTTACAAATGCAGAGCATCTCGAGAGAATCCAGCCATTCAGGAAAAGAAGAGATCAAGCCTTTGGCAGTTGTAAGTATGTGCTGATATTGTCAGTTACTCTGGATTGGACCAAGAGTTTTTCTTTTTAATAGGCTGTATGGGGCTTGATGTTTTTGTGAAAGCTCAGAACCATGTAAAAAAAAAAAAAGTGCAAACAATATAGCTTCCCCAGGATTCAGAAAGATAATTGTATTTATTTAAGGATATTCTGTATCTTTTTTCCATAGATGAGTTAAGGGTTGCTGTATACGCTGCCAAGCTGGGCAGGCTCGCTTAGACTTCATACAAATTTTCTGTTGACATCACCATTTCATGATGCATGCACGGATTACTGTTTTATGGGCTCTCGCTGGATTATGCTTGAGGGGGCAGTAGAATAGAGGAAAATTTGTTTTGACACCCCCTAAATTGCATGCTTCTCTCGTCTTCTTTCAGTTTCAGCCGGCTGTTCAGCCCTTCAGCCACAGCGTCTAAAAAGCCAGACACTCCTGTGAACCTCAAGTACAATGCGCCAACCTCACAAATCACACCATCCGTCAAGAAGAAGAGCAGCGCTCTCTCCAAACTTCCCTCCGATAAATCCAAAGCCTTTGACTTCCTCAGCGATGAGTAGGTGCCACTGAAAAATTCCTGTGCTTCATTTGTCTATGAAATTTAGGAATCTCCGCTACTCCCTGCACTTCATCTACCCCCTGAAGTTAATAGTGTGCACTGCATGTTTTTTTTATTTGTACTGAGTTCCTATAAAGGCGTGTGAATATAGACTATTCCATTATAATTTGCAGCCACTCTAGTGGGAATGAAACAGCTCTGGCATCACGGCGAGAACAGAAGCGTGAGCAGTACAGGCAGGTGAAGGCACATGTACAGAAGGAAGATGGGCGGGTGCAGGCTTTCGGCTGGAGTCTTCCCCAAAAATATAAGCCGGTAATATATTATCCTATGATGTGACTGTTCCCACAATTTGAGGCTGACACACACGCTTCTGAAATACCCATATAAGCCTAATGGTGAGCTTCACTGTAAAAACCAAATGTATATATTTTCTCAGTGCTGAAAAGAAAATTATGCAAGGCGAAGTCCACAAACAGTGGGACCTGGGCTAGTTAAATGTTAAAGGGGTTGTCCACCTTCAAACAACTAGTTGTTTTCAGATAGATCACCAGAAATAATTACTTTTTACTGTCTATTTTCTATTTGTAACTGGTTTTGCTAATATTGAAGTGTAAAGTGTAATTTTTCACCTTCTAAAGCAGCTCTGGCCCCCCAACTGTTTTAAACTGATATATTTAATGGATTAATTTCTTATCTTTGTCCCTGCTGAGCAGAATCTCTGGGTTTCATTACAGGCAGCTGTTAGAATTGATACAATAGTTGCTAATACCACAGAGATGTTGCTGTGAAATGTATCAATTAAATGTTGCAAAAATGTAACAGACTCAAACACTAGAGACAAACGTTCAACTTTAAACTTAGATTTTGGAAAAACAGTAAAAAATAAATAATGGAAAGTAATTGAAAAAAGTCTTTATTTCTGGGGAACAATCTGAAAACCACTGAACAGAAAAAAGTGTTTGGAAGGTGAACAACCCCTTTAAACGTTTAGTATCTCCTTAACTTGGTACCATTAAACAGCAAGTTTCTTCAGCAGCTTTCATATGGAGTTATTGGTGTTATTCTTATACACTAGGTGGTAAGTGAAGGACAGAATGAAAGCAAAATGAGGAATCTTCCCGTCCCTGTTTACTTGAGGCCTTTGGATGAGAAAGATACTTCCATGAAGGTAACCTCTGCTACTCAGCTTTTTTTTTTGGGAGGATACATCTGTGAATAATTCATAGTCTTTCTTACCGGGCCTTTTGTAATACTTGGAACAATTTATTCTTTCAATAGGGCAAGAATGAATGAAAGTCTGTATTTTCATATGTTTCAGGGGTTTGGACTAACCTGTTTACTTTTTATTAAGAAGGAATTTAGTAGTATTAGTGCCTGAATTGGTATAATTATGTAGTAGAAGATCTCATTCTCCTATGTAAATCTATGTACCTTTAGTTTCCATTTTCTCTTTGCTTCATATACAGCTGTGGTGCGCTGTAGGAGTCAACCTGTCTGGTGGAAAGACCAGAGATGGAGGCTCAATTATCGGCGCCAGCGTTTTCTATAGTGACGCTCCTGGAGTGGAACTAGACAACCAAAAACCCCGAAGTGACTCTCAAAACAGCTTGGATAAACTTGAGCAGGAACTTAAGGTAGGCTTCCTAAACAAAAACTGTTTCCTTGGTGCAATTAAAAGGCTTAGTGCGGACTGTCCCTGACATTCATATTTGTGTTGAACACCAACAGTCCGGCCTCATTCCATCTCCCATTTAATGCGTAGGTACAGCAGAAGGAGCTGCGGCATCAGGATGAGCTATCAAGCCTTGTGTGGATTTGCACCAGTACTCATTCCTCCACTAAGGTCATCATTGTGGATGCTAATGACCCAGGGAACATGCTGGATAGTTTCATTGTCTGTAACTCTCATGTCCTCTGTATTGCAAGTGTTCCAGGTAAGGTATAATGACCTGTATAATAACTCACAAGATGTATGGCACAATCAAATACAACTTTTATGAAAAGCACAGTTTAATTTGCAGCCATTCTGATTGGAGATGTCAATGACTGATTTAACTAGGATAGTAAGAGATAAAGCTTTAATGCATACATATATTAAAGGGGTTGTAAAGGCAAAAAAAAAAATAAAATCCCATTTTTACTTTCTTTAATGAAAAAGAAATCTTTGTCCAGTATACTTTAATAAACCTGACTGTATGCAGTGAAATTCCCCCTTCCTTTTACTGCTGTGCAGGGAAACAACCATACGTTCAAATGGCAGGGGGGAGCTCCGCCACCTTACTTCCCAGAACTCAAGCAGATTTGTTTGTTTACCTGTAGAGCAGCGATTGTAGTGATTTGTATCCACAGACACAGTGCAGTCTGTATATTCTGATTATTAATCAGATATTATTTGATCTGTGCTGTTTTGATAATTTATGACCATCCCTAAGCTTATCCTTCCAACTGAAGCCTAGACCACACTGAACATGTGCACAGTCTTGGTCTTGCAAAGATGCTTAACAAAGTTACAAGATGACAGCCCCCTGTGCCAACTTTGAAAGCATAAATCATTTGTCTTATTAGGCTTCCGGCGCAGTAAGTTTATGTTTATATTTAGTATACAAAATACAGCATTTTGAACATTATTCAATTTTAAACTTTAGTTGTACTTTAAGTCCAAGCCTGTTGGCTAAGCTGTGGGTAATTATTAATAGTATCCTTTGAATTGTGATTACGTAGCATCAGCCAAATGGAAAAGTAATTTTGTAAATGTTTGCATATTTTGAATTGTAATTTAATTACATGTTTGTAATTCAATTTCCACTGATTTCAGGGGCTATGGAAACAGATTACCCCACAGGAGAATCCTCAAAGCCGGAATCGGAAACAGGCCAGACAGATAAAACTTCATTGTCAGAAAACCTGCTGAGCAGTGGGTCCTCAGGGGCGGAGAATATTGCAGTGGGAGTCAAAGTGGGTGGAGCATCTCCAGAGGATGTAGAACCCTGTGCAGTTCATACACCAAGTGTCCTACCAGCTGAAGAGGAGATCAGTCAAGGTATGAAATACACACTTAGTTTCTGAACCTAAAGCAAGGCAACCAAGTATTTTGCAAAAATCAAAAGTTCTCCTTTCCTACTGGCATGCTGTAGCATGGAATTTGGGCTTATTTCCTGGCATTTCTGGTTTTAACTTTAAATTGCAGTCTAGTTGCTATGGTCTCTGAGGGCAATGCGTTTATATTGCTTGGAAACAGATATCTTTGCTTCTCTCGTGTCTCTGTGACTCCCCTTGGGTTGTCAACCCCCAGTGCTTCAGGATTTGTAAGGTTAGTTGATCATAAACCCAGGAATATCACTGTTTTTGTGTTTCCAGATCCTGATTCCACAAGCCAGCAACTGGACGACAACGTGGCAACAGCCGAAGAAGCAACAGAGGACACTGAAGTCGGAACTGGCTCCAACGATGACCTGGCTGACATTTCCCAAACAGGAATTTATACAGAGCATGTGTTTACTGATCCCCTGGGTGCACAGAACACAGCAGAGGATACGTCAGGCTATCAGCCTAGGTAAGGAATGAATATAGCCAGCCCACATGTTCTGATCTCAATGTTCCTACCATCTATTCCTAACCAAAGGGTATAAGGTTGAACTTGATAGACATACCCTGTAATTATGTAAGTGATTAGGATTGTGCAGCTCTCTTACCCTCTATGTACCATTGCTCCCCCTAGCGATGACTCTGACCTGTATAAAGATGGTGTTGCCACATTACCAACCGAGCAAGACCTGATGAGGGAGGAAGCCCAAAAAATGAATAGCTTATTACCTACAATGTGGCTAGGAGCCCAAAATGGATAGTAAGTAAAATGATTCTCCCTCTCTGCTTTCCATCTCAAAATCACCCATGTATTCTGCCGATGACCCTTTATAAATTTGTATATTTGTCACAAAGTCCTCCTGAATGTTTACAAGTGGAGTTATGCAGCTGATATACAGAAGGTGTGGCTGAAATATCGCCCAACAAAATAAACCAGGGCTGTAGACGTTTAAGTTTTGATGTGGGATTCAGAGCACTTTTGCAGATCTTGCAAGTCTGACACTTCTTTAATTTAGTGTCATGTTATTTGGGATGATACAATGGAATCTTTCAGCTAATTTTGTGGACAGGATAGATTTGGTTAACTGTAACTCAGAATGGTCAAGACTTAGCAGGTCATGGGATTTGGATATAGTTTATGTGTATTATGGGGAGATTATATTGCATTATCTTTTCAAGCCAATAACACCTAGGACTTTTTTTTTTTTTCCCAGCTTATACGTTCATTCTTCTGTTGCTCAGTGGAAGAAATGCCTTCTGAACATCAAGTTAAAAGACTCCATCCTCAGCATTGTGTAAGTTTCATTTTATCTCAGCTACCCAAATAAAAGGAAATTGTTGGTCTTTTTGGTTGCTCACCCACCCCCATACAGTCTCAGAGATATTCTTTTTAAAGGGACATGACATAATATATATTCATAGCTCACACCATACAGAGTTCTTGTAAATAATATATGTATTCATTTAGACAGTAGTCTAAGTAGACCTTCTATACAAAACAAAGATCCACACATTTAATAAGCGATCCTTAGGGTTCAGCCTGACTAATCACTATGACAAGTTACTTAGGTATGTAGCTCAAACAGACTTCTCTGTTCTTTCTTTCTAGACATGTTAAAGGAATAGTATTAGTTGCTCTAGCTGACGGGACGTTGGCAATCTTCCATCGAGGAGTTGGTAGGTATAAACTGCAGGTGGATATTGCCTTCGGTGTTAAATTAAATAAAATCTGTTTGAAAGTTGGGTTTCACTTTTTATGTTAAATTTAAACAGTACCTGGAACATTCCTTCTCTGTATATTTGTATTAATACATATGGGAGGTGCTATATTGTTTCCCTTAGACCAGGGGTCCCCAACCTTTTTTGCTCGTGAGCCACATTTAAATTTAAAAAAGAGTTGGAGAGCAACACAAGCATGAAAAAGTCCATGTGGATGTCAAATAAGAGCTCTGATTGGCTTTTTGGTAACCCCTATATGGACTGACAGCTTACAGGAGAGAATGTTTGGCAATACACTTGGTTTTTATACAACCAAAACTTGCCTCTAAGCCTGTAATTCAAAAATCAGCACCTAATTTGAGGCCACTTGGAGCAACATCCAAGGGGTTGGAGCGCAACATGTTGCTCGCGAGCTACTGGTTGGGGATCACTGCCTTAGACAGTACAGTATAGAATATTGTGTGCTCAGAACACTCCTCTCTATATTTGTATTTATACTTATGGGAGAACATTCCTTCTCTGTATATTTGCATTCCCGCATATAGGAGGAAGATAATGAAGGCAGTGGGAAGTCTCTTAAAACAATGGAAGATTATAGTAGCAGAGTCACTATAAGGGCAGGGACATGCAAAGCTACAGGGCGGAGATTAGTTGCCCAAAGGAAAATCACTTCTTCTTTGGGTGACCAATCTCCCCGAACTTCCTCCCCATCAGCTAAAGTGTAAAATGCCGGCGGGATGGCACTCGGAACAGTTTTGTTTTTCCGAAGTCACCCAAAGTTGCCTCAGGAGGAAACTTTGGCCGACTTCAGAAACCAAATCATTCCGAGTGCCATCCTGCTGGCAATTTCCACTCTAGCCAGTCGGGGATGCAGTTTGGAGAGATTAGTCGCCCGAAGAAAAAGCGATTTACCACTGGGTGACTAATCTCCCCAAGTAGCTTCATTCCCTAACCTTCATAGAGGGATTAAAAAACAAGAGTTTACGAAGTCGGGTATTTAAAGTCTGTGTTTATTTACGTCTTTAGAGACTAGTACTTTATCGAGTCTTGTGGTTTGTTCACTTACAGATGGCCAGTGGGACCTCTCAAACTATCATCTCCTTGATTTTGGTCGACCTCACCATTCTATTCGATGCATGAGCGTGGTGCATGAGAAGGTGTGGTGTGGGTACAGGAACAAGATTTACATTGTGCAACCAAAAAACATGAAAATAGAGGTATGGGCATAATGCCAGATATGTCCTGCTTGTACAACATAAATTAATTTTATGCATATGTCCCCTTTAAAACTAAATGTTGGCAAAGTTCACATTGCTGGTGTGTGTAAAGCTGGCCATAGATGCAAAGATCCGCTTGTTTGGCGACATCGCCAAACAACCAGATCTTTCCCCGGATATGCTACTAACTGGCAGGGCTACATCGGGGTAATCTGAACGTTTGGCCCTATGGCCGAACAATCGGATTACGAGGAGCGCAATGGACTTACGATGGGTCGGAAGAAAATCCGACCTTCCTGATCGATATTGTGTCCAGATATAGGGAAATAAGCTGTCAAATCGGTCTAAACAACAGATATCGTTCGCTTTATCTGCCTGTGTATGGCCAGCTTTAGGCATCTTATGTTATGCTGTGGCAGAGAATAGTGATGGAAAAAATTCTCCTCTCGGCCTGTCCTAGCTCTACAAGTGAATGGCCAGCACCCTATCAAATTCACTCAGAGCATTTGCAAGGCACTTGTTATTCACTAAGGGGGACCATGCTGACTGTATATCCCAGGGCCAAAGATTGTTTTAATTAACTCCTGGACTGGGGTTGGTGCAGAAAAAACTTCCAGTCCTTATACTTGGCAAAAAAGTTATACATCTTTAATAACTAATTATTTGATTTCTCCATGTCAGCTTGGGGAACACATGGACAGTGGGGTATAGCTGGTATCACTAGGAGGCAGGACACAACCTTAGGAAAAAACTGACTCCTCCTCCAATGGCTATACCCCCAGCAGGCAGAGCTTAGGTCAGTTTGAGTTGTGTCCTCAGGAGGTTAGGACTTCTACAGATTTTCTGCTTAGCTCTTGGCTGACATTTAGGGTTGTGTTTGTCTTTTTACACTGCGTAAAGACTCTGTAGCACCCTACAATGTGGGATTTGCCGCCGGGGTCACTGTGCTGCTTTGCACAGACGATCTAGCCACCATATCTCCTTCCCTCGGGAGACCAGGCTAGCCGGCAGGAAGTGGGAGAGAGAGAGACGTCTTCTGCATCAGGGACAGGTAAGTTGGATCAGGGGCTTCCCTGGGCCATTTTCTCTCTCTCCCCCTTCTCCCCCCCCCCAACCTCTTCTGGCTGTGGAACATTGAGGGGAGCGTATTCAACTGCACACGCAGAAGCTCAAGGGACACTGGGCAGACAGCACGCAAACTCTCCCCCTCATATCTCCAGGCTGAGAAAACTGCAGGGCACTTCCAGGAACACACTCTATCTCTCCTTCCTGGTTACACCTACAGGTTAGTGGCAGACAGTATCAATAAGGGCTAAGTTGCCTCCCCACACTAGCGCATCAAACTTTGGTACCATGTCTGAGGGGCCCAGTGACAACCTTTTCCTAGGGCTGCACCTTCAACTGCAATAAAATACTTGGCCTGCAATTCAATAATGATCTGACTCCCTCATCACCGCTATCTCAATGGGCTTCCCAAATTATGGAAGCTAATGACTCCATCCCCTTCAAGGGTAAACTTCTCTTTGGGCCCGAACTTGACAAGATCATCAGTCAGGCCACAGGCAACAAAAGTACTCTACTTCCGCAACCCAAGACACGTCCTTCCTTTCATAAGGGCATATTTTTTCATTGGTCCCAATCTAAGTCCACGAGATCGCCCCCCCCCCCCCCCCCCCCCCACGAAAGACCTCAGTGAGACAAGTCTCGGAACTCAGCGCTCTATCTTGCAGATCGCCCTTCCTCGTTTTCCATCATGACCGAGCAGTCCTTCGCGCTATCCCTTGCTTTTTACCATAGGTTGTTTCGGATTTTCATCTGAACCAAGAAATATGTGTGTCATCTTTTTGTCCTGCACCAGCATACCAGAAAGTGAGGGCATGCACACTCTGGATCTAGTCAGGGCCCTAAAGTGTTACTTGCATTGAGTTCAAGACATCTGCAAATTGGATTCTCTACTGATTTTTCCTTCGGGAACACGCCAAGGCACCACGGCTACCAAAAAGGCTATATCCTGTTGGATCAAGCAAGCTATTCAAAGAGCATACACAGCATAGGGTCAGGAACCCCTGAGCAGAGTTATGGCTCACTCAAGTAGAGGTGCGAGTACATCCTGGGCGTTCCGAAATCAAGCCTCAACGGAACAGAATGTGGACTTCGGTTCATTCCTTTTCCAAATATTAGCATTTCGATACTTTTGCGGCCTCTGACAGACACTTTGGTAGAAAGGTGCTTCAGGCCGCGGTGGTTACTTCAACATAGGCCTCTTCCCACGCGAGCCTTTCAGGGGACAGCTTTGGAATGTCCCCACTGTCCCTGTGTCCCTCAAGCTGACGTGTAGAAAAGGAGATTTTGTGTACTCGCCATTAAATCTCTTTCTCTTCAGTCACTTGGGGGACACAGGGCCTCCCTCCCTGGATCGAGGCCTTCACTTCCGTCAGACATGATACTGTTCTGTTTTAAGTTCAGTTTAAGGTTTTTATATACCACTGTTGACTTTGGTACAAACTGGCATAAGCTCCGCCTGCTGGGGGTATAGCTAGTGGAGGAGGAGTCAGTTGTTTTCCTATGGTTGTGTCCTGCCTATTAGTGATACCAGTTATACCTCACTGTCCCTGTCCCCCCCAAGTGACTGAAGAGAAAGAGTTTTAACGGTGAGTACACAAAATCTCCTTTTCTATCCGCTCAGAAATCATTTGACGCCCATCCAAGGAAAGAGAGCCAAGTTCGGCAGTTAGCATGGGTTGGAGATGGTGTTTGGGTTTCTATCAGGTTGGATTCAACTCTGCGGCTGTACCATGCACACACGTATCAACATCTGCAAGACGTGGACATAGAACCTTATGTCAGTAAGATGCTTGGTAAGCTGGTTATACTGGCATGGCAGATGCTGACTTACTGAAAATGTTACTTTAGGGCAATGCACTGGATGCTGAATTACAAGTATTTTGACTTTTAGGTACAGGAAAACTTGGCTTCTCCTTTGTACGGATAACTGCACTAATGGTGTCTTGCAATCGCCTATGGGTAGGCACTGGCAATGGTGTGATCATATCCATTCCATTAACAGAAAGTAAGTACCTTTTTATGCATTAACCTCAGTTGCACTTACAGATACACTGATTTGTTACTATTTAGTTACCTTAATCACTGCATAAAGTTTAAACCTAGCCATTATCTCTAAATATTTAAAAACTATAATAAAAATCATGACAGAATCCCATTATTTCTAAATGACCCTGTTTACACTGCAAATCATTCACAGTAGTATTAAATATTGTTAAATATTTGGTCGGGCAAACCGCTATCTCCTCTGATGAAGCGCCCAATAGCGCGAAATGCGTCAGGAGGGAGTAGCTAACACAGGTAGGCAGACAGAGGGGTAACACTGCACTGTGGATGTTGTAAAAAAAGATGTGTTTTGTAATTCATTTTTTGCTGAGATTGCACAAATAAATGTTTCTCAGTATGAAGCTGTGCATATTTGAAAGTTATTTATAGAAATAATTCACAGTGCAATATAAAATTTTATTCCTGAACCAACAAGTGTATTTTTTTTTAGTTGTAATATTGGTGTGTAGGTAGTCATATTGGGTCATTTTTTCTGGTCATGTGCTTTGAGAAAAAGCCAGCACTTTAGGATGGAACTGCCTGGCAGGCTGTTGTTTCTCCTACTTAATGTAACTGATTGTGTCACTGTGGGCCCTGGATTTTACTATTGATTGTTGTTCTTAAGTCTACCAGGCAGATCTACCAGGCATCTAGGTAATCTGATTAAAATCCTCGACATATGGCATTGCTGCAAAGGTTCCGGGCATCATTTGAAACCAACCCTCTGCATTTTTATCTCTCTCTGCTAGCTAGACAACATGACCTTCCTAAACTTTAGTCCAAACTTTAGAGCTTGAATCTGCCACATTGCTTGCTCCCAGCTGAGTAACCGATGGATAATAGAGAAGTGCAGTATTACATCCCTAGAGGTATAATCCAAGGGATCCTCTTAGATTACTGTATACAGGGGAGGCAGTGTTATAAATATTTTGAAAATGGTTTTGAATATATTGATATATATAATTTATAGTGTTTTATGTTTAGCATTAGGTTTTGAATATGTAAAATGATACAAATTCGTTTAATCAAATAGGAAAAAAAAAAAACACATCAAAGCACCATTTTGCCACTAAACCTTGTCCCAGTTTAGCAGTGCTTACTCTGAGGTGATGTGGGAGCAGCTTTGGTCAGTCACGCTGTGTCATTCATTGGCTGGAGTACAATGTTAAACGGTACTCCAGCCAATGGAAAGATTGTATCACCTCCTACCCAGCAAAGTGACCGAACTAACTCTGTAGTGCAGACAGCTTATTGGTAGGGGTAGGGATAAGTACCATGGTGCACGTGCGCAGTTTAGGGCGAGTGTATTTTTTTTTTTTGTAAGAAGAAAGTTAATAAAAAAAAAAAAATCGGGGTTCTCTTTACAAGTAATGTTGACATATTCCAGAATAGAAGAAGGTGTCACAAGACCAATTACAATTTGCAATTAGATGTTCTTACAAGACAATTTTAATGTTATATCAGAAGATTAGTAGCTGCTACCTGTAGTTGTTCAGTATAGGTTTATACTGTACAGACCATTGTATATTATTTAGCCCCTCGCAGCCCACCCGACTCCCCCTGCAAAGTGCCTATAGTACACCCGCATGGTCAGGAAATATGGGCCTTCCCACCCAAATCCCTGCTGCTGTGTAGATACCTGACATAGTCCAGGACAACTCCCCAAAGAAACTGAGACACGGGTAGAAAATAACCTCTGTTGTAAGCACATGTAGCGGTAAGTGGTTCGGGTAGGTTCTGCCACTGGGAGGTTTACTTTACAATGCACATTGTCTGGTTGATGGAGGTTATCAACTAACTATTGGTATTGCCAAAGAAATAAAAGCCCACTCTGTCCAATCTGGAATTTAAAGTGGACCCGTCACCCCAAAAAAATATTCAAAATCATATTTTATCACATTAGTCAAGCAAAATGAACATTAATTACACTATATAAATTATTTTAATCTTGTTTCCTTCAGTCTGGGAATTCATAATTATAGCAAGCAGGCAGGAGCCATTTTGTGGACACTGTTATTAAGACAAGCCTTGCATCATCTCAGAATCTTGTTTGTGCACCAGAATGGGGGACCTGATGTCTATCCCCATGCCCTGGCTACACAATTAAATTGATAAGAGAACTGGGGGAATGTGTGGGGAGCAGTGACATCTAGGAAGTGCTGAATGGAAAGTGAAAGTAATTATCTGCCCCGCCTCTATGCCTAAGGCATAGAGGAGTGGCAGACAATATTTGATTGACATCTGATATTTTTCAATGAGCTTAAAACAGCTATAAATGGTTTAATAAAATTTTAAAATTGGATTTCATGTTTAATTTGAAAAGGACTTTTATTATACAGATTTTTGTATCTGGGTGACGGTATCAGTGACCCCAGCAGCCAACACTTCATTTCATCATGTTTTTTTATATTTATTATTGTACTACTGGGTGTTGTAGTGCAACAATAACCAGAGGGCTTATGCTATATTTCCCATTGCCTAAATGTAATGGAGGGAAAGGGATGTGGAATTGTCCTAAATATATATATATATTGGTAAAATAATAAGAAATTAATCTTTATTTACTCTCTTCTTGACTGTTCTACCTGCCTACCCCTCTCCCCTTACTTTCTCACTGTAGCTGTAATACTGCACCAGGGACGGTTACTTGGGTTAAGGGGTAAGTTCAGCTGTGCAACCAGACCAGGCTTATAATAGCCACTTTCTGGCTGTGCAGTCTCATCCCCACCCTGTTTGCACCCAAACTACTCTGCCTATAGGTCCCTACTTGCAATAGTTGTATACTAAATGCCACCCAATCTGCTGGGCAGTTCAGCATCTCTTTTCCCTTGACATGCAGCTAATCCCTTCTAGTAATAATAATCTCTTGCTCCACTAGTCACAGTATCAAACCCACCCCAGCTCCTGCTTATGTTCCTTGCACACGACTCTTCTGTGTTTCCCTAGATTTCTCCTCCTGTTACTGCCCCTCTCTTTTCCAATGGTGTGTCTTGTAAATCTAGCAGTGCTCTACTACTCCGAGCAAGGAATATATAGGATTGTAGAGTAACACTGTCAATACTTGATAAACTGACACAAGCATTCATAGGACTGCTAATTTGCATAACATTTAAGGTTTACTTTTTCTGCGTTTATGAATTTTAAGTTGTTTTGTTTGCTCTGCCTTAGCTTAACTTTCTTCTCTTTCCTAGCTAAATCAGAACAAGCCTTTCCATGCAGCAGTACTGTAAACATTTATGAAACTGAAAGTAGTTGCCATGTTACTTTGATTTAGAATTTTATTTAGAAGGATTGTTTTGGTTTTGTTTGCTCATTCAGTTGTGTCTTCATAAAAGTATAGCTGATAGGCCGATTATTAGTATAATAGTATAGAGGAAAATCGAATGACATGGTAGCAGTTGGGACAAGGTGCTAGATTAGTATAAGGCACATACCATTCTGTTTCTTCGAAACTAAGCATGCTGAACTTATTCTATTTATTTAATACAAGCTGTGCCTCAAACCCAGCCACTGACTCCCCAACCAGCTTTGGCTTTTAGAAAAGATGCATGGCTACTGCGCTGTTTATGAGCCACCAAACTGAAAAACAGTTCTTTTTCCCCTCCCCCCTTAAAGCCAATAAGGCATTAACTGGCTCAGGAAACCGTCCAGGCAGTGTGATACGCGTCTACGGGGATGAGAACAGCGACAAAGTCACGCCAGGCACGTTCATTCCATATTGTTCAATGGCGCACGCCCAGCTGTGTTTCCATGGTCATCGCGATGCCGTGAAATTCTTTGTTGCCGTTCCAGGTATGTGTTATTGTAATCATAATGTATAAAGTCTCTTCTGATGGGCTCAGATAAAGGAATACGTTCACACTTTTGGGGAGACACAGGGACCAAACGACTAACTTCCCTTCACATTTATTTTTTCCACTGAGAGATTCACATTTCTTTAGGCTTTAAAGGGCAAGGAAAGGCAAAGAAATAAAATCCCATTTTTACTTTCTTTAATGAAAAAGAAATCTATCTCCAATATACTTTAATTTAAAAATGTGTACTGTTTTTATAAGAAACCTGACTGTATGCAGTGAAATTTTCTCTTCATTTGGTGCTTCCGGTAGGGAAACAAACACTTATGAACATTAGGGGGAGCCCCTGCCTTATTTACCAGCCATGCAGAACTCAAGCAGCTTTGTTTTTTGATCATTTATGACAATCCCTAAGCAGCACAGACCATACTGAGCATGTGCAGTGCCAGTGTCAGACAAAGATGTATAACAAAGTTACAAGATGACAGCCCCCTGTGGCCAACTTTGAAAGCATAAATAATTTGTTTGATTAGGCTTGTGGTGCAGTAAGTTCATGTTTATGTTTAGTATACTAAATACAGCATTTCTAGCCTTATTCTATTTTACACTTTCCTTGCCCTTTAAATTAAGGCAGCACTGCTATATATAAAACTATTTTTAAGGATAAATTGATCCTGTTCTTTGTCTTTTGACTAATAGAACATAGAATCCTTGCCATGAATTAAAGCAAGAGTACCAGCGCATTCATCCCTTCATGTAAACACAGGAAGTGGCTAGAGCCCCTTCATTTTCAGTCAGGGACTGGCCAATCGCCAGAGCTTAGAGGTAATATTCCTCCCGGCAACACCTTAGCCAATTAACAGGCAAGGCAGTAGCTACTTCCTCATTTAGCTCCAAGAGTGAGAGTGCTGCCATTATGATGACAAATCAGTGATATTCGCTACTCAGTTACTCCTCCATTATCACCATCTCAATAAAAATAGTATACATTTTCAATTTCAAGTCTAATTTGCTGTATTTCTGTTCTCTCGTCTGTAAAAATGCCCCTATGCCTGTTTATAAGGTCTATGGCCCGATAGTTTGTGGAGTATTTTGTCAAGAAAAACATGATATCTGTGTCCCTTTTAAGGGGGAAAGAAAAGGGGAAATAATGGCAGGTATTAAGCTTTGCCTTGGCAATGCAGACATTTTAGTGTCATGTCTCCTACAGGTCAGGTCCATGGTTTTGACAGCAGTGGAACGTCTGAGATGGCAGCAGAAAAGATGGGAGGCTCACAACAAGAATTGTCCAGCCCAAATCAGCCAAAATCCATGTTGGTGATGAGCGGAGGGGAAGGGTATATTGACTTCAGGATGGGTAAGCGCCGATTTTTATAGTGTGCGCTCCTGTTTGTGTACAGTGCTTTGTCGTTTCTTAAAGGAACCATTCAGGGTAAAATTAAAAACTGGGTAAATAGATACACTGCAAAATAAAAAATGTTTCTAATATAGTTAGTTAGCCAAAAATGTAATGTATAAAGGCTGGAGTGACTGGATGTCTCACATAACAGAATACAAAACAACTTCCTGCTTTTCAGCTCCCTAAATCTGAGTTATTCAGCAACTTGAAGGGGGGCCACATGGGACATAACTGTTCAGTAAGTTTGCAATTGATCCTCAGCATTCAGCTCAGATTCAAAAGCAACAGTTATGACCCATGTGGCTGCCCCTCAAGTCACTGATTGGTTACTGCCTGGTAACCAGGGTAACCAGTCAGTGTAAACCAAGAGAGCGGAAAAGCCAGAAGTAGTGTTCTGTTTGGTTAGACTTAGTCACGCCAGCCTTTATACATTAAATTTTTGCCTAACTAACTATATTGAAAACATTTTTTATTTTGCACAGCCTATCTATTTACCCAGTTTTTACATTCATACCGAACATGTAGGACTCTCTAAATATATTGCATAAAACAGCTCATATGTAAAAACCCTGCTTCACATAAATGAACTACTTTCATAGTAGTATAATTTTTAGTAGCATGTGCCATTGAGTAATCCTAAATAGAAAATTGCCATTTTAAAAAAAGACAGCCCCCTGGGATCCTAGGATTTACAGTGAACACAAACAAACCATACATGTTAGGTCACATGAGCCAATTATTTTACTCCCACACTTGATCCTGTGACAATTAGAGCAGCAGTATTTCTGGTCAGGTGATCTCTGATAAAAAGGGAAAAGTTGTAAAAGGGCAATATTTCCTTAAATGTATATTCCAGTTTGGTAAGATTCTTTAATATGTCACTTAATTAGATACAAAATTGTCTGTTGCTCAAGTATTCATTTTGGGGGTAAAGTTTTCAAGGAGAATTAATCCTTTAAAATGAACATGGCTAGAAATGTTGCATTTTTTTACACTAAACTAAATGCACCAGCCTAATGGTTGTGCATGTCTGTTCCAACAGTAATGATCCAGGCACAGGGGTCACCATCTGGGATTCTGTTAGAAGTGTCTGTGACATAGCACATGCTCAGAAGATGGGTAGCTAGCCATGCTGTTTAGTATTCCTACCATATTCAAAAAATGAAATTCAAGCACAGGCTATACAGTAGATAACAGATAAGTCCTGAGGAATCCCATTGTATACTACAGAGCTGTGTATCCTGTGCTTTTTCTCTTTTTCCAGCTTTAAATAGCTTATAGCTACACAGCAGTTTGTTTATATAAACTAATATATTTAATTACTTTTAAAATGACTTTTTTTTATTGGTGTTATGAGTCCTTTAAACTTTATTACTTCTTTAAGGGGAAATACCAAAAAACAAGTCTGAGCCCAGCTTTTCCTGTGTGCACAGCACATTCCATGTATATATTATAGCAAAACAATATGGCAGCTCCCAGCATCATAATTAAATACACTCCTAATTTTCGTTTAACTTTCAGGGGATGACGGGGAAAACTCTGAACTCCTAGACAATTCACTACAATTCGAACCTTCTGTGGCCAAAGTAGAAAGGAGTCACCTAATAGTCTGGCAAGTCATGTGCAGCAGTGAATGACCAGCAGGATGGACAAACACTATATAATGTATATATTTTTTTTTTTGCATGTTTTTTTTTCCCTTTACCTCCTTTTATCAGATATTTTAACAGTTGATGTCTGTTTAAAAAAAAAAAACCCACCATGGTATTAATATTGAAAGTCCTGCTGTAACGGACAGCATCTTGTTCCAGAGAATTTTCCCAGCATCCCCTGTGGTTGCAGGGGGCATATCCGTAGTCTTTTTGCACAATGTTTGTTAGTGATCTGCCAGCTGCTGCAGAACTAACACTCCCATTGGGAGTTGGGGTGTTTTTGTTCAGCAATGCTGGGTGGGGGCACATTCAGAAGATCAAAGTGTTTGTGGAACACCTTACACCAGACATGGGTGTATTTCTGCTGCTGATTGACAACTCCCACTATTGTTGACAGGGCCAGTGGGAGTTTTTTCATTAGCCGGACCCTGCAGGTTGGATGTTCCTTCCTGATTTTTTTATTTTTACAGTTTCCTGACATATTTCTGTCAGCGACACTCAACATATCTGCACTTTGGGGTAAGTCACAAATAAAGTCACAAACCGTAACACTTTCTGCTTATAAAGCATAAACTTAATTTAATAGGTCCGTTATAGGAAAGGGCTCCAGAATGCTGCTGGCATCACCTGGATGTGTTCATGTGACCATCATAAGGAAGCGCACCAGGGTCAGTAAATAAGTAGGTGAACTTTATAAGATGGCCCAGCTGGGTCAACTCATACACCGGTTTTTCCCAGCCAAACTAGCAGGGAAGGATTTACAAAGCAGCAGACCGTTACATGGTCTGAAACAGCAGCTGGGTTTGGTCTTTCTGGAGGCATTCGTTGCCGTATTAGCCCACTGTGTCTATATATTTTATTCATATTCATAGGTTTTATATAATAAGGCTATCCGCTAGAAACAATTTCAATCTGGCAGACCATGTGTACTCTCTAAATACCAGGGGCCACACACACGGATACCCTCAGTACAGTATTAGGGTATATATAGCTTATTGTGTGCCCAGAGTTTTTACTACTACTTTTTTTTTTTTACCTGCGTTTATTTGTATTTACACATATGGGTAGGCGGAGCCATATTGTTTCCCTTAGACTACAGTATGAGGGTATAGTTTATTATGTGCCTCCTTCTCTGTATATTTGTATTTATACATGAGAGAGGGGTGTCATATTGTTTTCCTTAGACAATACAGTATGAGGGTATAGCTTATTGTGTGCCCAGAACATTCTCTGTATATTTGTATTTATACATGAGAGAGGGGTGTCATATTGTTTCCCTTAGACAATACAGTATGAGGATATAGCTTATTGTGTGCCCAGAACATTCTCTGTATATTTGTATTTATACATGAGAGAGGGGTGTCATATTGTTTTCCTTAGACAATACAGTATGAGGATATAGCGTATTGTGTGCCCAGAACATTCTCTGTCCATCTGTGTATATTTGTATTTATGGATATGACTGGAGCGCTGCCTTGTTGTTTCCTTTTATCATTCTTGATAAACATCAGAGGTTTTGTAAGTAAAGTGGCAGCTCTCAGCCACAAGCTGTGCACAGACTAGGGATGGAATGCCCTGCATGCCCAATAAATTATAACCTCATACTGAGAACCAATATTGCATCTCCCACCCACATATAAATAAACACAGGATAGCTATGTGCATACAACAGGTTTTACCATCATAAATAGGATCCTTTCTAAGAGAGAAAACAGGGGTATTTTATTTTTAACAAGTGAATAATAATAAGGACACTACGGGCAGCTCTTAAGTGCAGGAAGTTAACAAGTGACTTTACCCTTTGATACACTATAAATCAAGTTATTTCTGATTTCATTGCTATATAGGTATTGGCAGCTTTAAAGGAAATGGAAACCCTAAAAACAAGCAAATTTTTTCTCAACTTTTAAAGATATTAGCCATTTTTTCACTAAGGGTCGAATTCGAGGGTTAAAAAACCCTCGAATTTGACCATGGGAATAGTGTGGGAATAAAAATCCTTTGAATTTGAATATCAAATTCAAAGGATTTTACTGCTATTCGATCGATTGAATAGCGAAAATTCGATCGAACGATTTTATCCATTTGATCGAATTTTTTTATTCAATCTAAAATAATGATAACCAATTCGGTAGGTTGAAACTGGCGAACTAGGCAGTCGAATAAAAATTTAAAGGGGAAGTCATTCAACTATTGAATATTCAAATAGATTTTTATTCGAATTATTCCAATCATTCGATTTGATCGAATTTTCAAAATTCACTAGTCAAAGTGGTTTTCAAAAACATTTGAGAATTCGAATCTTTTTGAAAACTCAATCGAATTTCGAATCCTTTATGTGAATTTGATAAATTTGCCCCTATCTGTTTGAAATAACAGCGCCACCTGCTGTTTAGTGATGTGCAGGCCGTCCTGAAACCCGCGGGCTGGCTCCTGCACAAAATCTTCAAGTCCCGGGTGGGTCCGGATTGAGTTTGTCTCCTGCTCCCCGCACGTGACCTAGAACTGCCGGGTTACGGCCCCTAAATGTATAGACTTGTGCCCGCCTGCTTCTTTTGTGATGTCACCATGGGGCGGACTTATAAATAGAGGGGCAATGGCTGGCCAGACCAGGTGCGGGTTGCGAAGAGGCGGGTTAGGGCCTGGTGCAGGTCAAGAATTTCTTGATCCGCACACCACTACTGCTGTTCATGTCAGTTGGCAGAAAATTAAGTTGGTGAAAAGAAGGAAGTTGCTCTGTTTAGAACTTACCAGAGACCAGGCAGATGACTTCTCTCAACTTCATTTTCTGAACTTTTAAATTCATTTGTTTTGAGGGTTTTTGTTTCCTTTATGTTGCACTATTTCATTGACTCTTTCAAGACTGACTCATACACAATATTTTCACAGTATTATTCCCTTTCCGCTAGCTTCCAGTTAAACGGGATGTAAACCCAAAATTTTGCCTAATGAAGGAAAATGTAATTTTAAAGGACCAGTAACATCTAAAATTTTTTGTAAAAATTGTTTACTATACAATGAAAAAAACAACACCAACACAAATTAAACTTTAAAATAGCAAAGCCTTTATATAGTGAATAAAGTACCCCCTCTTGTAAAATATAAGGATATTATAAGTTACCTTCGGCCTCGTGTTTTTATACAGGTCATGGAACTCCGAAGTAACTTCTAATATTCTCATATTTTGCAACTGGGGGTACTTTATTTATTATAATACACATATAATACAAGTTTCAGTGAGTCATGTGACAGAAATGACATCAGAACTCACCGTTTATAACTGATGACATCAGAACTCACCGTTTATAAGGATATAATTTACAAGATATTTACGGCTTTTGTGTATTATTAAGAAATAACTTACAGAATCTTCAGAAAAGGCTTTGCTATTTTAAAGTTTAATTTGTGTTGGTGGGTTTTTTTTGTTGTATAGTAAATTTCTTTTTAAAAATTGATGTTTATGGTTCGTTAAGCAACTTTCAGCTATGCATTGATGAAAAAACGGTCATTGCTACTGAAGATAAGTGTAAATGTAACTGGTAATGAAAGCAGTATTGGCCTGTCCCGTGCTGTTCTCTGCACTGCTGGTTCTGACTATTGATAATAATGTAGCAGCGTTCATGTTAAATAAGTCATTTTGGGTTTATATTGCCTTATTTAAGTGTATATTCACACTGTAAGGCCAAAAACTTTTTTTGTAGGGGAGGGGGGAGCCTTTGCAGTTTGTATATAACACGTGACAGTTGAAGGAGGAGTGTATGGAGCATTCTGCGGTGTAATTAAGATAATGATATGCTTATGAAGTTTACCGGCACTTTATGTAAACTAATCTTTCTGGATAGATCACGTGATTTACATTTCAATTTTGTACCATTCATGGAAACCACTCAAGTGCACTAAATCATAGATCTGCCTCCAAAGGGGGCAGAATGTGAGTGAGGTCCGACCCTTTAGTAAGGACATCTCCTCAACTTTTTGGAGTTTTTTTGGACTGCTTTTAGATATATTGTAATGCTTATAAAGCAGCACAGTAGCTACGTATGTCTGGAGCTGATACAGCTAGTTTGTGTGCACATGAGTTGCACTAGTGTATGGAGTTCTGATCAGCATAAAAGTTAAAATATATCTCTGTATATGAGTTTGCTTTATTTTTTCCCCCCACCCATTTAGTGACTGCAAAATATATGGGGGTTGTTTGTGTGCATAGTAATTAGTGAAGTGCGGGTCTGGAAAAAACCCGCCCTCCCTTAACCCACGCCTGACTTCCAGCTTCCTTTTATAGACCTGCGCTCGCCCCACTGACCACATCACAAAAGAGGCGGAGCAAGCAGTCGTGAGTCTGTAAAAAAAGGAAGTCTGAAGCCGGCAGTGCAAGGTGGCCACCCACAAATGGGGTTGCGAGGAAGGTCTAAACACGCCTGACCCGCGGGTCCCAGGCTGGCCCGCACATCACTAATCGTAATCTATTTATACAAGTGGGAACAGCCATATTGAAATTGGGCCAAAATTACTTACAGTATGTCCTACTCCAGATTTTCCATTGCAACTTATTTGGTGTTAAAGCTGGAATCTTGATCCCTACTGATGGACTTGGCAGTTTATTGGCCCATGTAGGGGACCAGTGTCTTGGGCAGATATTCAGGTGGGGTTGAAAACCCTGTAAGAGGAGGAACACAAATGCGAGTTGACATCCCTCTGATTATTGCTCCTGGGGCCCAGCATATTCATGTAAACCTCCTCAAATAAGTCAGGGGTATTCTCAAATAAAATAGAACCAGCTGCCTTCAGTAACTTTATAAACAAATATTTGAGTACTTTCCAATTTTACAGGAACTCTAACCACCAAACAAATGTATGTAAAATTTCTGTACTCGCTTCTGAGCACTTTTGCAATATAATTGTTTTCTTATTTTCAGTTTTTGCACCGCTGATCGAATGAATGTTAAACAGTGCCACCTGCTGTTCATTTCAGCAGATCTGACGGTATCGGTAGAAAATGTAGGTTAGTGAGAGAAGTAACGTCTTGTGGTCTTGCTCTGAAAATTAAGTTCGTGAGCAGAGAAGAGTCAACTGATTCTCTAGTCCAGGGCTGTCCAACTGGCACCCCCCCCCCCTTCTGTGGCCCCCTACCTGCTGTGCTTGCTTACCATGTGTAAGATTTAAATGGTATCACTACAGGGGTTAACTGGCCCCTGCATTGCTTAAACCTCAAATTCAGACTAATCCCCTGTATTGTTCACACTTGTACCACCTCTATTGTTCACACCCCTAAAGCCCTGTACTGTTCACACCTGAGACCCAGACTGAAACTGCCCACACTGTTCACAAAATGCTAATGGGGCACCAGCACTGTCACTGTATGTAGTACATCTTAGAGTGGTGCTGATGGGTTTATCTGTCTCCTGCTCTGTTCTACCTTCCCTATCCTCCCTGTATGTGACATACTCTGCCTGTGGAACCTAAGCCTGGTATTTGTTTTGGGGGGTTGTTAGCATTTTGAAAATAAATTATTGTTCAGGGCCCCTAAGGTGTTTAATCATGTGCTAGGGGTGCTGTGTTATCCACAGGGGAAGAGGAGGCATATGGATTTAAGGGTATGACAACTTTTTCACATATGATTGATGAGTGATATCCCTGCAGTGAGCACCAACCGTTTTTTTTGGTGTGTTACCATTAATTTGGACATGGTCGTGTGGTTTTAAAACAGGGAGTGGTCAACACTGGCTTCCATTATTGGCCCTCGGTAACACAGAAGTTGGACAGCACTGCTCTAGTCCATTCTAAGCCGAGCATCATCTCAAGACTTTCCTGTTCTTTCTAACATAAAATTTGACCAACTTTGTTCAGTCTGGCTAATATCCTGAAAGCTAGAAAAAATGACGTGAAATATAGAAGTGCTCAGAAGCTATTTCTTTGCGTATCCTAGCAAGCAGAAAGCTGCAGAAATTCTGACATGGAAGGCTGCTGAACAAAAAGCTAAACAAGTCACAAAAAAATAAAGGCAGAACATCAGTCTGTCGTATTAAAAAATGCATTTTATAGTGAACTACCCTATTAAGGAAATAGTATGGCTGTTCTACCAGTGTTCTTGCACACACTACTCTCTACACCCCCCATCCATTATGTATAGATCAAAGATAATAAATGCAACTTTTACATATGATATATTTTCCCTTTGTTTTTTTAACTCTTGTGACGGCAGAACTGTATTTTCTATGTCTTTTTCTTTTTTCTATACCTCTGATCTATATAGAAATCTATATATATATATAAACATATAAATAGGAACACTAACTATGGTTTTTACCTATCACAGGCTTTCACATATTTATTCACTTTATTGGGGCAGGGCAAGTTGTTAACGTGAGAATAAAGACGCCAAATAGGTGTAAAGATCTTTCCATCCAGCTTCACCATGAATGACATCACAATGGTTTATCCTGTCACATTAGATATTTATTTCACTGTAAAATGGATGTACCAAAGTTTTGGATATAGCTAATCTGCTGCTTTTTATATCATTAACCTAATTTTTATCCCACACCTGTTACCCTTTTATTGAAATGTTCTGTTTAATCTAATTTTTTAAAATCCTTTATAAGATCTCTAATCCTGATTAATATGTTTTTGTTCTATTTAAATGCTTTTTTTTTTTTTTTTTTTTTTTTTTTGACGCTCTGAATATTTTTGCTGATGACGAGGACTTGCTAGACTTTTCAGAGTGTTCAAATTGCTGCCTGTTGAAATGGTTAAGACCTAACTTCTATGCGCAGGAGAGAGCGTATTTTTTTTGTCATAGGTCAGTATTTATTTCCAACAATAACCCCGCCCACAGGGGTTTAGAATGTAGCTTTGTACATGATATACATGTGTGTAAATATATATATATAAATATGTATATGAAACTTCACCAGGGTCGTGTCTTTTTTTAAAAGAATTCTTTATGGTGCACGCACTTGGAAATTTTTAAAGGAAACCTAGGCCCCTGAACAATGTCTCTATAAACAGATATAGCCTAAAACAGATCATATGTAAAACCCTGCTTCATGTAAATAAACCATTTTCATAATAATATGTTCTATTGGGTAATCCTAAATTGAAAACTGCCATTTTAAGTACTAAGGGCCACCCCCATGGTGCACACAAACAAACCAAAAGTCTTTAAAATTTGTATTCAGAAACAACTTACTGATCCTCGGCTTGAGCTCCTCTTCAGAAAAGGCGACGATCCATCTTGCGGTGCTCGATTTCTCCTCCCTGACTCTCTTATAAGGAAGGCAGGGAGGAGAAATAGTGTCGTGCAATGGATTGCCCGATCACCTTTTCTGTGGTAGTTCATGTTTATGTTTAGTCTACAAAATACAGCATTTCTAGCCTTATTCTATTTTAGAATTTACTTTTTCACTAACTCAAAGGGGAAGTAAAGTGTTCATATGTTGCTCTGTTTAGAACAGCTCCTGTCTAATATATGCCTGGGACATATGGGAAGTTTAGCTTTTTATTCATATTCCCAGAAGTATAGTCACATGAAGGTTCAATCACTGCTGTTGATAGATTATTATAAAAACTGAACTTTAACAGGATTTCAGACATGTCAGGAGTATGGTTGTTTTTGATCACTGGGGTGTAAAGGTGGCCATACACGGGCTGATAAGAGTCGTCAGTTTATCCTTTAAATGAGAAGGGAAAGTTAGACTAAGTAAGCCTTATTAGAAAGGTCCGCCTAAATACACCAGTAAACCCTCAAAGTAGTGCTGCTAAAAGAAACACTTTCTTTCCTTCTATTGTGTACATATGGGATTCTGTATCAGACTTCCTTCTTCCAACACACATCCAGGGCTAGGGCCTCCCTCCTTCCCTCACAGCAGTAATCTGAGCCCACAGCTATGAGTGAGCAGGAAGGGACTGTTAGGAAGTGATGTCGCACCAAGTTAATAAGGCAGCTGCTATCCTCAACAAACTTCTAGAGCTGTTTACTCATGTATGGTAACACATTCTGCAGAATAAATATAGTGTTATAACTTGCACTATTATAACTAATATATTGGCAATAAATAAGCTTTGCTTCTCCTTTAAGGTGGAGGGTCTGGCAATTCCTAAAGTTGGACCTACCTCCCGCCTGAACCCACACCGTGACTACAATTTGTTACCCGAAATCAGAGGAGCATGACAGGCAGCATGTTCAATCATGGTCATCAATATGTCTTATACCAAGTCCTAGAATGGTAGACCACTACAATGTTACTTTTGACCAGTTGGACTAGGTAGCCAAAAAGCACAAATATACACATTCCTCTATAGGCATGAACAGGTGGAACAGAGTTGTAGCCCCCTCACTTCCTGTTCTGTAGGCGCCGCATCCCCACTCCACACCAGCCAATGTCTAAGACGAGAAATGAGTGGCTAACAGCTGCTGGAAACTGTTCCCCAAGGCAATTAACACATTGACATCCAGCCCAGACATCATCAAGCACTCATTCTGTTATTTATACAATTTTTAATACTCCATTTTTTCTTTAACAGAAAATAGATTGATAAAAGTACTCCTGCCACCTTATAACTTAGCAATGTGCCAACAAGAAAGCATTAACAACTACAGTGGCAATAATGAGAAACTCACACCCAATGTACAAATTTCTAAAAATGTAAAAACCAAGCCTATTAATCCGGCTCCCGTTCTTATCCATGCATTTCTGCATTACGTGCAGTCATTGACACCTGTCTCTCCCGCATGTTGTCATCAACTGTTTTTATGGACTTTCAGGTGTTTATAGAGCGCTGCTTTGTAGGTGAAACACTTGCTGCACTGCGGGCAAGACACAGTCTCTCGGTCATGAATTTTTACATGTTTATTTAACTTGGCCTTTGCATCAAACTGCCTGTTGCATTTGCCGCATTTAAAATTGGCTTCTTCAGAGTGTTTTTTCTGATGTATGACGAGGCTGCATTTGTGACCGAATTGTGCGCCGCATTCGTTACACTGGAAAGGCCTCTCCCCGGTGTGCACCCTGCGATGGATAAGAAACTGAGACCGATAAAAGAAGCGTCTCCCGCAATCCTTGCATTTGATGGATTTGCTCTTGATGTGCTTTTTTTTGTGTTTTCGGAGTTCAGCTTTGCGAGTGAACGATTTGCCGCACTCCTCACAATCGAATGTGTTCGTTTTCTCTGGAAGGACCTCGGGTTTCTCGTCTTCATCTTCGGGTCTGTCAAACGTTAAACATTCGGGAGACAATGTCAGATGAAGGTCAAGCTGACTTTTATTAGGAAAGGTAATCTCACAGCCGCTGCACTTGCGAGGCTCAGTGTCAGGCGGTTCTTGGGTGTCCGCTGGTAGAGGGTTACTGCTCATTGAATGTTTGGAGGATGTTTCATTGTCGGAGTCATTTTCACTCCGGCTCTTTTTGACGGAACGGCTTTTGGACTTTAGAGCACTGCTTTCTTCATCGGAGGATGAAGATTCGTCTGTTTTTGGTCGATAATTTTGTTCTGGGTGCCAATCAGACATGCTGCTGTCATCATCATCATCATCTTCTTGGTCCTCGGACAAAGGGGGGTCAACATAGGGATCATCCAACATATCCTGGTTTGTAGTTTCCTCTGGTGGGGAAGAAAAGTTATGAAAAATTCAACAGCCTTTCAATTTAGGTTTCATTGGTAATTAGTGTTTCATTGCTTTCCAACATTTGTTAAGGTGACTCTTTGCTCAAAAGTTTATGGGAATAAAGTAACATTGGGGTAACAGTCACCTTAATATAATTCCAGGGGTACCCAGGGCACAAATAAGCACTCACCCCAAATCTCACCCTAACTGACCTTCAGTCTGGGCCTTCATATCTCATAACAAGGTTACAGATATATAGAAACATTGAGGTAACAGTCACCCGATATAGTTCCAGGGGTACCCAGGGCACAAATAAAGACACCCTATATCTCACCCTAACTGGCCTTAGCTGATTCACCCTTAGCTCATAGCAAGGTTACAGATATATAGAAACATTGGGGTAACAGTCACCCTGCTATAGTTCCAGGGGTACCCAGAAAACAAATAAGCACTCATTTCAGTCTAATTGACTTTTGATCTGAACCCCCCTTAGCTAATAATTTTCTACATGATTCAATATGAAATACTGTCAAACCAGTCAAGCTGCCATAGTAGTTGGTGTATCCAGGACAACTATAGGATGTAAGGTGGCAGGGACTTCTGTATATGAACATATTTATTCTCACTGTTTAATTTATACTATACATTTCTTTGTGTGTATGCCTTGTAAATAAGTGCTATATTTATATATATATATATATATATATTTATTTGTAGTGCTGTATAAATTCAATACAAAACACTTTGCTGGGGGGATTTGTGCTGCCTTACCTTCTCCCCAATCTTCAGGGATTTTAAACTGAGTGAAGGGAATGTGCTCATCTATTAGTAAATTAAGGTAGTGGTTCCTGTGTTCGTCTAAATATTCCCACTCATCCATTGAGAAATAAACAGCCACGTCCCCGCGTTTGATAGGAATCTGAAGTAGAAGAATACAAGTTATCCCCTATAAGATATCCAACAGTGTTATACTCTCAAATGTCAGCTCTGCATTATGGACACGATGAAAGTAAAAGGTATAGGAAACCGGTTAGATAAACAGATGGATTAAAGTATAGGAAACCAGTTAATATAAACAGATGGATCATTAAAGGAACAACCCTGGTATAAAGGCGTACCTCTCCATTCATCTGGCTAATACCCATCTTGATGGAATCTTTCTTCACCACTGTCCATTCCTGCAGAATAAAGTGCACGGCCTCAGACCAAAGAACAACATATTTTTGTAGGGAGCAGAATTGTAAGTCAGAAGCCCCATGGCAGTGGGCCCTGAGATGATAAAGAACATTTCCCAGACAAACACAGTGAACAGGGTGGGGCCTGCTTATGAGTGGGTGGAGCTTGAGTGAAGTTTTGCCATAAAGAGGGACGGTCTATGAAGACCAGAAGCATGGTGGTGTCTGTTGGGTTTACACTACTCAAGGTGCCCAAATGACCAAGCAGCTAATAATTGTCCCCACCCAGGAGGAGGGTCCTGTTATCTCATTGCAGAGATACTGATGGCTAATGGTGTCTCTTGCTACATTTTCTAAAATTTGCATTGGGCCATCACAGAAATGTTTGCTGTTACTACAATTTAGTAATGGCAAACATTTCTGTGATGGCCCAATGCAAATTTTAGAAAATGTAGCAAGAGACAAAACCGCCAAACTGAGAACCCCATCTAGCAATCACGACAAGCACAGTGAGTAAGCCAATCCAATCTGACATACATTTAGCTGACTCCCCTTGCACAATTTAGATCCCAATTCAAGTCACTGGCTGCATGTAATTTAGTTCACCAATAGCTTTAAAAGAACAGTAACGTCTAAAAAATGAAACTGTTTTAAAGTAATAAAAATATAATGCATTGTTGTCCTGCACTGGTAAAACTGCTTCAGGAACACTACTATTGTTTATATAAATAAGCTGTTGTGTAGAAATGGGGGCAGCCATTCAAAGTAAAAAAGGCTCGGGGAACACAGCTCTGTAGAACATAATGGTGTTATCTGTTATCCACTATTAACCTGTGCCATATAATCTTTTTTTTTAAGACCACTGCAACACAGCAGCTTATTTATATGAACTATAGTAGTGTTTCTGTAGCAAACACATCTGTTTTACCAGTACATGATATTTTCGTTTTTTGGTGTTACTGTTCCTTTAAAGATCTGAGAAGTCATCCGTTGTCTGGCACAAGATATGATTATCTCTATGGTCTGTTCCCCCCAGACTCGTTCACCTGTCCAGTCAGCAGGTAGATAACCTCCAGCGCTTCATTCACGATCCTCTCTGTCATCTGTTTATTGTCTAAGATCCTTTGATAGAGGGAAGAGTTATTCAGATGCTGCAACAGTAGGACCTAGTGGAACAGGTGAGACAGAAAAGCAGAAGAGATTTGTTTTTATTCTGTGTATGAGTAGGAAGCAGACTTTGTGCTAACTATTGTACGGTAGACATTTACCTCTGTGGCAGCTGCCTCTACATGTGACAAAAGGTAGAACAATATTTAACAGGTAGATAATATGCCCAAAACAAGACAATACTGATGCAGATGTCTATGTCTGTTAGTTTATATACTCATATATAGTTTATATGCTCAAGATTGACCCACCCTTTATATAAATAATGTCACCTCGATGTGTTAGGCTGGGCGAAAGGGTCCGAAGCAGGTTAAAGGGGTTGCTCATCTTTGAGTTAAAGGGATACGGTCATGGGAAAACATGTTTTTTTTCAAAACACATCAGTTAATAGTGCTGCTCCAGCAGAATTCTGCACTGAATCAATTTCTCAAAAGAGCAAACAGATTTTTTAATATTCTGTTTTGAATTCTGACACGGAGTTAGACATATTGTCAGCTTCCCCTGGTCATGTGGAGGGAATTGCTTTCTGGCAGGCTTTTGTTTTTCCTTCTCAATGTAACTGAAGGAGTCTCGGTGGGACATGGGTTTTTACTATTGAGTGCTGTTCTTAAAGCTACCAGAAAGTGACTGAAGTTTTTACTGAGTGCTGTTCTTAGATCTACCAAAGAGTGAATGAAGTTTATCATAGCACAGGGCACATGACTTGGGGCAGCTGGGAAACTGACAATATGTCTAGCCCCATGACAGATTTCAAA
>CM044447.1:43781627-43791904 GCA_024363595.1 Xenopus borealis
GAGTGAAGACCAGGCAGAATAGAGCTGTAGGCAGGAAGCTATGTTGCCTATCTCTGGAGCGCACTAAGGAGCAGGGGATGCCTGGGAGGATCCAGGAGGAGTGGTGCGATAAAAACACGGAAAGCTATCAGTGGCGGTGCTCCAAGTGCGCCATTGGAGAGGCGTCAACGTCATTGTGCAACCGTGCGCGCCCGCCCTCCCCCTCCGTCATGCTGAAATGTGCACTTCAGACCAAGGAGACAAGGAGGGGGATGCCAATAACGGACGTCTACTAGTGTAGAGAGCCTGACCAACCCCAGATTGTCAGTCTAGCTGAGCAATTCAGAATCCATTAGGCAAAAATAACAAAACATGTCCTATCTCCTGAAGACACAACTTAAATTGAGTTGAGCTCTGCCTGCTGGGGGTATAGCCAGTGGAGGAGGAGCCAGTTTTGTCTTTGTTGTGTCCTGCCTCCTGGGTGTACCAGCTATACCCCACTGTCCCTGTGTCCCCCAAGCAGACCTGGAGAAATGCATAGGTTACTTATAAGATAACAGATAAGCTCTGTAATAGAATACAATGGTATCCTGCAGAGTGCATCGGTTATCTGCTGTGTAACCCGAGCCTTGAATGGCTACCTTCATGGCTACACAGCAGCTTGTTTATATAAACTATAGTAGTACTTATTGGTTATCTACTGTGTATCCTGTGCTTGAAAGGCTGCTCCCATGGATACACAGCAGCTTGTTTGTATAAACTATATTAGTACTTATTGGTTATCTACTGTGTATCCTGTGCTTGAAAGGCTGCTCCTATGTCTACACAGCAGCTTGTTTGTATAAACTATAGTAGTAGTACTTATTGGTTATTTACTGTGTATCTTGTGCTTGAAAAGCTGCCCCCATGGCTACACAGCAGCTTCTTTATAAAAGTGTTTCTAAAGCAAATACACCACATGTACCAGTGCAGGGCAACAGTACATTATATTTTAATTACTTTAAAAAACGTTTCACATTTCACTCATTTTTTGGTGTTGCTCTTCCTTTAACTGGTGGAGAGAAAACAAGGGACGCTTTAACTGCTGTAGCCCAGATTAAAGGAAAACTATACCCCCCAAACAATGTAGGTCTCTATAAAAAGATATTGCATAAAACAACTCATATGTAAAACCCTGCTTCATGTAAATAAACCATTTTCATAATAATATACTTTTTAGTAGCATGTGCCAGTGAGTCATCCTAAATAGAAAATTGCTGTTTTAAAAAATAAGGACAGCCTCCTGGGATCCTAGGATCTAATTGTGCACACAAACTTAACCAACAAACTATAAAGTTAGGTCACATGAGCCAATTAGACAGAGTTGTGTCTTTTGCGTCCACACTTCTTCCTGTAACAGTTAGAGTTGAAATATTTCTGGTCAGGTGATCTCTGAGGCAACACACAGACCATCACAAAATGGTGGTTCAAGGCAAGAGATGTAAAAGGGCAATATTTACTTAAATATATATTCCAGTTTGGTAAGATTCTTTAATATGTCACTTAATTTAAACTATCTGTTGCTCAAGTATTCATTTTTGGTGTATACATTTCCTTTAATCGTGGGTGACAAAACATCCCATATGTCACTGCCCTTAGAAGGTTGCATTTGATTGGCTTTGTGACTGTCATTACCCTTATGTCACAGCCGGTAGGTTGGGATACATGAAAGGCAGGGTCAGGCATTTGGTAACACAGATTTCCTTGCCCTATGTATGGCCATATTAAAGGGGCAGTGCACCTCAATGTTCCATAATTTTTGCTACGTATCTATGATTTTTGTTATTTCTAAAGCTAAAAAGGGCAAGCAGGGAAAGTTAAGTTTCTAGTGAGGCAGTGCACAGATAGTCCCCCCATCATAGACCCCTGCTAACAAAACAGTCACAGCAAATGGAATGGGGTGCATACTGTAATCTAATCCACTACCTCGCAAGGATGAAACATGGAAAAGCTTCTGTTTGCCTTTTTACATCTTAATAAACAACATAAAAATGTACTTTCCTATCAATATGTGCCACTGGGTAAAACCAAAATAGAAAATTGGTGCCCACAGGGATCATATGATTCAGGATGCACACAAAGAAACAAAGGACACACATACATGTTAGGTCACATGAGCCAATGAATGAACAAAGTTTTGTCTTTTACTGCCTGCACTTCTTCCTCTTACATTTACAGCTGCAGTATTTCTGATCAGGTGATCTCTGAGGGAGCACAGAATATATGATAAAATTGGGGTCCAATGTAAAATATGTAACTATCTATATTCCGGTTTGGTGAGGTTATTTAATATGCCACTTAATAATGTGATATATATACACTATATGTTGGTTAACAAATTATTCTGGTAGTATAGGTTTCCTTTAAACAACAAGCCCTATTTGTTTCACTCATGTTGAACAAGCGGGGGGGGCACTGTCCATTTAAGTGCTATCTATCTCCCCTGTAGGCTTAAAGCCTCATACAGGGTAAAAACACAGTTTCTGCTGAATTTAGGGTGCAGTGCATGACAGCCGACAGTCTCACCCCCCTCCCCCCAGGAATATAATACAGTGGTGCGTAACCCTGTGCCAAATATCTGAAAATATACAAAATCAGTCCGACATCCACTTTAAGTGCAACCTATTGCCCCTTCTGCTACATTAAGATAGGGGCGGACCTCAGAATTTTAATTTCCATAATATGGATCCATGCTTTGTACTATGTTTAAACTGGCTGGAGATGTTCACCGAGTTGTTTTCAGATAGCTCACCAGAAATAACAAATATTTCCAATTACTTTCTATTACCTATTTGTGGGTAATATTGAAGTGTAAAGTGTCATTTTTCACCTTCTAAAGCAGCTCTGGGAGGGGTGAGGGTCGCTAAATTGATACATTTAGGGTTGTGGCAGACAGGCAGATTCAGGGAGATTTTCGATTTCTGAAGTTGCCCAAAGTTTCCTTGTGAGGCAACTTCGGAAATGGAAGCACCTGTAAGTGCATTAGCGCAGGCAATTCTTCATTCAAGCAGAGGGAAGGCAGTTGGAAGGCAGTTGGAAGGCAGTTGGAAGGCAGTTGGAAGGCAGTTTGGGGAGCGTGTTGCTCCGCAGAAGAGGCAATTAGTTGCCAGGTAACATATCTCCCAGAATCTGCCAGTCTGATCCAACCCTAATGGATCCATTTCTTATCTTTGTTCCTGCCGAGCAGAATCTCTGGGTTTCATTACAGTCAGCTGTTAGAATTGATACAATTGTATTGTAACAGTTCACAGTCTGCACCTGAATTACTGAGCTGCCAGACTCAAACACCAGAGGCTGTAAACTTTGATTTTGTAAAAACAGTAAAAAAAATAAATAATGGAAAGTAATTGAAAAAAGTCTTTATTTCTGGGGAACAATCTGAAAACAAGTGAACTGAAAAAGGTACAACCCCTTTAAGTGGCTTAGATGTGCCAGTACTGACCTGTTTCACGTGATTTTTTTTCAGCTTTAGGAATGCTTGGGGGAGTTTGTTCAGAAGTTTTAGGTGCAGAATTCTGTCCTGCTGAAAGCGGCACCTGGGCTACCATCAAAGGTGGCCAAACATTCCAAACAAGTTGTTGTTGTTGTGCCTGTGGTTTGCTTGGGAAAATTGTTGGCATGGCATTTGTCCGGAGAATGGCTCTGCCTTCTTGAAAGATATAACAGTCTGGGGGGAAATGGGCGGAGCACATGCAATAATCATAACTCCTCCTCCTTTCCAGCACTTTTTGAGCAAAGGCGTCAATGTTGCCAAAATCTTGGCCAGTCTGATACAACCACTGCTTTATCCTTTGCAGATTATTGGGAAATGTATGAAACAAAACCCCGCCAATTGGCTGGCGGCAACCGTTGACTATGCATTTCGGCCACACTTCACCCTGAAGGACAAAATTTATAAACAAATTAAAAAGAAACACACACACGCATTATTAGCAATTCAAAAGAAAAACAACATTTCTAAAGTATGGTTTTCGGAAAGCCTACCTGGCTTACCGATATTGTTAAAGTGGCCAAATACAGGCCAATAAAATCTGAGGACACAGTCATTTGACAGCTCATTGGCCTGTGTATGGGGCCCTCTCAACTCATTTTGTGCAGAAAATGAGGCAACGTTAGGAGCTCACATTGGTCATGAGCTGCACTGATGCAGTCCTCACCTGATGGATATTCCTAGGGCCCCACTATGCTATGATCATTGGTAAATGATCCCAATTTAGCCCATGTTGTTGGGTAAAGAGCTTCACACAACTTCACCAAATGAGAATATAATACAATGCATGCCCAGCTTTAGCCAGTTGTGAAACACTATAACACTGCAAATGGTAGCATCCTAAAAAGTGCCCCTTACCTCACATCCTGATGAATTGGGAGGCGAAAGGAAATTCTGCTGATTGGTCATTGATGAGCTCATCCCTGGGAAAATGGTTGGGATGGCATCCGAGCGAAGGACCAGTTTAGCGTCCTGCACAATGTAACAGTTGGGGGTGAAATGGGCGGAACACATGCGATGGGGATCCATTTTCTTTCGCTTTCCCTCCACCACCTTTTGTGCTAAATAGTCGATTTCCTCAGACGTGAGACCGATCTGCTGAATCCACAGCTTTATCCTGGACAAATCATTGGGAAAGGGGTGCAGAGCCACCCCATGGAGATTTGATTTCTTGTAATTGAAATGCACACAGTTGCTCACCACGCAATGCGGCATGTTCCTGACCTGCAAAGGAACAGGGGACAGCTTCAATTGTAGGGCTTACCAGACACAGAGAGAAAAAGAGGCACCCAAGGGGGTTGACCTTCCTTAATTACATTCACACAAGTACAATTTCATTCATCCAGGGCAATAACCTACAAACAGTTTGCAGATTGAATAATCTAGTTCCAGCTTTCTAGTTGCCTGACCCTAGCAACCAGATCTTTTTGAAAGACCAAGTTTGAGAGAGGCAAAAAATGGAAATAATTACAAAGTCACAAATAATGACAAGTTGTCAACATCAGAGGCATGATTTTCCATTAAAGGAGAAGGAAAGCTACAGAAGCAGTTTATTACCAATAGATTAGCCACAATAGTGCAAGCTATAAGACTATATTTATTCTGCAGAATGTTTTACCATGCCCGAGTAAACAGCTCTAGAAGCTCTCTATTTGTTTAGGAAAACAGCTGCCATATTAGCTTGGTGTGACATCACTTCCTGCCTGAGTCTCTCCCTGCTCACTAATAGCTCTGGGCTCAGATTACAGCAGGCAGGGGAAGAGGGAGCAAAGTGAGCATGCTCAAGCCCTAGCCCTGGAGGTTTAAAGGGCAATTCAACCCCGCCAGCTCTAAACCCCTCCCCCTTCTAGGCCCCCCCTTCCTCCTCCCCCCTGGCTATTGCCCCTAACTTGTATATTACCCCAAAGCGCATGTCCCTTTGTGCAGGTTCACGGGCACCACCTTCAGCCTCAACATCTTCTTCCATCAGTGATGGCGCAGTTAGGGGCAACAGCCCAAGGTGGGGGGGGGGAGGGAGGGGTTTAGAGCGGGTGGGGTTGAATTCCCCTTTGAGATAAAAACAGGAAGTCTGATACAGAAGTCCATGAGTACACAATAGAAGGAAATCATTTCTGTGTTTCTCTTGACAGAGGACATTAGCAAGGGTTTACTGGTGTATTTATATAGGCCTTTCTGCTAAAGGCCTATATAAACTAGTCGGTGGCAATGAAAAGGTATTTTTCAGCCCATTTATACCCCCTAAGCCGAAGGAAAGAACTGTTGGGCTATAGTAGACCTTCGATAAAGCCAATAACCTGTGGTAAAACATACATTTTGTTTTGGCTTTCTAAAGTTGCCTGATGTTTCCTCACGAGGCAACTTCGGGAAACTTCAGAAAGCCAAAGCACTGCGATTCCCGTTATCGCCGGTGCAAAAGCATTAGGAAGAGATTAGTCGCTTGCAGAAGAGGAGATTTGTTGCGGGGGACTAATCTCCTTGTCTACCATTGCCCTTACGTGTGAACAACAAAGTCCCCTGTGTGTCAGTGGCAATAAGACAATTGGGTGCACAATGGAACAGGGTAGGGCAATTTCATTTGTCACTCTCCCACACGGCTGTGGCCACCAAAATGTTCAGCATTGCATTTTAATTAGTGCTAAAAGATTTCGGTGTAACTGCAGTTAAAGGCTATATCTTCTGATAGTAAAATACACCTGCCTGTGTGATAGTCATTGAGGCTTTCAAACCACTTTTAATTAATACCCCTTTTAATTAACATCCCCTTTAAATAATAATAAAAGTCACAAAATAATTTAAGTGGACTGATAATCTAATTACAATAATACCCAGACCCACCCAAAGAGGCCACCTACAACAAGGAGGAAAATACAAGCAGTTTTGCTAGTGGTAAATTAAAGGTCCTTAAAATCCAACAATCCCTTCTATTGCCAATCCTGCATTTTCTAGGACTATAAATGTCATAGATTAGGTGTCCCAAATTTACTCCACCCATTGAGTACTCACCCTTGATTTCTGTCTTCTGATTGAAGTATCCTTCTGTGCTGCAACTCTAAAATCCAAGTGGGCAGGACCTTAACAAACGAACATGGCGCCCCACTATCACTTAAAATCTTAACCGGATACGGAAGACAAACATAGTCCCCGTGCTGGACACCCCGTGTAACCCACACTGCACAAACGTCCCACTGAAAGGGGATTGGACTGTGAATTCTTACTGATGAATTGGTTCGTCCCAACCGCAGGACAAAACAACATAGCACGCCCACCCCTCTGTTTTGTTACAATCAGACACTGCCTTGCTGAGGAGGAGGATTACAGCAATGAGCCCGGTTGTTGCTAGCCGAAAAACTGGCAGCGACGCGTGGAATTCTGGGAATCGTAGTCTTTTCTTAATTCCATGAGTGCATTTCTGACCATGGCGAAACTGCAAACCCCAGAATCCAATACTCCCAAGAACTGAGCTTGGGGACTTGGAGCGCCAAAGCCGAAGGAGGTTTACTTAGAGCGCTGCGTGCAAGGAAAACGTGTCACAGAAATACATAAAGGCACAGTAGCAGTGTTAGTAAGCTCTGACACTAGTTTTGCAGAGTAGGGTCATATCCAGTGCTTACATTTAGGTCACGTTCAAGGCTTCTGGATACTGGAACTCTTTTTGGCTTTTTTTTGCTTTGGAGGGGGTGGCATCCTGCTATCAGTTATTGGGGTGTTTGTATATGGAATTTCCCACTGTGGCATCCTGCTATGAGTTCTGGGGGGTAGTTATACATGGAATTGCTATTTGTACATGGAATGGCCGCTGTGTCATCCTGCTATTAGTTCTGGAGGTATTTATACATGGAATAGCCACTGTGTCATCCTGCTATTAGTTCTGGCGGTATTTATACATGGAATTGCCACTGTGTAATCCTGCTATGAGTTCTGGGTAGGGTTGCCACCTGGCCGGTATTTTACCGGCCTGGCCGGTATTTTTGATGGTTACTCCCAATGTTATTAATAGGAAAAAAAGCTTAACATATAGGAAGGCCGGTATTTTTTTCAAGAAAAGGTGGTAACCCTAGTTCTGGGGAGTATTTGTACATGGAATTGCCACTGTGTCATTCTGCTATGAGTTATGGGGGGGTATTTGTACATGGAATTGCCACTGTGTCACCCTGCTATGAGTTCTGAGGGTTATTTGTACATGGAAATGCCACTGTGCCATCCTTCTATGAGTTATGGGGGTATTTGTACATGGAATTGCTACTGTGTCATCCAGCTATGAGTTCTGGGGGGTATTTACACATGGAATTGCCATTGTGCCATACTTTTGTTAGTTATTGTGTATTTATGCATGGAATTGCCACTGTGTCATCCTGCTAGCCTTTTTGGGGAGTATTTATACATGGAATTGCCATTGTGCCATATTTTTGTGAGTTTTTGGGTATTTTTAAATGGGATTGCTCCTTGCTATGAGTTCTGTCAGAATTATATATTAAATTGCCTTGTTCATTTAGATTTTATATATTCCCTGACAGTTTAGCTGTAAAATGGGGAGTAGATTATTTAGGAGTTGTCTTCCATGGCACAATGCACATCTCCATTGTCCAGTGGGTGTGGCATCTTATTGTGGGCATGGCTTAATTTTTGCCGTGCACAAAGCATTCCTTCACCTTTATGTGCCCATTTCAAGCACTGGTCATAACCAGGTCCAGACTGAGAATTTTAATAGGCCCTGGCATTTCAGGTACACAGAGGCCCAAAAAGCCCACACAGAGGCCCAAACAGCCCCCACCAGCCCACTAAATACTGACTTTCTATGGCATCTTATAGCATCCCCTCTGGCATTTGCCAGAACCCATGGATTGCCAGTCTGGGCCTGGTCATAACCCATACTGCCCAACTCTCCCACTTTTTATTGTATAAACTCGGTTTTCAAATATCCCACACTGCCCTTAATTTCCCTGCTCTTCCACTGTGGAACTGTGAGACGCGCCGGGAGATCCTCCCGGCATGCCTCTTCTGCGCAGGCGCGCACTTCCTGGTTTGCGTTCCAGGCGTCCTTGACGCTGGCGTCTTGGCGCTGAGCATCATGACGTCATCTTGGTGCCAAATTCGAATCGTCAGTGCCTTTAAAATGCCAGTCTTCAATTTTTAAAGTGCCCAAGCTGGTTCCAGATATTCTGTCCCTGCCTAAGTAATTCTATGTTTATTATCTACCTGGTTTTGACTTCTGCCTGATTCCCGACTACGATCCTTGCCGCCTGCCTTGAACTTTTCGCCTGACTTCGACTACGTCTTCTCTTAATCCTACCAGTACCTCGTTTACGGACTTGTTTCGCACCACCGGTTTTGTTTTCGCAGCAGAAAGCCCGGGGCCCCTAAAGGGCGTCGGTGAACGACAAGCTACCCCTGTGCGTCCACTAAGGTACCATCACCATACAAGGTTCCCGAACGTGATCGTTACAGGAACACAATCATGAGTCTTAGGAATTTTTTTTTTTTACTGTTGAATAAGAGGATCCTAGTTATATAAGTAATTAAATTTGCTACAATTTACTACATTAGTTGATACATTTCTTAGTGGTCTCTGTGGAATATTAGCAACTATTGTATCATTTCTGTCAGCTGCCTTTAAAGGAGAAGGAAAGGTTAAAACTAAGTAAGCCTTATCAGAAAGGTCCACCTAAATACACCAGTAAACCCTCAAAGTAATGCTGCTCTGAGTCCTCTGTCAAAAGAAACACAGCATTTATTTATTCTATTGTGTACACATGGGCTTCTGTATCAGACTTCTTGCCTTCAGCTTAAACCTCCTTGCCCCGGGCGTGAGCATGCTCAGTTTGCTCCTCTTCCCCCCCCTCCCTTCTCTGCTGTAATCTGAGCCCAGAGCTATGAGTGAGCAGGGAGAGACTCAGGCAGGAAGTGATGTCACACCAAGCTAATACTGCAGCTGCTATCCTAAACAGAGAGCTGTTTTCTCAGGTATGGTAAAACATTCTATAAAAAAAAAAACTGGACTTGCTGAGAAATTTTAACGAAGGCATTTCACTTATATTAGATATACCATGACCTGGATGAATAAAAATCTTCATAGTCATTCTACAGAATAAATATAGCATTCTAGCTTGCACTATTGCAGCTAATCTATTGGCAATAAACTGCCTCCATAGCTTTCCTTCTTTAAAGGTACAGAGTAAAAGTTCAGAGTAAAAATAAAAACTGGGTGAGTAGATAGGCCTTGTAAAATAAAAAATGTGTCCAATACAGTTAGTTAGCCAAAAATGTAATGTATAAAGGCTGTAGTGACTGGATGTCTAATATAATAGCCAGAATCCAACTTTTTGCCTTCAACACCAGTCCCCAAACCAAAAAAGGTTGGGGACCCCTGATCTATGGGGCAGCAATAAGAAAAGAGGAGTTGGTCATACCATTTAAAATTGCATTGTGCTCAGGACTCCAAGCAGAAGATTCTAGATCAGGGGTGTCCAACCTGCGGCCAAGATGGATATGAATGCGGCCCAGCTTGAAAGGTTTGGTTCCCGAGGAAATGTCATGTCGCAGAGGATATAGGAGGAGGGGGGACTCTGCCCATTTAGTAGTAATAATAATATAATAATAAGTCTATTATTAAATAGATATTATTATTAGATATTAATCCAGGTGTCCTTTATTCCAGTGTATAGCTCTATCTTTTTTTAAATTTTAACTGCCTAACTGCTAGTTGATCCAGAGGAAAAAAACCCATCCTAAGCCTCTCCAATTTGCCTCAGAGGGGGAAAAAATTCCTTCC
>CM044447.1:43816388-43829578 GCA_024363595.1 Xenopus borealis
GGGGGGGGTTACTGTGGTTCATTCTCACATATCATAAACAGAAGCTGTGAATGCCTTATTCGCTGACATGCTTAAGTTCCTGGGCATCTAAGAAGAACACAAAGGGTTAAAGACCCCCAGATTATTTGGCGCAATACAAAAAAAACAAAGATAATTCCCAGTACACAAAACGGTCACTGACACCATCATGAAATAATGTGGTCAGTATCCTCTTGATGGGCCTCTGGTTGAAAACCTGGAATGCTGATCAGACTATCCATGCTACTACTCCCAATCACTGGATCTTCTCTATTCAGACCACAACTGGACTCTCTCATATCCAAAATGACATGAGGGAAGAGTAACATCCTTCTTCAAGATAAGGGAACAAAACATTCCAAATCCAAATGGTCCTTTCGTTCCAACAGCTTTCCACACCAACAAACCAATTGCAGCCTTATAGGCTGGGTAGGTGTATTATAACGCTGGACTATACAGGGCAAGTGGTCCGCCAAAGAAGTTTTGTTCATGAATATTCGGTCTGCTGTTTATCCATTTGGGGATCTATGTACATCACATAGTTTACCCATTTTAGAGTCGTCCGAATGTGTATAGAAAATATATGGTTTTCTAGGGTCTCCGTACTGTTTGGGGATCTCATGGCACATAAAATATATACTTGGTGCTTATATTGTAGTGTCATATGTGAAATTTCATATGCACTAATTTCATTTGGAGGTCTCTGTATGCCTCATAGTTTGGTAAATCTATATTGGGGATCAAACTATTCAGTAGACCCCTGGCGTTCATATTTAGTATGCTTTATGCTGATACGTTATGAAATGTAGCGGTATATAATGGGGTAAAATGCAAACTGTATGAAGATTTTCAGAAATTACATTTAAAACAAAATGTTTAGCGTAGCTTTTCTACTTGGTGCTTTGCCATAAAAAGACATTTACCAATCAGATTGGGTAGAATGTGTATTATCTGAAAATATTAGGTTTTTTTTGGGATGACTATATTTTTTTGTAGTAGAAATAAATGCCATGAAATGTGAAACTTCATTTTGGGATCTCTATGCCAGATGCTTTGGTAATACTATGCACAATGGGCATTGAATTGTTCAGTGAACCTTTTGCAATGATATTTATTATGTTTTTCTTGGTATGTAATGATATCTGGGAGATATGATGCATGAAATTTGATTCTTTGATGCATTTTTCAGGTATTTCACCAAAACAGGCAATTTTGGGAAAGCCTTGCAACTTAGTAGTTTGGAGCAGGAAGACATGATTATTCATTTTAGAGTAGTCAGAATGTGTATTATGACTTCTAGACATAACATGCCTATTCCTGAAGCCTCAAGGGCCGGTTGTCCTAGTTTGGGAATCTACTGGATCTGTAACTGTTGCATACTGTATAAATTGAGTAGAGCCAGGCACAAGCAGATTAACTGCAAATTAGTTTATTTCACGACATGTTTCGGTCAAAGGCCCTTTATCAAGTGATGATAAACTAATTTGCAGTTAATCTGCTTGTGCCTGGCTCTACTCAATTTATACAGTTACAAGCCTTGATCCGGACAGAGGCAGAGCAGGTGGCACGACTAAAGGCATATTTGGAACCAGGGATTGTTATTAGAACTGTTGCATACTCTCAGGTGGCTGCAATAGGCTTGGATTACCTTCACATAGAAGCGGGGAGCCCTGGGTGCTACAGAAACAGCATCAGATCGCTGTATTCTTACTCCTCCCTTTAAAAGTTTAATGGTTTGCTTTTCTATGTTTAGGATACAGGTCTACCCATGTTTGGGGGCTCCTCAGCTGATAACTGCTAGTTATACTATTTCTGATATATGTCTGATAACTTTAAATCTGCAATACACTGTGTTTACTTGTATGATGTTGAATTTAAATATGCAAAGCCTAGCTCTGCATCCTGAAATACCACTATGAGTCCTCCTACAATAATATCTTGGAATATTAGTGGTTTTAATTCTAAAGTTAAGTGTGCTGCACTTTTTGACTTTATCAATCAATTTAAACCCTCGGTCTTATTCCTCCAACAAATGCATTTAATGGGGCAAAAAATACTAGCCCTCAAAAAACACTGGGTGGCTCATGTCTACCATGGCACATACTCATGCTATTCTAGAGGTGTGTCTATATTCATACGGAAAAACATCCCATTTGAGTTGCTACGGTAGATACATAGTTATACACTAATTTTTTTCTATCAGGAAATATGATTGATAAATATATGTGTGCCCCCCCCCTCCCATTTTTTAATATCACTGATGGAACATGTATTTACAGTCGTAGCTGGATTTCCATCTATACCTATGTGCTTACTGAGAGACTTCAATTCTACCTTGGATGCCCATAAGGATAGACTAGGGTTTTCCTCTGTTCATTCTACTGTATTTGGAGACTAGGTAGATATTATGGGTTTACTGGAGCTGTGGAGGTGGAAACACCCCACTATACTACAATACTCCTATCATTCAGCCACTCCTAAAACGCGCTCCAAGATAGATACGGAGTTAAAGGAAAACTATACTCCTGAACTATGTAGGTCTCTATAAAAAGAAATTGCATGAAAAAACTTGTATATAAAATCCTGCTTCATGTAAATAAACCGTTTTCATAATAATATACTTTTTAAAGGGGAATGAAACCCCCAGGCGCTAACTGAAAACACAAACCCCCCATAGGCCACCCTCCCTCCTCCTCCCCTGGGCTATTGCCTCTAAATCCCTACTTACCCCTTCATGCAGGTCCCCTCCAGCGATGATTACAGGGGCCATCTTCTCTTCTAACCGATTCTTCCTGGATCTGACTGCAATGGGCGCGCATGCGCAGTAGGATGCTGGTACAAAGTTCATGGAGTTCGCCGATTGAACTCCGTGAACTTTCGGCACATGCATAGTAGTACCAGTGTCCTACTGCGCATGCCGATGGAGCCGGATCCAGGAAGAAGAGAAGAATCCGTTAGAGGAGAAGATGGCCCCTGTGAACATCACTGGAGGGGACCTGCATGAAGGGGTATGTAGGGGAGAGGTAGTCGAGGGGGGGTGGAGGAGGGCCTATGGGGGGTGGGGGGTTTGAGTTAGCGCCAGGGGTGCTTTCCCCTTTAAGTAGCATGTGCCATTGGGTAATCATAAATAGAAAATTGCCATTTTAAAAAATAAGGACAGCCTCCTGGGATCGTATTATTCAACGGTGCACACAAACATACCAAAAGTTAGGTCACATGAGCCAATTAACAGACAGAGTTTTGTCTTTTGCTTCCACACTTCTTCCTGTTACAGTTAGGCGGAAATTCACTAAGATGCAAAAATTTGCTAGCGTTGGCTTTGCTAACATTCGCCGCACTTCACCAGGCGAATTTTCACCAGCACTACGCAAATTCACTAAGATGCGAATTTGAGCTCAGGGTGGCGAATGTTAGCGAAGTAGCGCTACCGTTAGTTCACCAGGCAAAGCGCAGTTACGCCACCAATGCCTAATTTGCATACGGCGGGAACTTAAGCATATAATAGAAGTATATGTTACAGCCACTACATTCCACTACACAAGCCTAGGAAACCTTTAATAAATAAAATAAAGTTGTTCTATTGCCCTACATGTGCCACCTGTATAGTTGAGTTGCCACATGTAAGGAAATGTAGGGGGAAGGAGGGTAACCCCCCACAAAAAATTTGAGCTTTTTCAGACTTCAGAATTCAGAAAAATTTTCCAATTTTTTTTTTCTCAAACTCCTATCTATTGTATTGAAGTGGTAACGTTCAGGAAAATGTTGACCTTAGTGAATTTGCGTAATTACGATCCTTCGACAGTGCCCAACTTCGCCTGGTGTAAGCAGGTAAACTTTTAGCATATCTATCCCACCCGCACCAATATCCCACGACAATACCTAGACTACAGGGGAAAGCATAACGGACCCAGTTGACATTGCAAACTTTATGGGAGATTACTATTCCACGAACGTAATGTCTCCACCGCACAGCTCCTTTCCACTCTTCTGTCAAACCGTGAAAATGTAGAAACGGATCCGCACACACAAATGTTTGCAGTCGGGGAATGTGCCCCTTTTTTTATGCTACCATACCATCAACGTTTCGTGGGGTAAAACCTCCCTTCATCAGGATCAGGATGGTCACACATGAAATACACAAACACTTTTCATTTGTAAAAGTAAAGAAAATACACAAAAAAAAGAACTACACTACCAGTTGGATAACCAGATGGATCTATACACTGGAATAAGGGACACCTGGATATTAAATATACTTATTATTATATTATTATTAATATACCTGCCGAAATTTTTATATGCTTTATTAAATTCTCCAGTTTATATCCCACTCTCATTCTTCAGAAGAGTTACATCCATGCTGATCTCATTCTTGTGGACCAATAAAACACCTAGAATCTTGTGGGTATCATTAACTGTCCCTCCTGACAGGGGTGGCCTTTGTCTCCCGCACCTCCACTTTTACTACTTAGCAAGGCAGTTATATCATATGCATGCATGGTTTTATCCCAATGAAGATAATCCAAGCAGCTCATTGTTGGGAACCTTAGTGGGCTCACTAGAAGCACTTTGCAGTGTCCCCTATAGGAGGCTGGGGGACTATGAAGCACGCCCCACTATTATACAGAGACACCACTACTATACAGAGACACACACTTTATTAATAAATAATTTTAAATAATGAAGAACTCTTGTTTTAAAGATGAATTCAACCTGTGGGGAAAAACCCATAAAATATTATTTAAAAAATACTAGATCCTAGTGGATGATAGTATCCCTGTAAAAAGCAAAGATGTAAGTAGGAGACTTGGAAATAGACGCTTTATTCAAAAAACACTAGATCCTAGTTGTTGGTAATATCTCTTTAAAGCAAAGATGTAAATAGGCAACTAGAAAATAGATGCTTCATTCAAAAAACACTAGTGTCACAAACGGCACCCTAGGTCCAGAACCCAAGCTAAGCTCCCTGGTCTACACTCGCTCTTCTGCCTATAACCGGCGCATTTCACCTTGGGGGGAGCCCTCGGCTAATTGGATGCCGCCAGGTCTTATTGAGAGAGGAGCAAAGCTAAAGGTTCTGGACAAGCAAAGAGGCACGATCGTCTCACCAGGAAAGCAGATGGAAGAACGCAACTTGGAATAGGCAGGCAGGGCCAGCACAAGCTGAGAATAGTCAGACAGGCCGGAATCAGGATTGGAGAGCGTAGAATAATCGGAGGACACGCAAAGGTCAGGTTGGATAATACGGAGTAATCAGGCAGGCAAGGTCAGGGTTAGAGAGTTCGGAGTTAACAGACAGGCTGAGGTCAGAATTGGAGAGATAAGAGTAGTCCAGTAGGCAAGCAAGGATCAATACACAGAAGATCAAAAGATTCACGAAGAATAACACCCTGGAACTTTACAAATAGTACCTAACAACGAGCAATATGCTATAACCTGCAATCTCCTTTTATACGGTTTGAATTTCATGCTATTGCGCACTGACATCATCGTGCCAGTGAAACCCGGAAGTGTGTGAACACCATAGAGGAAACCGGCACTGAAGGAGGATGGACGTGTGCATTGGGCATCCCTGCTGGGCATGCGACAGGCGCCCCTGCCAGTCACTAGACCACCAGCGATAGCCACTGGACCATTAGGGAAAACTGAAATCCTTACAACTAAACCCTAGTGGTTGGTAATATCCCTGTAAAGCAAAGATGTAAGTAGGAAACTAGGAAATAGACGCTTCATTTAAAAAAACACTAGATCCTAGTGGATAATCATATCCCTGTAAAGCAAAGATGTAGGTTGGCAACTAGGAAATAGACACTTCACACTGAAAACACTAGATCCTAGTTGATAATTTTTTCCCTGCAATTCAAAGATGTAGGTTGGCAACTAGGAAATAGACGCTTCACACTGAAAACACTAGATCCTAGTGGATAATAGTATCCCTGGTAAGCAAAGATGTACAGTAAGTAGGCAACTAGGAAATAGACTAGATCCTATTGGTTGGTAATATCCCTGTAAAGCAAGTATATAGGATAGTTGGAAACTGAAGCAAAAATTTGTTGCATCAAAAAAAAAAAACTTGGCGCCTGCGACTAAATTATTCTGATGCCCATTGACTTTAATGCATTTGGAAAAAAAAAGTGTGTAAATAGTCGCAAGTGTCAAAATAGTCACAGGCGTCAAATGTAGTCGTGGGTGTCAAACTTAGTCGCGGGAGTCAAAATTCACGTTGCAAATTTTTTGCTAAAAATTCACTAATTTATTTGGCAAAGCGAAATGGGAAAAATTCATCCATCTCTATCTATTTCCTAATCTATAAAGTGGCTTTGTTCCATTAGCAACTTGGAACTAGATATGTCTGACTGAATTGTCTAGTTTCTATTACTGTACCTTTTCTCACTACTATTTAGTCCAACCACAGTAAGGCTTAGTCCAGACGGGGAGATTTGGGGGCGATCCATCGCCTGGCGACTTCTCGCCCCCAAATCTCCCCGTCTGGACTAAGCCTAAAAAAATCTATTTCCTTATCTGTAAAGGTGATCTGTTCCATTATCAACTTGGAATTAGATATTTCTGATTGAATTGTCTAGTTCCTAGTACTGTACCATTCCCAACTAGGATTTAGCCCATTCATAGTGAAAGATCTATTTCCTTATCTCTAAAGACGCTCTGTTCCAATATCAACTTGGAACTAGACGCAACCCTTCCTCCTGTCCCCGCCCACCGACCTGTGCGTGCTGATACTCCACACAAGTGCTCCTCGCCCAGCCCCTAAACAAATGACGTGTAAACTGTGCGACTAGCAACATTGAATCCTGTCAGCTGGTGGGAAGTTGCAAACATCAGAGCAATGGAGGTGTGCGGTTTTATGTTTGATCAGGCCTTGCCAGGGGGCGTGGAACCGAGGTGTGTCAGGGGCAGGTGCCAGTGACGCTGTTCTACTTGGCTTCCTATTGGCCGCCTCATATTGAAATATCTCTTTATATTGCAGTGCTATTGTCAGTGCTGAGTATTCAGCAAGTAAAGGGATCCCGATGATGGATTCTATTTCAATATGTTTATTGCTTTAAATGCATTGAGAGACTGTGGCCCCTGCTCCTCAGCTGTCTGTCATCTTCCTGTACCTCCAGCTGTGCTTCCTGCTCTGTGCAGTGGCAGCCAGCCAATGAGGGGTAAGTGTCATGCGCATTTGCTGCAGGGGGCGGGGTTAGCTGCTTGGCTTTCACATGTGACTGGTGCAGGGATCCTGATATTCCCTGTAGAATTGACCTGCCCCCCTGCTCAGTGAGAATTGTGGTTGACCTGTGTTTACCTAGGAGAGTGGGGTTTCAAAGGGGATTGGGATGAAAGGGGTCGCAGTGGGGGAATGTTAAACTTGATGTAGAGATTGGATGGTCACATACTAACCCAAGGGCCTAACAGAAATATTTCCCAGTACCCAACCAGCGCATACCTCCCAGCATTTTAAAAATACAAAGAGGGACCAATAGTTGTGGCCACACCCACTTTATGGTCACACCACCTAATTACCATGTCCATTTTACAAAATTTGTCAGGCTGTGAAAGTTTGAACTCATGTAATTCATTAAAAGTTGTAACTCACAAGTTTAAATAATTAAAGTGCCAGTGCTAAATTCAATATACTGTACGTTGTGTAAGTGCTACAAATATAAACCACCCAGTTGGTTAAATACCTCAGAGATCCCCAACTACCAGGCCTGAACTGGGCAGTGAGCCTAGCGCAGAATTAACGAGGCAAATGTCAAATTGGACGCTGGCGCGCTGAATTGGCTGCTGGTAAGCCGAATTGGACGCAGCCGCTCCAGAATTGAATGCCAGAACACCAGAATTGGATGCCAACCCCTGACCCCCCTGGTCCTTGCAAAAAAATGTGGTGCTACACTGGCCTGATACACCTTAAATATGTAATTTCATTAATAAAATATTTGTTTATTGCCAAGCCTTCACAAAGCATTTCAGCGAAATGCGTTGGCAGAGTTTCCTGTTGTTTAATTTTACCTTAAGAAGCATTTTGAACCTCAATTGAATTTCAGTAGCAGACACTGAATACTACCAGCCTTTCCCCTTACTGCATTTAGAATTCTTGCAAATCTTCTTTTATTCTATTGCACTGAGGGATTTGTGTTTATTTAGGGAAGCTTAGCTCTTCACAGAAGATAACTATCGAGACCACAGTCCCTACTTTCTTCTCTTGTGACGTCCCAGGGCCTAGAAATACAATTTGTTAGAAGCTTTTTGGGACTTTTCCACCTCTATATTTTCCATTTCCTACTCAGATTTCCTAAATGACAGTCTGGGGGGAGTTTTAATTGATAAACTGGTTTTTAAGTTGATGAAATTATCTTTTAAATAACACTGAATAGCTTAAGTTAATATTTCTACAGCCAATTGGAATGAAATTTCTGAATCACTGGCAGTATGAGGTTGCACAGCAATTAGCACTAGCACTTTCAGTGTTGGACTGGCCCACAGGGATACCTGGAAAACTCCCAGTGGGCCCAGGTCTTGCTTCTAACAATTTGTCCTATTTCATGTTCATTCCCTATTTCTTTATGTGGAAAAAGAGGCTTAATAATGGAAGAAGAGAGTATAGTAAGTAGATCTAAAAGAATAGGAGAATAAAGAGGTTAAGTGAGGAGAGAAGGAATAATAGTTTGGAAAGTTTTCTGGTGGGCCCCTGGTCTAAGGTTTTCTGGTGGGGCCCCTGGTCTAAGGTTTTCTGGTGGGCCCCTGGTCTAAGGTTTTCTGGTGGGCCCCTGGCATCCCAGTCCGACACTGAGCGCTTTCTATTTCTTTCATTTATTAGGATTGATAGAATCCCTTATTTATAAACAATGCATCTATTTTATTAATGAAATTACATATATATGGTGTAACTAACTGGGCAGTTTAAATGTGTAGCAGTTACACAAGGTATATCGAATTTAGCACTGGCACTTTATTTTACATTGTGAGTTACAACTTTTAATGAATTACACTAATCTTGATACAGAATTAATTCAGCATTTTACATGCTGATTGGTATTTGTTGGCACTTAGCACTTTGTCAGTGAGTAGTGAATAAGAATTGGATGGTGTTGGAGAGTGGTTTTTTTTTTTACTGTCTTTTTCTTCTTACTTAACTAACTTTAATCAAGTAATTCATACCTCCTTCTCTCGTGAAATTAAGTTCTGGTAAACCAGCTAGGATCCCTTGGTTTTCTCCTTTTTTAACTAGTTACAGTTGTTTCTTTGCTTATCTCAAATTCATACAAAAGTATAAAAGTGTAGCTGTTCAGTATTCTGGGCTCTGCCAAAAGCTGATTCAGTTTTACAAACATTTTGTGGCTGTTCAGTGCAGGAGATCAAAGAGAAAGTCGGGACATTCCAGTAACAATCCAGAACTGTGGGTTTGGGTTTTTCGGGAAAACAGATCTTTCTGTAATTTGGATCTTCATACCTTAAGCCTACTAGATGTACATGTAAATAAACCCAATAGGCTGGTTTTGCTTCCAATAAGGATTAATTACATCTTAGTTGGGATCAAGTACAATATACTGTTTTATTATAACAGATAAAAAGGAAATGGTTTTTCAAAATTTTGATTATAATGGAGTCTGAGTCTTTTCTGTAACTTATAACTTTCTGGATAACCAGTTTCCAGATAACAGATCCCATACCTGTAGTTTTTATTTGTGACGTTGACACTGAATCTATGCTGCAATGGGTTCTGGGGTCATTAAAGAGAAATCAAACTTTTTTTACATCTATCATTGTCTTTTATAAAAAAAAATATATAAATAGCATGCAAAGTATTTCCCTCAATGCTTTTACATTAGCTATTTGATCCCCATATTCACCAGTGAGGAGGCTGCAAATATTTGTGCAGCAGGAGTTCGTTAACGGTAGAAACTCCCTAAAACACACAGGTCTGTAACCTCTGGGGCTCATAAGATAGAAATAATTGCCCACATTTTCTTGATTTACTACCGGTGCTGCTGATAATCCTGACGCAACATTTACTCTCTTCCTTTGTGTTGTTTTAACTGAGACTATAATGCAGCACATGAACTGACCGTGGCCTTTATGCTGCAGGATAAGTGTTTGTTCCTCTTGCCCCTAGAACATTGTCCGGCTGCTCTGATGATTCCTCTGTTAAATTTCTTAAACTTATGGTGTTTCTTTCTCCTTTGCAGGTTTGTATCACGCAGGGGAAGATGATGCTGAAGACAAGTAGACACCCTCTTGGATCTCGCTGTGCTCTGCTGCCTTCTTCTGCTCTTCCCAGAAAACAGTGAGTTTGAGGGGACACTGCTGGTTTATTTTTCATCTTAGGCACTGGTTGAGCTTTGGATTAATGATCAGTTGTTCCCCACAAAGTTTTTAGCTCAGGGGGAAGCAGAAGCCTGTATCTAGTGTGACTTACTCAGTGCCCAGTCAGGCCACAGCCCCAACCTTAATACTATTTATTAGTGTAATATAGAAATGGGTGTTCTATGGCAACTTGCCTTCATGTGCTGTAGTTGACTATCCTTCTCTTTCCAGCCCAAGGCCACTACTATTTTATGACTCACATGTGGCTCGAATCCATTCCGATGATGTCGAGGAAGTGTGGCATTAACTATCTGTGGGGAGCGTTTGGGAAAGGTACATCCCCAAAGCGCCACTGCTAGATTTTTGACTCAAAAGAAGTTTTAACTGCTGGCCACCCAAGAAACATTTGACTTGCCACCAGTCTGCCTAGCCCATGCGTCCTGTGAGTTTTACCCATCACTGTTTATCACCTGAATTATGCACTAGTTATTACACCCTTTGGTGTCTCTCATTCTTCAGTAATTTATAATCATATGGAATATTTCAAAATGGAAAAGAGAATCTATGGAGTTAACTTATCCGACTATAGCAGGTATAAATTAGGAGGTTTTAAAAGGTGACTTTGGATAATCAATATGGAACCAATGGTGACATTTGTCTGGGACAAGATAATTTGTGGCATACCAAACAGTGACCGTCCAGTCAATTCCATGGAGTCCATAAGGTTAGCTGTCATAGAAACCAAGGAAAATGCTAGGTATTAGTGTTTACCAACACTTAAAATTTTTAAAGCACTACTTCGAATTATATTCTGATCAGATACCAACCACAAAGTAGCTTCCATGGGAATGGAAAAGTTTCACGTAAAAATTACTTCTTTCTTTGAAATATGTGTGTGCTGGTGTTAGGGTTGCCACCTTTTCTTGAAAAAAATTACCGGCCTTCCTATATATTTAGCTTTTTTTCCTATTAATAACATTGAGATCAACCATCAAAAATACCGGCCAGGCCGGTAAAATACCGGCCAGGTGGCAACCCTAGCTGGTGTAGACCCTATCCATCATCCTAAATGAGTACCCCTGATTCTAATGCAGAAATCAATTGGTACTCTATCCCAATTACCCCCCTGCCAAAGCAACATAGTTAAATAGTAATATGGGCTGAATACCTGTTCACACTTTAGACTTGCTTTAACTTCATCACTGATACTTTCCATACCCCTTATAATCTGAGCCACTTTTTTGTTGGGAGAACAGTCTTTATGTTCCTTTTAAAGGTTTAGAGGCCAAAACTGCACTGTATGTTCTATCTAGATGAAGCCTTGCCAGTGCATTGAACAGTGAAAGAATGAGCTTCTCCCATTAATCAATAGAAGACAAAACCTTGCTGACCCGTCCAGCTCCTGACTCAAATTGACTGTTACAGTCCAAAACAACACCCTTGGTTTGGCTAACTGGGTAACCCTTCAAGCTTTGTGCACAGAGGCATCTTCTCAACTGTCCCTGTAAATGTTGAATGCATGGTGGACCAGCAGGAGGGCTGTTGTTTGCTACTCAGTTACTGATATGCTAGGGGAGCACAATCAGATTGACAAATACAACTCATTGCTCATTGGAGACACACACACACACCTTAACCCCTGCCAAATTAGACTTAGAAAACTTCAAGTCCCCCAATACCCAGAATAAAGACACAAACAGCTGATTTTTTGTTAATGTGTGTAAGTCACAGCTTTATTGATAATAATAATAATAAGACAAATTCGGCTATTTGATCCTGAGGAAGGCAAAAAAAAACCTCTGAGAAGCTTGGGCCAATTTGCTTCACTAGAGGGAAAAATTCCTTCCTGACCCCTTAACGGCGATCGGATTTGCTCCCAGGATCAATGCACAAGAGAAGGAGGGTGAGGGACACAGAAAGCAATATGGCAGCATACACATGATCACCGTTACGCCACAAGGTAAATGCTGCATTCCTCTCCATTCCATTGGTTCCCAAGCAGCCTGCAAACCCCGGCTTCTACAGTCTGAGGGATGGAGTAAAATGGAATGCAGGGTCTACCCGAGTGGCTTAAGGGTGCTCCTGTGAATAAAACCATATTTTAGGTGTAAGGGGAGCACCACTGGTGGAATGGCGGTGGTAGGGAGGGAAACAGAAGGGAATATGGCAGTATACACATGAGCACTTTTGAGCTGCAAGGTGAATGTTGCATTCCATTTCATTGGACCCCAGGCAGCCTGCTGACCCCGGCATCTGCAGTCGCCCAGATTGAATGAAAAGGAATGCATTGTCCACTGAGTGGCCTAAATGTGCTTAAGTGTATTAAACCATATTTCTGTCTCAGTGGTCAGTGACAGACAGATGGACAAATATACAGCACAGATACATAAATGAAGAGATGGAAAACCAGGTAAAAGGACAGAGTGAAAAACACACTTTTACATAAAGAAAGCTGATGATAACTTTCTTCATCATCATAATATATAAATCAATAATTTTCCCATGATGATGGTCATGATGTGCTCCATTCCAGTGTGTTACTCTGTGTCCTGAGGTTGGTGTTAGCTGTTTCTGTCTCCATTGCAGGGATATTCAGCTGCCTCTCCTGCTGATTCTCTCCCCAGTATTGTCCCTTCTGTCAGCTGTGACTTAGCTATGTGAGTGCTTATGTGTATGTCCATAATCTTGAGTAACTAAATGTGTGCATATGTGAGTATGTAGATAAGTGTGTGCATTTAGTGGGTTTTTAATAAAGTAACCAAACTACTTACTGCTGCTTCAGTCTCACTTACCTGTTGTTGCCATTTGCTGCAGATTTTCTCCCACCTTCATGTTTCTTCCGGGGAGTGCCTACTCTGGAAACA
>CM044447.1:43832318-43843604 GCA_024363595.1 Xenopus borealis
GATCATGGGGAAAGCATTCAAGCCAAGCAACACGTTAGTTGAGTGCAGCATAGTTCAGTCATTCAAAGGAAAGCAAAATCTTGAAACATTGTTCAGTTGATACAGTTGGGAAAGAAGAATGCAGGGGACTGCTGTCTAATATTCCCTTTTTCATTTTCTGTAAAGGAAAAACACAAATTTGATATATTTTCCTTTATGTTTTGATTTGGAATGTTGGTTCTTCTTAGTGAGGTTAGTGAGGTTGTGGAATGCACTGCCGGGTGATGTTGTGATGGCTGCATCTATTAATGCTTTTAAGAGGGGCTTGGATGATTTCTCGGACAGACATAATATCAAAGGCTATTGTGATACTAAACTCTATAGTTAGTATATGGTCATATATAATCTATGTGAAGGTATGGAGGAGTGTGTATGTATGGATGCTTGTTTTTCATTTGGAGGGGTTGAACATGATGGACTTTGTCTTTTTTCAACCCAATTTAACTATGTAACCATCATCAGGTCCTTTTCTCTCAGTACAACGAAAGAGGAAGGCTTTCACAATTTTGTAACAATGGCTAGTTTAGAAGACAATGACTGAAACTGACCAAAAGTATTTATACTTGGAATTGCCACTGTGCAATCCTGATGCGAGTTCATGGAATTGGCACTGTGCCATTCTGCTATGAGTTCTGTGGTATTTATATATGAAATAGTCTCTGTGCCATTCTGCTATGAGTTCTGTGGTATTTATATATGAAATATTCCCTGTGACATCCTGCTATGAGTTCTCGAGCATTTATGCATGAAATTGTCACTGTGCGATCCCTCTGTGCCAGCCTGCTATGAATTCTGGGGGTATTTATATGTGGAATTGCCACTGTATCATACTGCAATGAGTTTTGGGGGTATTTATACATGGAATTGCCAAAGTGCCATTCTGCTATGAGTTCTGGGGATGTTATATATGGAATTACCACTGTGCCATCCTATGAGTTTTGTGTGAATTCTGGGGGTATAGAGAAAATACAAGGTTGAAATGGTTGTTCCACTTTTTCAATTCAGTTGTTTTCAGATTGTTCACCATATATAAAGATTTACTTTCCATTATTTATTTTTTTTCCCCAAAGTCTAAGTTTAAAGTTGAATGCTCCTGTCTCTGGCATTTGAGTCTGGCATCTCAGTAATTCAGGTGCAGACTCTCAACTGTTACAAATCTGCAACATTGAGTTGATACATTTCTCAGCAGCTTCTCTGGAGTATTAGCAATTATTGTATCAATTCTAACTGCTGCATGTAATAAAGCTCATGGATTCTGCTCAGTAGGGACAAAGATAAAAAATTATCAACTAAATGTACCCATTTAGAACAGTTTATAGGGTTGGCGACTCCCCCGCCTAAAGCTGCTTCATAAGGTGAAAAAATAACCATAAAAAAAGTTATTTATGGTGATCTATCTGGAAACAGCTAGTTGTTTGAAGGTAAACAAACCATTTAAAACTGAGTTTTAGTATAATATAGACAGTGATATTCTGAGACAATTTGTAACTGGTTTTCAATTTTTATTATTTATAGTATTTTTAGTTAGTTTTTTTATTCAGCAGCTCTCCAGTTTGCAATTTCAGAAATATGGTTGCTAGGGTCCAAATTTACCTAGCAACCTTGCATTGATTTGAATAAGACACTTGAATATGAACAGGAGAGGCCTAAACAGAAAGATGAGCAATAAAAAGTAGCAAAAACAATAAATGTGTAACATTTGTTTTTTACATGGAGTCAGTGACCCCCCATAGAAAGAGTCAGAAAACGGTAAATAATTAAATTGCTTAGATTTGGCTCACTCTGTAACATACTAAGTTAACATAAAGTTGAGCCATTCCTTTAAGGTGTGCAGAATGTGAGAAAGTGGTTTCAGATATTTACAACCCAAATTTAATCTGGAAATAAATAGCAGAGGCAGGTTTGGTGTTGAGTAGTGATTTTCAATATATATTTGCTCCTAAATGGCATTATATATAAGCCCAGAAAGTCATTCGAATATTGGTCTTACTGGCACTATTGTTCAACGCACATAAACTTTCTGTAATTCACTATTTATGTAAGGTTACACATCATTTACATCAGTCCCAGCCCCAGTGGAGCTAACATTGTAACGTTCCTATCATATTCACACACCGACTACCATAAATATAACCTTGTGGGAGGTCCAGAGTAGAGGAAACCAAGTCAGACAAACAAGAACATGCAGATGAGCGCCACATTTGTATGTTGATGCTGTCCTCTCCCAATGGGTCTCCAAAGGCCACCATTATTTGTAGGCGGCTACACTGGGCAATGATTAACTTATGGTGATCTCACCAAACAATATCTTAAGGTGGCCATACACAGTGAGATCCGCTCGTTTGGCGATGTCACCAAACGAGCGTATCTCTCCCCAATATGCCCACCTTGAGGTGGGAGACATCGGGTCATCCGATTGTGAGCCCTAGGGCCCAATGATCAGATCACAATGGAGGAGGTACGGGTGGTCGGATTGCAGGACCGCATCAACGAACAGATGCGGCTGCGATCTGACTGGATTTTTAGCCCCATCCGATAGATATCTGGCTGAGATTTGGCCAGATATTGATCGGGTAAGCCCGTGAATGGGCCGATAAGCTGCCGACAGCTTTTATCGGCCTGTGTATGGCCACCTTTACCGTGTATGCCAAGTTTAACATGTAAGATTTCACTCCAGTCGCCCAGAGCAGAAGCTTTTACTGATCAAGTTCAGCATGCAATCGCCTCAAAACCTGCAAAGGGCCACCCTAAATGAGGGGACAAATAGAAATACCTCAGCGAGCCCAACAAAACATTGTCCAGGGCTTTATTTCCCCTTTTTTTATCTCCTGGTCCTTTTAAGCATTATCTGTGCAGGTCATAGAGTTGGGTGAGGGAGCATAAACATTTAGTTTTAGAACACCCCAAGATTCCCAATGTCAGCACCATGAGCACTCCAGGCAGGACAAAGTAATCCTACACCAGAAAACATGGGGGTATGAGCATACATTATATGAATTGTAGATTTGCTTACATGATTTAGTTCTCTATACATCTGTGCTTAGTGTATCAGTCCACATTGATACAAAAACATTTATTAACAAGCCAGAAAAGGCAATAGCTTGTCCAGTATTGGATCTATACACAGACTGAATCTCAGTATTTACAGCAAGTGCAGAAAGCTTTTATGTTCAGTGAATGCTTAAATGGATCAAAGTAACATAATAGAAAGTGCTGACTTTAATGTATGATTCTAGTGTTCAGATTTATTGGAATGGGCAGCTACTGATGGTATGGACATTGTTGTTCAACAACCAAGTGGAAATTGTCTGGGTATACCATATCAGTGATTTTTAAGGTATTTAAGACAGAAATTAGGGAACCAAACGAACCCCTGAATGCAAAGTAAAGGTGCACTATACTCGCCTGCTGACAGCACAATTGTACGCAGTGATTGGGATACAAAGATTACAATGTGTCACACAGAACAGTTAACCTACGCGAGATATATGAAAGGAAATAACAGGACGGTAACAAAAAGAGACAAAGGAGTGAAACGTGTGCTATTCAAACTGGCGTCCAGCACGGAACCAATTTCTAAGAGCTGGATCCGCAGCCCGAACTGCAACATGCATATTTTACCCACTTGGATCTGCAAGTAGACCTGGACCTGCAACTGCCTTATCCGTAACCTGCCGACTACATCAAACTGGAAGTGATGTTGCTGCAAACCAGAGGTGACATCATCAAAAGTGCCTGATAGCCGAGGAGAGGGACAGAAGCGTGCTGCTGGGAGAGAGCCGCAGCAAGAAGACACCTGCAGACCCCGCATCTATACCCGCACCTGAAAAGCCTCCCCACATTCAGCAGGGTAAACATTTTTTTTTGTGGTTAGCCCATGAGTACCTGACCCGCTGCAGGATTTTAATTCAAACCATGTGTCTTGGGTCTATGATGGTGTTAATGTGTGGGACAGAAGACAAAGTACAATATACTTAAAATATGGATGCTGGTGCTATGGTGAGCTGGGTTCTCCGATTGCATTTTTATGCTATGACTTGTTACAAAGCATAGAATAGCAAGCATGTGTTGGACAGAACTACAAGCATGTATAAGATAGAATGGAAGAATAAATACAACCTTGTACAAATGGGGCAGAATATGAAGAATGTGTGAGAACTGCATTAGTCTGGCTATATAACCCCCTGCTCTGCTCGGACACACTGCCTGTTATAGTCCTAGTTGCTCTGTTCCCTGTTATTGCTGGTCCTTTCATACCTGCTCCTGTCCTGTATGCAATGTACCCTCTCAGGTGTGCACTTGCACACATTTTGAGGCCAGCACACACACAACAAATTCTGATCCGCAAAAAATAATTTTTGTAATTCTGACCTGAGCACACAGATTTTTTAAAAACGCAAGTTTAAGTTGTGTGAAACAAAAGAATGTTTTTGTGCACATATCAGAGAAGGAATTAGAGGGAACATTGCCCCTGTGACTTCCTGGTTTGGATACTGGCTTGTTCCTGACCTTGAGTTTGCCTCATGATTGTATTTCCTGTCATTTGTCGAGAATGAGTGTTACCAAGGATAGAATGGCAAGCATGTGTGGGATAGAACTGCAAGAATATGTGGGATAAAACTACAATGTGTAGGACAGAACAACAAGCATGGGTGTAATTGTGTACATATTGGGCAAAATGGTAAAAATGCATAAAATGGCAATCATATGTGGAAAGGAATGAATGGATGTAACTGTGTACGTATGGAGCAGAATGGCGCAAATGAGTGTTGTAAGAATAGTACCCTGAGTTATTCTTTGAAATACCCAAGAAAGCATCTGGTTTATCTAAGTGCTATTAGCTAATAAACAATTACATCAATCATTTTCTTGGGATTTAACATTTTGGAACAAAAGCATAACAGAAATAGAGTGTGAAATTAGTTGTTTTAAATTACAATGTCCCCCAAAGTCAATTGCCAGTGAAAGAGTTTCTATTAAATAGGCTTAGGCCTCTTGCGTGAAAAGGTTTATATTTCTCTGTTCATTAAATAATGAATTACAATGATAGAATCCTTCACATCAACTGAAGATAGGTGTTTTTTCCAGTCTGTGGAATTTTAGATGGTTTTTAAGCTTTGATCTTTTGTCGAATCTGTTCCCACAGAGTTTGCACCTATAAACATCCAACCCTTTGTGTTTCTTCTGGTGTAAAACAAGGGAGCCCTTTTGGACAAAGCAGCTGCCACATTCGTCACACATATATGGTTTCTCCCCGGGGTGAACCCTCATGTGCGCAGCAAACTGGACTTTGTGTTCATACTGGACTCCACAAATAGGGCAGGTGTAGACATTCTCCTCTTTATGGGTCTTTTGGTGTTTGATAAGCTGAGACTGGAACCTGAAAGCCTTCCCACAAGTTGGGCACCTCAGTGACTTGGCAATGTGCTTTCTCCGATGGACAGCCAGCTGATTTTTGTCATGAAAGCATTCGTTACATGCTCTGCACCTATGCGGCCGGTCTTTGCTTTGGCTGTCTATACCCGAGGTGACCACCCTTTTCTTTATTATCACTGACTTATTAGGGCAATCGAAAGAGTCTGAAGATGGACTAATTTTATAGGTGGTCGGGTGGTATTCATTAGATTTGTGTTCTCCAGCCCAGCGTGAAGCACCGGCAATCTCCTCATCTACACTGGCTGCCTTGAAGCATTTGTTGAACAAGCTTCTACTGGGATGGAACTCATCTGTTAGGGTGATAAATGTAGTAGCAGTGAAATTAGAGAACTCTGTCCTTTATGCAGAAAAGCCAAATAGCAATATCAGCTATAACCACACTACCAATGATGAAACAGGGCCAATATAGGATGTTTTCTGTTTTAAAGGACCAGTAACTTCAAAAAATAAAATTGTTTTAAAGTAAAAAAATATATAATGCAGTGTTGCCCTGCACTGCTAAAACTGCAGTGTTTGCTTCAGAAACACTACTATTGTTTATATAAATAAGCTGCTGTGTGGCCATGGGGGCATCCATTCAAAGGAGAAAAGGCTCAAGTTACACAACAGATAGCAGGTAAGCTCTGTAGAACATAATCTTATCTGTTCTGTAGAACATAATGCTATCTGTTATCCATTACTTATCCTGTGCCATATAGCCGTTTTTCAATTTCTGCCATTGCTACGCAGCAGCTTATTTATATGAACTATAATAGTGTTTCTGAAGCAAACAGATCAGTTTTAACAGCGCAGGGCAACACTACATGATATGTTCATTACTTTAAACCACTTTCATTTTTTGGTGTTACTGTTCTTTTAAGTGCTTTGATCTGTCCTCAGCTCTCACAAACAGGAACATCCTCCAATCAAACACAGCTTACAGCCTGTCGAGTAGAGGAAGTCCCAGCCCTGGCAAACGTGAAGATCAGTCACCTCTCAACGTATCGCCTCTACTGGTCCTTCCAATGCTTTCCCACCGAGTACTATTCTCCAAATGCTTTACCATTGGCAATAATTTGCTTCGAGAAGAAACTTCAGGTGACTTCCCATATGCTTTCCCATCAGTGGTTCGCAGTATGGCCGGTGGTAAAAGCATTTGGTCACCAGTGCTATAGGAGAAAATTAGTAGGGTGTCTAATCTCTTCCTGGGTCCACAGCCTTGCAGAGTATAAAGCACAGTGTGCAGAACTGTCCGATGCTCAACCTGGAAGAATTTTTATATCAGGCATCCAATGCTGACGTTATTTTAAAAGTGCCAGTATCACTTTAAAATGGCCATGCACATTGTTCAGGATTATTCATCATTACCCTCTAGTCTTTGTGAAAGGGATTACCTGATGAGTCTAAATGTGGATCCTGGGAAGTGTTCAGATGACTATCTGTTACAGTAATTTCTTCAATTTCTTCTTTAATGATGTCTGAAAGGAAAGAAAAAAGGCATACTTTCTCTCTAAAGGCTTCCAGTAAACTTTTTACATATTAGGTAGGGTTGAAAGATCCTTCTGTCTTTTCTATGGAATCAGTACCCCTGTTCTGACTTTTATAAATGTGTAATCCTGAGTACCCCCATGGGATTGGCTTGTGACAGTAAATGGATCAGACATTTATTAGACAAGGAATCAGTAGTGGGTTGGGCATGTACACTGAAAACCTTTTCTATTCCCGCTCTACTCTTCCCCCCTCTTTGCTCCTGTTCTCTATCTCCTTTTGATATTTCTAGCATTCTTCTCATTATTCTGTGCCCCCCCCAGGGTTTTACTTTACTCTGCACACAACTTCCCTCTTCACTCCACTTCTTCCTTCCCTGCTCCCATGTACTTTTCTCCCTGGCTCCTCATTTACTCCCTCTCTTGATGGGCTCTTTAGCTTCCCCTCCAATATCTATTTAGCAATATTTGTGATTCGCCAATGGAGGGTGCGGGGGGAGTGGTGCCAGATGTCCTACTTGTAAAGAGGCAACAGCTCGACATTTGCAAGAGCACCCCCCCCCAAACCTTATATTACAATGACCTTGGATTTATTAATTCCACCATTCTGTCTACTCTTTCCCTGCATTTGAAATTGTGATATGCCTATCTCTTCAAGTTACTTCTTCTTTGTTTGGGGACATTTCCGTTTGTTTCTATCAGCATCTATTAGCTGCCAGGGTGCAGTCACTACCCTTGTGATTACTCCTCTGGCATAGACCTATGTTCATCATCACACCAAAATACTGGACAGGAGGAATCCCAGCTAGAAAAAAAAACTGTGATTCTGGTAGAGTTATTAGGCCCATTGGCTAGATAGAATATAGGGGGCCACCGACCTACTGGTGCATCACTCCACCGCTTGGTGGAGCTTAGATTACTGTTACCTTTTGGGGAGTCCATATCTGGCATGGGAAAATCTGGTTTTTCAGATGCATCTTCATCCAAATCATCTAAAAATGAAACAGATAGTAATGTTTGTCTTGGTTTAGGGATCTGCAGTGCAAACTAGAATTTCCAGCATCCCTCGACTTCTTAAAGCTGCTGAAGATGGTGGGAGGTAGCCAGTTCTTTTGTAAAATGAACAACAAACAACTTTCTACTGCAAAATTCTATTGTGACCACACAATTCCTGCCTTCCCCATTCCTAGTAGAATAGTACAGCCCATCAAGGCATTCCTCTATATCACATATACAAATACAATTGGGTAGCAGCACCTGCATGAAAACAAATAGGGCTAAGATTGGCTAATTGGTAGCATCTATGTGGATTTGCAGACCACAGAGGGTTCTGTTTGGCAGTACACCTATTTTTATGCAACCACAAATTGCCTCCAAGCCTGGAATTAAATAATTAGCACCTGCCTTGAGGCCGCTGGGAGCAACAGCCAAGAGGTTGGTGAATGACATGTTGCTCACGAGCCACTGGTTGGGGATCACTGCTCTACATTATCATACAATTAGAAGCAGTTTTCTCTTAAAGTAATACTGACACTAAAAAAATAATTTTAACATATGAATGTACATTAAATGTTACCTATAGATCATGTTGATCATTTTTTGCTGAGAGGTTTGTTTTTGTATAATTTTTAGTTGAATTTCCTAAGCCTGACTCTCTGACACTCTGACTTTGCCAACCTGACTGTCCCATCTCAGTCTGTTAGTTACAGTTTGTAACGCTAATGGACTCCTGCTGCACAAATATGGCAGCCCCCTCATACAGGAAAATGGGGCAACAGGTAATGTAAAAGCATCATGCAAACAGTCCCAATGAATAGGGACTGTTTATGGCATCTTACAGTAGCCCTCTTGCATTTGCCACAATCCACAGACAGTCAGGGCCTGCATTTAGGCCTTCAGAGTGGCCCCACCAATAGAAGCAGACCCCACAGCATGGGAATTGCAGTTATGGACTCTAACTCACAAACGAAAAACATACAGTAAGTGAATGTTATCAGTGGTTGTGTTACCCGAGAGATAACCCAATGCTGCAGTCTCAGCAGTACTCAAACAATCGTCCGTAATAGCAACTTCTCCTGCTTCTTCTTTAATCTCACCTGAAGGCACAATAAGTTAGTTATTTAAAGCCATTTTGGTATGATAATGATTCTCAAGATCTGTAATGAAAAACATCTTGTTATGAGCTAATGTGCCAATTTCTTCCTTTTCTGCTGCTACAAGAGGTTTACGATATTCATTACCTTATTTCTTTAATTTTCTATTCTGGTCAGACCAGGCGAAGTTCAATACAATAGATAGGAGGTTGAAAAAAAAAGTCCCAAAAAAACGCTGGCATGTTTTAGCATTGGAGGGTGACAGTCTGAAAAAGATCGATATTTTTTTGGGGGGGGGTTACCCTCCTTTCCCCCTACATTTCCTAACATATGGCCGTATGCAAATTAGGCTTCGCTAGCATAACTGCGCTCTGCCTAGCGAAGGAACCCTAGCGCAACTACGCTACCGTTCACCGACCTGAGCGTAAATTTGTACTTTAGTGAATTTGCATAGCCCTGGCGAAAATTCGCCTGGCAAAGTGCGGCGAACGCTAGCGAATTTTTGGATCTTAGTGAATTTGCCACTTGACCTGCGATTATCCGGCAGCCAAGAATCAGGAAGTTGAGCCCCAGCTCATCTGCCAATGCATCTTGTACTGGCCAAAATGCTGCATCAGCAGATGACATTTTCAAACATTGGTAGTAGTTGGAATGGTCTGGCCAACATACATTTTATTTCTGCCCAGATTTGGTTAGGTCAATTGGAGGGGCCATCCCGTTAGGACAAGCCTGGGATCTTAATTGTTTGAGGATGTTCTGTTCTGCAGGAAAATATCTGCAACTCAACTGAAAGGATGTGTAGAGGAGCCACAACTCTGCATTGTGTTCCACATACACCTAAAAGTTTTGCTTTAATAGGATCTACACTACATTTTACAGAATTCCCTAAAAACTCTGGCTTTTAGAGGTCACTCAGAGTTGTAGTGTAGCTAGTCTACAGCGCTTCAGGCTGCAGATCCAAGGGTTGGTGGAACGGGAAACCTCAGTGAGCAACACAAAGGAGAACTCCTAACATTCAGAATTAGTTGTTGCAGTTTCCTTTCATTGGACTTCCTGTTCTGACCAGTTCCTGCCACCCCCATTGAGTAGTCATTGCTCCCCCCAGAGCCTATTACTACAGCAAAGCCATTAAAACTGTACTGGAATCAAATGAATTCCATTGTTATTCCAATAACAAGGAAATTACATGCATGTGCACTGCCCTAATGATTGCCTCAGCAAGTTATACAAAAAATATGAAGCCATGGACAGTATTTTACCTGTGAGAGAGTGTGCATAGCCGCACACAGAGGAATACAATCCATCTTCTGTAATCAGCATTTCTTCTGAAAATCTCTCTAAAATGAATCAAAGAGGAAGTCTGTTTCAATTGGTGTTTTACATAGAATGTAAAAGGCACGGGTTCATAGAATAACCAAATCATGTGGTGGTGATAGGGAAGCCATCTAGGTAGAGGAAATGTATACTGGCCATACATGGGGCCATAATAAGCTTCCTACTTTGCCACTGGAGGGCCTCAAACACAACCCACAACCTTCTGATGACCTGCAAGTCAGTTAGTTCACAATATGACTGACTTTTATGCTCAAGTTAAAAAGTAACACAGAAGTAAAGCCAGCCTTGCATGAGCCATATAGCTCAGCTACTATTATGTTACCTTCTGTAGAGTCCAGGACATAAGGAAGAGAATTCAAGTTCAATTCTGAACACACCTTGTCTTGTCTGGAATGATCTAGAAGGGAATTATGGAAAGAAACAATGATGTCAGTGGATGAGGTATCATTAAACATGCATACAGGCTTGCCACTGTCAGGTGTCCATGTAGCTCAGCGCTGTGCCTTGGTGTTGGGACAGTTATCTGCTTTGTCACTTGTTTGTGGGCTGGATTATTATATTCACTGATGTTATATACAGAGATCTACTTGGCCCATCAGAGTAAATCTCTCAATAACTTTCATTCATCTTATTGTTTTTTTACCTGGTGTTGAGTCCAGACTGGATTTCAGAGGGGAAATCAAATTCACCTTTTTAGCTTCAAAAGTTTCCTTGAGATTATCTGGGCAGAGGCAAGTCACAAGGCATGTCTACCTGTCCCACCACCCCATGCTCCACCTAGACTCCACCTTCTTTGCAGCAGTCCAGGCCTCCCACTTCAGCAGAGCCTATGATGATAGTCTTGCCTGCCTCCCCCCCACTGATGGAGGCCCTGCCTACAGGAGAAATAACTTTAAATGTAAGAGCTAAACCTCTTC
>CM044447.1:43847444-43860487 GCA_024363595.1 Xenopus borealis
CATCAACTCAACTAAGAAATCACCACGTCACAATGGGACAAGGTATTGGAGGGGTTGCATGACACTGTGAGCTTAAGGGGGATCATAAATGGATTACAAGAGTATAATTGTTTCATTTCAATCTGTGTGTTTATTTTTTTAAAGTTCAGATGCTGTTTATGCACCTTTTGCTTCAAATCGAAGCAGGCTGAATAAGTCGCTCCTGAATGATACCAGTCTTCCTCTAGTAGGGAGTTAAGCCTTTCAAACTGTAGAGAGAGATACAAGGTTAATCATAAAGTATCTGAGTTTGGGCAGACATGAGTTTATTTAAAGTGTCTTCCATACAGCAACCCTATGGTCTCTGACTAAGTGCCCACAAGGCTACATATAAATAAACTACTTTTTAACTTCATCGGCTTCTATGTGATGCCTAGTTTGTGGGCCAGCTCATATCTGAAGATAAGAGAGTGTCCATACAGCAACACAGCCTGAATTGTTCATGTGCCTGGAGCCACGTATATTGTACAGGTATGGGTTCTGTTATCCGGAAACCCGTTATCCAGAAAGCTCCAAATTGCAGAAAGGGCATCCCCTAGAGACTCCATTATAATCAAATCTCGATTTTTAAAATCAATTTCCTTTTTCTTTGTAACAATAAAACAGTAGCTTGTACTTGATCCAAACAATGATATAATTAATCCTTATTGGAAGCATTATTTAATGTTTACATTATTTTCAAGTAGACTTATGGTATGAAGATCCAAATTACAAAAAGATGAGTTATTTGGAAAACCCCAAGTCCAGAGCATTCTGAATAACAGGTCCCATACCTGTACATTACATCCCTGTGTAGGGTATTCTAACTGTAGAACCTATCACAAAGGCACTTACTGTATATGCAACAAAATAAACAGAAGCTAAACTGAGATTTTCTTTAAAGGGCCTGTAAAGCCCAAATATGAAGCATCTTTAAAAAAAGAGGCTGTCTTACTACAAGTCCGCTGGTGTGCTAATGAAGGTTAGAGAATTTGAACCCTTTACTTTTCCTTTAATCTATTTAAAAAAGGCAAGCATAGTTACCTGTCCTGCTTCTTTTTGGCTGTAGGAATTTGCTGAAGGGCTGTTCTGCTTCAGGCAATATATCCTTGTAACGCTCTCGATGTTGCCCTATGTACTCCCACTCCTGCTTTGAGAAATAAACTGCCAAATCCCCGATTTTGATAGGAACCTGCAGAAGCCAATTCAATTAGGACAAGAATTAAAAATAGAAATGGATTCAAGTTGAACAAATGAAATCCTCAACAACTGTCCAACCAAAGAGCCGTGACTGACCAGAAGGTACTAGCTTGCTCTGCACTGCCTTGATTATGAGCCCAATTAGGAAACTAGTCTAAAGACAATGACACACAGGGCACTTTTCTCCCATGGGAGAGGTGATTCTCTTTCCTGCAGTCGACAAAGTAGCCAAAAACACCTTACCATCTTTCAGTATTGGAAACGTTGCATGTAAAACTTATGACTTGTGCTGATCCAGCAGGTCATGGATTACAGATAAAATTATGTTCTACAGAGCTTATCTGCTATCCGATGTGTAACTTCAGCCTTTTCTTTGAATGGCTGCCCCCATTGCTACACAGCCAGGGTCAGACTGGCCCAGCAGGACACCAGGAAAAAACCCGGTGGGCTCCGACCGTCATGTGCCCCTCCCACCTGGCCGACCATCATGTGCCCCCCCACCTGGCCGACCACCATGTGCCCCAGACCCCCCGCGCATTTGTGTCGTGCAGTGCGCATTCGGAGCTACAGGGATGGGGGCCCTGGACAGCAGTCCCGGTGGGCCTCGGGCCCCCCAGTCCAACCTTAAACACAGCAGCTTATTTATATAAACAATAGTAGTGTTTCTGAAGCAAAAACACAATTTTTACTAGTGCAGGGCAACACTGCATTATATTTTTATTACTTTAAAACTCAAATTTTTTGATCTTCTGGTCCTTTAAATTTGCTTAAATGTCATTTTCATAAGCAAGTTGAATAGGCAAACACACCCATTCTCTTACCATGCCATCAGAGTTTCTCTCCATGAAGATGTACGGCCTGACCCTCACTGGATACCGACAATGGTAGTGCCGGGAGTTCTTATCAGCTTCATAATCATTTGTGTACCAAAAGTCCTGGTCGCTCTCTACGTCGCCGGTGCTTTTGCTGGAGTCTCGTAAGTTGGAGTGATTATAAGGGTAGAAGTGATCGTGCTTTATTTTCCATGCTTCTCCATCAAAATTGTACTCAAACTCAGGCCACAGCACACCTTTGTCGGCCTTCCCAAACATTGGATCAGTATTTGTTGACTTGTCCACCATTACTTTGGTGGTAGCGGTTGAAGTGGTCTTTGTGCCTGTTTTATCTTCGGGCTCGTCCCTGATTACTTGTGGCGGATCCAGACTTGGGGGAACATATAAAGAAGTTGGATGTAAGCCACCATGTTGCTTAATGATAGAGTGGAGCTGAAACTGCATTTCCACCTGGGCTCTCTTGGATGGAGGAAGGCCCCTTAGGTTCTCCGCGACGTACCTATTCTTGACTTTCCCTGGAAAAATTGTGGGGACAGCATCCGGCTTCAGAACCAGTTTCTTGCCACTCCAGATGTAACTTTGAGGTGAGAAATGTTTGGAGCACATTCTGTAGAGCCACCTGCTCCGAGACTCTAACACTCGCTGGGCAAAAGCATCCAGGTCCCCAAAGTCATTGCCCGTCTGTATGAGCCACACTTTAATGGCATTGAGGGAGTTGGGGAAACCATGCAGGGTAACTCCACTGTTCTTCTGGGTCGTATTCTTGCACTCTTTCACTATACACTTAGTCATGATGGGCACCTGGAGAAAACAGAAGAGGTATCACTTAACACTCAACTATACGGAATAGGCATTAAGCCATCAGCTAAGCTCATGGCAACGCAATTGGTTGACTGGGAATGGAATTAACAGCAGCTGTGACCTTCTGATTTGCTGGCCCTGGAATTCCAAAATAACATCCAATTTTCCAGTTTACATACTTCCAATATACATAAATTTCATTGGTTGTAAAGTTATTTGTACATGTAACTGCAATTAAAAGTATCAGTTTTACATTCTCTGCACTGCTGGCTCTGACTCCTGAAACAGTTTAACAGAAGCCATCTGATGAACAGACCTGAAGAGGAACCGACTTCCATAAGAGTCAGAAATTAGACTGCTTTTTTCATTACAATTACACATGACTTTAAAGGGGTGGTTCACCCCTTTAAAGCCACTATAAATGAGTAATTAATGTATACTGGAAAGTTGCTTACAATTACACAGAGCAGAGTTCCCCTTTATTTATTTCTAGCTTACCTTAATGATACGTGATCTTACATGATGGAATGCCTGAGGAGAATGCAGTATCCTTTGAGAAGCAGTTTCCTTTGTATGCGTCACTTCCTGTTTTCAGAACAGGAAGCCGATTTTGGCAGAGAGAAAATGTAATTATCAGTGCAAAGAAGTTCACCAGTGCAGTCAGCAAAGAGCAATTCATTTATGTATTCACTGAGTTGCATTTCAGCTTTAAAAGGGAAGTATACCTAATTTTTTCAATTTCAGTTCAATAAATGTAAAATGTCAGCAAGGGCAATTATAACATGGTTCTTTTTGCGATCCAAAATTCCCCTGTGTGCCTATGGATTAAGGGCAGCAAAAGTTTTAACTGTAGCACAGATGTACTCTTTAGGCCTGAGCAATAAATGGCTATACATGTCCATAAAAAGCAGATAGGAAATACTATGAATTCTAAATAGAAAGCACTGGCTTCTTTAATGACTTCATAAGAACCAATGAGCTTTCATCAAAGGCAGTTAAGCTACTTAATCAGTTGCTATTGGCTACAGTACACTTTTGCACCGAAATTAGGTGGGTCTGTTAATTTCTGCATTGTCAGATCTGACTCTAGGAACAACATGGCTTCAGCCGGCTTCCCAGGTCTGTTACTTAGCTGGAGTCTGCTACATTGTTTCAAAAGTCAGAACCACTGGGGTAGAGAAGAGAAAGGGGCAGACAGATACTGCTCTCAATAGCAATTCCATTTACACATTAAATACATATTGGAAAGTCACTTGGAATGACATTTTCTATCATTACTTAAACTGTTATTTTTTTGTTGTATTTGAGCTTTAAAGAGCATAGTATTATATTTACAGTTCATGCATATCTCTTACCTTTTCTGGCAGACATAGGGTGCAACTCCCTCAGGCAGCTCTTGGGGTCTCCGCTGTCACTCAGAGAAGCATTGGGTCTGATTCCCACCCAAAAATATTTCTGGCTCTTGGTTTCCATCCACAGGTGCTGCTTTGTTTTGGTCTTGTTCATGTAGCTGTCCTGTTCATGTAGCTGTCCTGTTCATGTAGCTGTCTTGTTCATATAGTTGTCTGGAATCCAGCAAAAAAAGAGCTTGGGGTGCCAAGTACCATTTACAGGGATCTCAGAGTCCCAGTGCCCACTCTGTATTATTTTGATATGTTACTGCCCACCCCAACAAGATGATCTTAGGGACTGTGTTTCCACCTAAAGGATTTAAGAGGGTGCACCCCCTCAGTTGCTCTCAGAGTCTTGCTCCCATCACCTTTGGTACAGAGTCTGAGCTGCCACCAGAAATCTTTGTCTCAGTTCAGCGCTCCCAACACCCTTCTCTTGGCATCTTGCACTCACCCTGTTCCTCTGGCTTAGAGACTGAACTTGCACCCAGCACTCCACCTTAGGTGATTTGCACGGTGCACCCCACCCAGCACCTCTAGTTCGGTCTCTCAGTTCCCCCTACTCTCCCTCTTCCCCCTATTAAAATCCCACAAAGTGGTCTCTCCCACAGTAGTGGGAGGGGACTGAGAAGTGACTCCATCCCCGTGCCTTGATTGGCTGATCTCCGAGCTACATCGTGTATGTGTGTGTGTGGTTTGGTGGTTGTTCTGTGCTACAGAGCCGCAGTCGCGTTACTCTCAGAACTACAAATCCCAGAATGCCAGCGCAAAAGGAAGGAAGGCGCATATTATTGAGAGAATTCGGCAGCCAATCGGAGCTCGTCTTGTTAGTTAACTTCTGCCAGGAGCGGCCACTGCAGCAGTGTGAGGTATGTGATGGGGCAGAATTAACAGTCTCGCTTAGTCCCGCTCTCATACGGTCACATTTTCCTTTTTTCTAAACGTAGATACTGTACAAGCCTTACAGTCGGCTCCTTATTTAACCCTGTGGTGTATGGGAACAGGTACCGGTTCCTTGTATCCACTGTTGACTCCAAGGGGTTTCTCCCTAAGTCCTTGTTATATAGGTGCAGTTACACACTGTCTGCCCGAGGGTCATCTTCCCTATTAGCTCCTTGTACAAGTCCCAGGCTGGGTGTCATTATTGCACATACAGCTCTCTGTAGCCAGCAGTCCATTAGCCCCTTGTTTTCTGGGCTGAGATGCCCAGTCAGGCAATGCCAGCCCCACCACAGTAGATCTCCCTTCAGCCAGCTGGGCTTCCACCTTAAAGCCCTTGTGAGACACCGCCATGTGGTAGAGTCCTGCAGTGGGTCAGGTACCTACGGGTTACCAGTAAAAAAAAGCAAGTAACCTGCGGAATGAGGGTAGGCTTTTCAGGTGTGGATAATAGATGTGGAGTTGCGTTGCAGGTCTTTTACTGCTGTTTGATTAGCAGGATTTGAAGCACACCATTCACAGGCTTTGCCTTTAACTCATTTATTGCAGCTGAAAGTGACAAACGTAAAGATTTTTGAAAGATCCAATGGTTATTGTGAGACCACGATCGTCTCAAAACGATTGTTTAAATGTCAAATATGTCCTCCACTAAAAAGACCATTACAGGCGATATTGCCAGCAAAACTGAAGGGTCGCAGCCTGCTGGCCCTGCAAACATAGGTATATTGCATGGGGCAGTCACTCCTTGCAGGTCCGTACTCGAGCGCACAACGGAGTCAGGGAAGAGGCACTTTGTTGCAAAATTATAAACTCTTTATTGGCATACACACCAGCATCGTGGGGACAGTGGGTAGGTGAGAGTGCTACGCGTTTCGTGCCCTGCGCTCTCCCGGCACTTCGTCAGGCCTGAAAGGGCACGAAATGCGTAGCACTCTCACCTACCCACTGTCCCCACGATGCTGGTGTGTATGCCAATAAAGAGTTTATAATTTTGCAACAAAGTGCCTCTTCCCTGACTCCGTTGTGCGCTCGAGTACGGACCTGCAAGGAGTGACTGGATCAGCCGGCTGGAAGTTGCCGACATCCCGCGAGAGCAGCCACGGATGGGAAGAAGACATGCAATTTGCCGGGTGAGCTCTACTTTCTAACTTTACAACTTTCCATATGTGCGATATTGCATGGGGACCAATAAAGATTTTCTAATCTGGCCGATCAATTTTTAGACCGATGTCGGACGAAAAAGCGTTGGATGTACAATAGTTGGTATCCCACTAACCGCACAATAATTTGACAGATTTGTCGGATTTCCCTAAGATCGGTCGTTCGGCAGAGAAAGATCTTTGCGTCTATATAAAACTCCGAGGTAACTTCTAATATCCTCATATTTTGCAACAGGGGGTACTTAATTTATTATAATACACAAGTTTCAGTGAGTCATTTGATTACATCAGAACTCACCGTTTATAACTGATGACATCAGAACCATTTATAAGGATATAATTTACAAGATATTCATGGCTTTTGTGTGATATATATGTGTGTGTATATATATATATATATATAAAATTTAATTATATTTAACTTTGGACCTCCTTTAACAGAAATGTGACCTTAGCACTAGGGTTTGGGTGCTAATACCACCACCATTCTCACCAATCTTCCTCCTCAGTTGGTGGAGCAAACTTGCACCTAAACAATTGAATGCATACATCATTTTAATGATGAGCGGTAGAATTGACAACAAGCAGACTTAGAACTAGGGATGCACCAAATCCAGGATTCTGTTCGGGATTCGGCCAGTATTCTGCCTTTATCAGCAGGATTTGGCCGTATTCTTCTGCCCAGCCGAACTGAATCCTAATTTGCATATGCAGATTAGGGGGGATTGAAATCTCGTGATTTTTTCTCACAAAACAAGGAAGTAAAACATGTTTCCCCTCCCCCCAATTTGAATATGCAAATTATGATTTGGTTTGGTATTCGGCCTAATCTTTTGTGAAGGATTCGGAGGGTTTTGACTAAATCGAAACTAGTGGATTCAATGCATTGCATCAGATGCAAAGGGGGAAATGCTGCATTGTGGGTAAGAAACCATGGTGATTTCATCCAACACTTTGCACACTGCACTAGCGGGTCATAAATAACCTCTATATTATGACCTACCTTATTGGTTTTGATTAAATATTTACTTATTATTCTGTACATCAAATCTTATTACAGAAGCAAGTTGCTACGGTTCTGTTCTGTAAATCCATTTTGCTGTGCATAGTCTCCTCCAAGTAGGCACACACCAAATACAGGACTCGATTCAAGACTGAAGCAAATTCAAGCTATCTCTGTGCAGCATTTGGCTAAACCCTATAGGCGTTTATGATGGCAATTGCAGTGACAATTATGTGAACCATGTTTTTTTTTTTTTTCAATAATGCATTGATTTTGCCAGAATTCCATCATGATGCAGTCAAAGTCCAAATGTCAACATTGATGCAATTGCACTAAAATATTTCCAGCATTCATTGTATTTTTTGCCATCACTCCGATGCGGTATCTGAAGCATGCTGCTCCAGGAACCTAGGGGCTACTATCTGGTTTCGAGGTGGAATCCCCTGTCTCAATGAGCAAGACTTCTGTTTTCCTTTGAGCTCTATCAACTTCTTTTCTCTAATCCCCTTTCTCTTGTTTTCACACTTTCTCATGCATGGACAGGTCAAACTTATTTGTAACCATTTTATCTTTGAAGGCTTGCACCATGACAAAGTGTATCGTAAAGGGGTGTTCGAATACAACACAGAAGAACAGCGGCGTTACACTTCACGGTTTTCCAAACTCACTCGGTGCAATTAAGTTGTGGCTCCAACAGACTGGGAACGATTTTGGTGATCTGGATGCCTTTGCCAATCGTGTCCTTGACTCAAGAAGCAGGTGGATATATCGTATGTGCTCCAAGCATTTCTCGCCACAGAGTTACATTTGGAGCGGTAAGAAACTGATTCTGAGGCCTGACGCAGTACCCACCATATTCCCAGGGAAAATGAACAGGTACATCATGGAGGATGTGCTGGGTTTTACACGGTCTGAAAGTGCACAGGTGGAAATGCAGTTGCAGCTGGATTCCATTACAGAACAACATGGTGGACACCATCCAACATCACTCTGTAAGCGCCAGACCACGGAAGTGCCACCAAGAAGCAAAACTGAAAAACGATTAAACGAAAAAGAGGTGATTAAACAGACGCCAGTGCCCTCCACTGGCAAAATCATGGTGGACAAGTCAACAAACACAGATCCAATGGTCGGTAAGGCAGATAAAGGCACGCTGTGGCCTGAATTTGAATATAATTTTGATGGTGAACCATGGAAGATAAAGCACGATCACTTCTACCCATATGTCCGTGCGATGAAAGATCCTAAGAAAAGGGGGAGGCCATCGAAGCGCAAAGATGACTTTTGGTGCACAAACGATTATGAATCGATTAAGAATTCCCTTAACCACAAGCATCGATATCCGCTGTCCGATTCACCGTATATATTTATTGAGAAGGATTATTTTGATGCAGACATGGTAAGTAAGTTGCGGGGCATCTAAAAACCTAATGCTTGGATTAGGATAATGCTTCCGGTGTAGGTTAAGAATGGTGGGTCAGAACTCCAGCAACCTAGCTGCTCCCCAAGAGAACAGACTGAAGCCTTCAACTGTCTATATTCTCCCTCTTTGATATCACTGGGTAGTTAGGTTTGGGTTTTGAAAAATGGCTACACCCTATGAACTGCTTCAGGTCCAGGTTCTTTAATTTTGTCAACCAGAAGAGTAAACCCCCATTAATACCCACAACACTGAAAATGGTAGAAGGGTCAGTCAGAAAGTGCACACCCTCATCTTAATCATCCCACCTGCATAAGCTTTTTTTTTTTTTTTTTTTTTAAAGTAAAATTTATATTTAAAATCTTTGATCTTCATTATTTCATTTGGACGCTTTTTCCAGTCTGCAACTGAAAATGCTGCTGGGTTCAGTAATTTTGACTTCCAAACTGCTGATTAAAGTAAAGTGAAATTCACTGTGTGGTGCAAATCTGTTCAATACCCTCCAGTGAATATAATCGCTAAACTTAAACCCAGGGTAGTGTTCCTGTCAGCCGAATAGTGCACTAACTTTGAGTACTGTTTGTACCAAGCTGCCATCTTTCCCAGTGCAGCAAAGGTTCTTTGTGCTGTCCTGATTTTGTGAAGTGCGTTGGAATAATACAAAGTCAAGTACTTTACTCCAATTTTAATGTTATCCTGCTAATGAAGTCAATGTACTCTCCCCAGAATAAAAAAAATACCTGGGGAGAACACTGGAAATATAATTTACTTGTCCTTTAATGTGAATGCTGAGAGTTTCAAAACAAAATAGGAATACATTTAGGCACTAATTGCAAACATTACACTTTTACATTAGACATTGCTAGTGTCATAGTAAAATGAATTACAAAGTGTAGCACCTCATATTGAATTTAATGCAAAACCAAGGCTCAAGCGAACGTGAGGGATGCACTATTGTTTTGTTGTGCATGCAGAAAACTTTAGTCTGGATCATGGCCGGGCTAAGTCGACCAGGCTCCTTAGGCAACCTGGCCAGCAGCCTTGAGGTCGAAGGGGGCCAGTGAAAGAGAGGAGGGTCAGAATTGGAAGAGAGCATCAGTTGGCTAGGGAAAAAGCGGCAAAGGGAAGCAACTACGAACTAGTGCCTACCCCTAGTTCGGGCCCTGGTCAGGACAAATAAGATGGCAGGTTGCATGTATAGCACATGTATAACCAAAATAGGCAGAAATAAGTGCTATCCACTAGCCAAAACTATCTCTTTGTCTCAGCCTGCTCTAATTGGCACCTGCAGGTACCAATAAAATCTGGGGACGTGGCTGTCTTTTTCTCCAGAGAAGAATGGAAGTACATAGAAATACACAAGGAGAACTACCAGGACATGCTTCCCAACGAACCACCCTTCAGCAAGTTTCGCCTCCCAGAGAGTTTCGTCCCAGGTAACCACTGTTTTATGCTCATGATCACACGCGCTTGTAAAATGGAGTAGCTGTATCCCCATCATGCCTTTCTAGATAATGCCAACAATGAGACTGCAACTACAGAGGTCAATTCTCTAGAGACTGCTACGGATTCACCTACAGGTAACAATTCCCTGCGTTAATCCTCTCAATACCTTTTCCAGTTTTCACGTTAGTGAACATCCACATTGATACAGGTTTATAGGAACATTCACCTCTTTCATTGATGACAATTACATCTGTTAATTTCCCTTGTTTTTTTTAGATGATAGCAAAGATGGAATATTGATTACGGAAGATGGTCTGTATACATCAGTGACTGTCGATGATGCTCCTGCCAGTCCCACAGGTAAAACTATTTGTATTATGGGACAATATAATAAAAGTTTGCACAGGTCTTGTAACCCATAGGAAGCCTCTTACGTCAGGAGTGCCCAGACTTTGTTACCCTGGGATCTGCGCTCGACACCTAGCAATAATCAGACGATCTACTTTGATGGGGGAAGAGGGGGATCTGCAAAGTAGCCCTCAGCCCCACTCTCCCTCCCTTCATGCTGCTCTTCTGCTCTCCCTCCCTTCATGCTGCTCCTCTCCCTGCCCTCCCTTCGTTCTGCTCTTCTCTCCCTCCTTCCTTTGTTGCTGCTCTTCTCCCTCCCTCCATGCTGCTCTTCTCTTTTCCCTCCCTCCATTGGTTCTGCTCCTCTCCCTCCCTTCATGCAGCTCTTCTCCTCTCCCTCCCTCCATTCAATCCGCTCTTCTTATCTCCCTGCCCTCCCTTCGGTCTGCTCTTCTCCTCTACATGCCCTCCATTCTACTTGTCTCTTCTCCCTCCCTCAGTGCTGCTTGTCTTTTGTCCCTCCCTCCCTGCTGCTGGTCTCTTCTCCCTCCCTCCTGCTGGTGTTTCTCCCTCTCTTCTGCTGGTGTTTTCTTCCTCCCTCCTGCTCGTCTCTTCTCCCTCCTGGTTGCTCATATCTTCTCCCTCCCTCCTGCTTGTCTCTTCTCCCTCCCTGCTGCTCTTCTCCCTCCCTCCTGCTCATGTTTTCTCCATCTCTCTTGTTTGTTTTTTCTCTAACCCTTCCATTTGTGCGCACTGCTCATCTCCTCCCCTTCGCCCCCTCCTTTCATGCTGCTCGTCTCCTTTCTGTCCCGTCCTTCCTCCGTTAGTATTACGTTTCGCCTCTCCCCCGTTCGTGCTGCTCATCTCCTCCCTGGCCCGTCCTCCCTTAGTTTGTAATGCTGTGTCTCCTCTCCCCTGTTCATGCTGCTTGTCTCCTCCCTGGCTGTCCTCCCTCAGTTTGTGCTGCGTCCCTCCCATCAGGAGTCATGACATTGAAGTGATGCAAGTGCTGTAGCTCCTCCCTCTCGCCTTTCCCCCCCCCTCGCTCAACTAACTTTATTCAGTTTTTTAAGTGTACTCGTCACAGGAGGTTTGGACTGGCCTCTAGGGAGGCCCCTTTCACGCCCATGCATCGCCTACTGAACTCCTCAGTACCTTACACAGCTGCCTACTCTCGTGTGCAGGTGACGTCACGAACTATTCGTGCCCTTGAGACGCATTCGGCACTCAGAGCTCCCGCCTCTTGTCTAGCGGCTCCGCTCCTCACTACGGTCTCGGCATAACCGTGCTCCCAGGACAGGCAACGAGCTGCTGTTCCCTCCCTCTCGTCTCCTACTAAGCGGGTGGTAAGGTACTGTACTGGGAGGACGTGGTCACCTATTCCTCACCATGGCTGAAGGCAGGAGGGCGTTATTTACCAGGGGAAGCAGGCAAAACTCCGTAACCTTTTTCGCCTGCAATAGGTGTGCCAAAATATCAGCCTAGTCCTCTTTGCCTTGATTGCAGCCCGCGCCTTACACAGGCCACAGAACCCCAGGAGTCTCCCTCAGCGGGTTCCTCTGACCAATCCATAGCAGGCCCTTCTAACACAGAGGCCTCGACTGCACAGACCCCCTCAGATGCACCTGCGTGGGCCGTCTCATTGTCCCAATCCTTGTCTAGCATCCAGTGTATACCACAATTAGCCTCTTCGATTGACAAAATGTTGGGAAAATTGGCAGATGTCCCAACTAGAGCCAAGCGCAAGTGTGGCGCTGGTAGGCTGGGGACCAACCTCAGAGTACTCGCCTCCAGTCCTTCTCCGTCTGAAGATGAAGCTAGCTCACAATCTGAATCGGAAGGGGAGGATAGCCCCACAGAGTCTTCCCCCAACCTATACCTAATATATCTAATTAAGGCAGTCCTGGAAGTTCTGCAGATTGAAGGGGCAGATTCTGCACAAGATAAGACCAAGAGCCTTTTTAAAAAGCATCATAAGTCTTCTGCTACCTTTCCAGCTCATTTAGCCTGGGTTAGCCGGGCCATTGAGGCTTGGACCAACTCTCTGCTCCAGATGACAAGAGAGGAAGCCAATGCTTTTGTAGGGGAGGCTGTGTTAGATGCGGCAAAGCTTGTGGCCAGGTCCTCAGCACTTTCAGATGCAGCCTGTAGGTCGTTGTGGCTAAAAATGTGGTTGGCTGACCCCAGTTCTAAAAAATCCCTGGTGTCCATTCAGTTTAAGACTGTTCGGAGACTATTTAGAAATAATTATATCACAGGCTACGGGAGGTTAAAGTACACTTCTACCACAGAACCGAAGCCCAGCTTCACCTTCAGGAGAAGTAGCTCCTTTAGGACTCAAAACTTCCATACATTCAAGGGTAACTCACCCTCACGTTCTTCCAACACCTTCAAGCATTGATTTTTCAACAAGGGCAAATCCCCTTGGCAATCACAAAAGCCACTGCCGAAGCCAGCAGGGGATAAGCATACCTCTTCCTGACT
>CM044447.1:43862673-43880502 GCA_024363595.1 Xenopus borealis
CCCCCCCCCCCCCAGGCAAATGCCCCAACTTTTTACTCACTACAGATTCAGGCGTCGGAGTTCACATCAGCCATCTTCTTCTTCAGTAATCTTCATGTCTTATTTTGGCTCTTCTGCGATTCCTGTGAGTTTTGCCACATGTGCAGTTCTCGTAACTGGGAAATTACTCTAATTGTGCATGTGCCGAAACGCTGTACAGTACATGAAGATCACCAAAGAGAAGACGATGGCTGCCATGAACGCCGACACCTGAATCTGCCACGAGGGATGAGTAAAAAGTTTGGGTCATTTGCCCAGGGAAGCAAGTAGACTGGCGGGAGCGGGGAGGGGGGTCTACTGGGGCAGAGGGTTTAGTTCTCGATTACGGAATACAGAGCCAAGGCAGAGTCCCTAAATCTGACCACGTTGTGGTGAATTAATGCCCTTCCTTCCTTCCTTTTAGAACACATTAAAGAAGAAATAGAAGAATTAAGGATTTCAGACCAGGGCTTTCAGGAGATTAAGAGTGAATGTATGGACTATCATGCAGGTAAAACAATGGCTAATGTATGTGGAATGAAATACAGCAGGGAACTCAAGGTAAAATATGCCTGTCTCTCAGGGTCTCTCTGCTGGGTACACTCTATGGCCTTCTAATAAATCATAGGATAATGTTTCCACTTGCCCACCCTGTCTTTGAAGAAATATCACCTGGTGCACAGCAATATGGAAATCGGCATCCCAATACAACAAATCCATAGAAAATCACCTGCACACAGGAACATCTAGCAGGTAAACCTTGCTAATTTATTTAATATTGCAGCATGCAACATTTCAGGGTAATCCCCTTTATCGTTTCGGGATTACCCCAAAAGGTTCCATGTTGCAATGTTAAATAAATTAGCAAGGTTTACCTGCTAGCTGTTCCTGTGTGCAGGTGATTTTCTCTGGCTTCTAATAAATCACGCAAACCATACAATCATGTTTGTGCTTTGGGTTACTAGTACTGGAAACAACTTTTATCCATTATAAAATCTTGTCCCTTAGATCTTAATTCCATTTTATTTTTGTTTTTCTAATGATTGTGGACAGCAGAGGGTAAATTGGTACAATAAGAATGCTGAGCATTATCCATACATGAATGTAATGCTTAGTTCATTTTGCATTGAACTGTGTCTTTAAGGAAGGAGATACATTGTAGAAGCATGTCCATCAAGTGATCCATTGTGACTTTCTGTCCCCTTCAGATGAAGTGAAAGAAGAAACAGAGGATATTTCCATTACAGAAAGGTATTTGGAGCAAAACCTGGATTATTCATCAGGTAATTACCAATAAAAACATTATTAGACATATTAGAGATTTCAGCTGAATTTATATAATCAATTCAGCTGTTCTAGTAGTTTGGTCATTATGGGGACCCGACTGGAGATTACCACATTGATACACCAATGCTGTCCTTGCCTAAAGGCATTATCCAACCTGATCAATTTATATCAGGCTGATTTACAGCCATATATTGATTGGGCAGGACCTTGTGAAGGTCACATAAACGGGCTGATAAGATTTTGAGTTGGCAGTTTTATTGGCCCATGTATGATCAGCTTTTGACATGTAAACAAACAGTTGGCCATACACGGGCCAATAAAGGCAGCTAACTCACCCCCTTAAGAATGACACTTGCATAAAGTATGGAGCCATATCAATAGTCCTCTCATGGGTTCTTGTAGGCCCGCAGTATGGCCCAATTTTTGGCCTAGGAGCTAAATAATCGGATCTGCCCAATTTGGAGTAGTTTGTGGGTGGCTTAACACTCAAAGATCTGATTGTGTTGATTTTATGTGTATGGTTAGCTTTGATGTCAGAAGAGTGTGACTCAATCACACTTTCTATATGAGTGCAATTATGTATAGAGAGCACTGCATAAAAAGTTGCTTCCCTCCCCCACATTCAATTCTATACCTGTTTCAATTCAGTTTGCTATATTTTCCATTCTCACAGATGACTTCTTTCCCGAAGACAGAAAAAGAGGTTACAAACAAGCCCTTTCCGATGAAGATACCAAAGCTCCTTGCTTAATGAGGGAAGAGACTTCTAATGAAAACAACACAAATAATAAAAAGAGCCCTTCTGTCAATGCATCTCCTGTTAACAATGTTGGAGAAAGTGATGGGAAGGAGGACAACAGGACTGTGTCGGATGTAGACCTTGAAGATGAAGAGGGAGGTGTGTGGCCCCGTCAGTGCAAAGTCTGCAGTGTTTGGTTCCCAAACTATTTCCAGCTTTCTCTCCATTTAAAGACGCACGCAGTCAAGAAACTCCTGAAGTGTCCAACCTGCCAGAAAGGCTACAGATACCAGTCCCAGCTTATCACCCATCAGAAAACACATAGAATCAAGCAACGGGTTTACACCTGCCCTGTATGCTTTGTCCAATATGCACAGAAGTGCCAGTTTGCTGCCCACATGAGGATCCACCCTGGTGAGAAGCCGCACATGTGCAATGAATGTGGCAAGTGCTTCGCCCAGAAGGGTACCCTGGTTCTACATCAGATGAAACACAAAGGACTGAACCCATTCAAATGCAAACAGTGCGGGAAGCAGTTTGAAAATAGGTCTAAGCTTATAAAACACCTCAAATTACACCAAACTGAAAAAAATCCCACAACCAGTTGATGTTTGGGCTTATTCCCCTTGAGTCCTTATATACAGAATAACTATATATAACGTATTTGTCTGCAGTCAGCCTAGGAAAAACTCACCGCCAGGCGGTCTTGGTAGATAATGATCTCTGCCCATTATACCAGTGTGTGCTGTTTGACTACTGGCAGTGAATTATGGGAAATGTAGTTTGCCAAAAGCAAGAGAGTCGCATCATCGGCATCCCTGGTGTGTTTAACAGAAGTATAGTTGGTTGTTATAAGATCGCAGATAATTCCCTAGAAATAGGGATTCTGCTACCATTGAGAATCTTGGCCATTTCAACCGACCAATCAGTGCTCATACCGTCATATCCTTAAATATTTGACTTTCCCCCAAAGGTACAGGGCAAACACTTTTTCATGGCAAACCACATTGTGTTCAAGGATCCAAATCATCAGTATATGCTTGCTGTAGCCTTGATTTAAAGAGCCAGTGAGTCGTAATGCTCAGTGTTTTAACCCTTTGTGGTTCATTGCTATAAGAAACTCTTGTGAGCTTTAATTTCATTGCGGGGGCGGAGCTGGTTCTACATATTTCTCTGTAGGGGTTGCAGATTAAATGTCATACATTTATAATTAATATTTATTGCAAGCTAAGAAGTCCGCTAGTTTTTGCAATTTTAAAGAGAAACTAGAGTGTTAATTTAGGAATTCCTACTTGCTGCCCACTTCAGTATTTAGACTTTCCCAGGGAAAATGCTACAAAGGAAATATACTTTAAACATGCACCCAGACTATAATGGATGCTGAAAAAAAGAACTAAACCCTTCAAGGAGTGGTTCACCTATAAATGTACTTTGCCTGTTTTAGAATGAATGGCTAATTCTAAGCAACTTTTCAATTGGTCTTCATTTTTTTTTTATAGTTTTTGAATTATTTGCCTTTTTCTTTAGACTCTTTGCAGCTTTCAAATGAGGGTCACTGACCCCATCTAAAAACAAATGACCTCTAAGGTTACCGATTTATTGTTATTGCTGCTTTTTATGACTCCTCCTTTCTATTCAGGACCTCTCTTATTCATATTCAGTCTATTATTCAAAACTGCGCATGGTTGCTAGGGTAATGTGGACTCTAGCAACCAGAATGCTGAAACTAGAGCTGCTGAATAGTGATGGGCGAATCTCCCACGATTCGCTTCGCCTAGAGATTCGCGAATTTCTAGAGAAATTCGCAAATCGGCGAAAAATTCGCGAAACGAGTCGCGGGACGATTGTGTTGCGCGTCGTTTTCGACGCGCGACTCGTTTTTCAGCGAAATTTCGCTGGTGATTCGCGAATTTATTCGCCAGCGGCGAATCGCCCATCACTACTGCTGAATAAAAATCTCAAAAGCCATAAGTAATACAAAATGACAACATGTTGCAAATTGTCTCATCATACTAAATGTTAAGTTAAAGGTGCAGAACCTTTAAAATAGAAACTTGGATTCTAACCTTATTTGTTGGTGTGCCTAAGGTCTTTTTACATCCTTAAAGGAATTGTTCAGTATAAAAGTAAAAACTGGGTAAATAGATAGGCTGTGCAAAATAAAAAATGTTTTCAATATAGTTAGTTAGGGGAAAATGTAATGTATAGCAGCTGGCATGACTGTAAGTCTAACCTAACAGAACAGGAAACTACTACTTGCTTTTCAGCTCTCTTGGTTTACACTGACTGGTTACCCTGGTTATGTCGCTGACTTACTCAGATTTAGAGAGCTGAAAAGCAGGAAGTTGGATTCTGGCTATTATATTAGACATCCAGTCATTCCAGCTTTTATAGTTTGCATTTTTCCCTGACTAACTATATTAGAAACATTTTTTACTTTGCACAGCCTATCTATTTACCCAGTTTTTAATTTTACCCTGAACTGTTCCTTTAAGCGTAATATATACAATAATATATGTATATATATATATCCCTACTACAAACAAGTCAGCCATGCTTTGTGTCAATAGTGCCTTGCTGATTGCTAAATCATGCTGGAATTGACCAATGAGACTTGGTGCCATTTGTTTGCCACTCACAGCACAATGTTTGCAGCAGGAATAAAATGCATTGGGTTTAAAGCAATAGGAATTGAGGGCAGCATTTGGTGATTTCTTTTTGTTCCTATTGAGGACTATTAACTTATTAAAGGAGTTCTCAGCATGAAAATAAAAACGGGGAATAGATAGGCTATGCAAACTAAAAATGTTTCTAACATAGCCAAATACTACTTCCTGCTTTGCAGCTAACTTGATTTCCACTGATTGGTTACCAAGCGGTAGCCAATCAGAGACTTGAGGGGGGTCACAACTGTTTGCTTTTAAATCTGAGCTAAATGCTTAGGACCAATTACAAACTCACTGAACAGTTATGTCCCATGTGGCCCACCTTCAAGTCACTGACTAACTCCCCGAGTTAGTGAAAAGCAGGAAGTAGTTTTCTATTATGTTAGACTTACAGTCACTCCAGCCTTTATACATTGTATTTTTGGCTAACTAACTATATTTGGAACACTTTTTATTTTGCACTGCCTATCTATTTAGCCAGCTTTTGTTTTTACACTGAACTGTTCCTTTAAACACCCTATTACACTTGCAGGGAGATATGATGTGTGGACCTCGGCAACAAAATGCTGATTGTTTGTTTGTTTGGCACTGAGGTTCACCTCTCATCACTATGTACTTTTCAGACTTGGCTTCTGACTATTCACTAGAGATGTAGGAGGCGCTTCCTAACCCCCCCGCCATGTTACTAAATGAATCGTTGAGTGGCTGATACAGAGTGCACAATGAAGATGTATATATTTCATTTTGTTTTTTATATGTAACCATTGTTTTATATTGGCGAGAGCTGCAATCTGTAAATGGTTTGACTTTGTAAATAAATATTTTGAAATATTGTCGACTGACCCTGCTTTTAGTTTATCAATAATGCAGAGCTTGTCTCTTGCTTCCAATCCAAAGGGGATTAATCTAAAGTTGCCCCTCTCTTTGCAGCTATACCAGCCCCTATTCTTCCACTAGATACTGGAACGGAATTGCTGGGAGTTGCTGCCATTCAGCATTGGTGAGGTTGGTCGAGGTTCAGTTGGGTTGAGGTCAGGACAGATTCTTCCAATCTCAGAAAACTTATTCTGTACAGACTTGGCTTTATTATTGTGCTGAAACAGAACTTTCTCCATAATGTAGGAGGCACGGAATTGTCAGGTATGTCATTGTACTCTGTAGGCTTAGGTTTTACTGGAAACAAGGGCCCAAACCACAAAAACAGCCCCAGCCCATTATTTCCCTTCCACCAGAATTTACCATTCTTTTTATACACAGCCCAGCCAGGCAGGCTAGGCAACCTAGCGAGTCCATGCTTGACGTGATGCCGGCGGGCACGTGTGAGGCGATGCCGGCAGGCGCATGCTCAAGAAGAAGACGGGGAGAGGGGACCGGACATGGGGTAGGCTACAGAGCAGGTACGTGCCTGGCGCCACCCTCCCCAGCTTTGCGCCCTAGGCATGTGCCTACTCTGCCTACCCCTTGGCCCCGCCCTGATCTAAAGTCACGAAAAGAGGCAAAGTTGATGTCCCAAAGCCGCAAAAAGACCCAAAGTGATGAAAAGAGCTGAACTTGAAGTTCTGAAGTGCAAAGACCCCGTCATTAAATTTTTTCAAAAAATATTCTCTGGGGCCCCAATGGTTTTTTTTAACTTGTAAGGGGACCCTGGTGCCACTGTTTTTTTTTTTTAACATATGGGGGGCCCTGACTACCAATGATTTTTTTAAAAAAAAAACTTTGATGGGGGGCCCTGGCGTAAATTTTTTTTTTTTTTAACCTGGTCATCAATTTTTTTGTTTTTTTAACTTGTAGGTAGGGGTGCCACCTGGCTGGTATTTTTGATCGTTGATTTCAGTTAACAGGAAAAAAATATAAATATATAGGAAGGCCGTAGGGTTGCCACCCGGCCGGTATTACAAATTTACCGGCAATGTAGCTGCCGGTAAATTTGTAATACCCTTAAAAAAGACCCATCGGCCAGCCCCCAATCCCCTGTATACTTACCCCTTGTTGAACATGCGTTGTGGCCACACCCCCAAAACGTCATGCGCCGCCCCTTTTTGGTCCCGTCCCCCGCAGGCCGGTAAAATAATTTAGAAAAGGTGGCAACCCTAGAAGGCCGGTATTTTTTTCAAGAAAATGTGGCAACCCTACTTGTAGGGGGTCCTGACCAAACTTTTTATGGGGGGCCCTGGCACAACAGTTTTTTTCTAACTTATAGGGGGCCCTAACAATGAATGGCTTTTGGAATCTGCCCATTGCCCAGTTAGTAGTAATAATAATAATATAATAAAAGGTCTATTTAATATCTAGGTGTCCTATATTCCAGTTATAGCTCCACCTGGTTACCCAACTAGGGTTGCCACCTTTTCCTGAGAAAAATACTGGCCTTCCTATATATTTATCTTTTTTTCCTATTAATAACATTGGGATCATCCATCAAAAATACCGGCTACGCCTGTAAAATACCGGCCAGGTGGCAACCCTATATCCAACTATTATTGTAGTTCTTTTCTGTGCATTTTTTTACTTTTACAAATCAAAAGTGTTTGTGTATTTCATGTGGCCCCAGACAATTTTTCTTTTTCCAATGTAGCCCTGGTTAGCCAAAAGGTTGGACACCCCTAATTTAGATGATTACATTGGGGTATGAGGTATAGCACTGAGACCCTTAGAAGAAGCGTGAGTACAGCACCGAGTAGATTAGATGTAGGTAGCGCTGATTACACTGAAGTGCAGCACGGCCTACACAGATCACCGCACCACCGATTTCATTGGGCCACAGACATGTGATTATAGCGAACCATAACACCGATAACCACGCCCCGTTTCCCTGTGCTTTTCATTGGTGCATCCTTTTCCTGATTCGCACCTCCTCCCTGGAAGATGTAGTTCCGATTGGGAGTCGGAACTCGCTCAGTATCTGCCCAAGACTACAACTCCCAGGAGCCAACGCGCCAGGGGCGGGACAAGAGTGTCTGATAGGGCTGCGGATTCGGCTGCTTCTCGCTGGACTCTCTTAAAGGTAAGGTCTGTTCCGGCGTCGTTCCAATGCTACCTGCGTACTGTGTAGTTACAGTGGACTGCTTATTATTGTTCTTCAGTTCCTCATAACAGACAACCTGCGAGGAGGTTCTCAGCGCTGCTATATCCCTTGTGCTCTATACAGTCAACCCAGTACTTTACCCCCTGCCATCTTTGAACCTCAGCTGCCTCCTCTTCCATTCCTGCTTGCCCTTCAGGTCAGGTCTGGGATTTAAAAGAGGACCTGGCTTTCCAGACACACAGAGGCCCACACCCCCAGCAGCCCAATAAATAGCAACTGTCTCCTCTGGCATTGGCTAGAACCCACAGATGATCTGTGCAGGCCTGCTGCATCATATGCCAATCCCAGTGCCTACAATCAAAAGTTCCAATGAGTTTAATCATTCATCTCCTTTCTGGGTCCTCCCGGGCACCCAGAAATTATGACTTGCCTACCCCTAACTGGCACTGCTTGTTTGCCTGCTCATGTTCTTACCCACCACTAGCCAACATATATGCCGCCTGGCAGACTTCCCTCGCTATCCGCTAATCTACCCCACTTCTTTTAGCAACCTCTAATGTGGTTCTCATATTTCCGTGGTCACATCCAGAGGTTCCACCTAAATATTTGGAGGGGGTTTATTTTTTTTACAGTGCGAGCTGTGAAGATGTGGAATTCTCTCTCCTGAATCAGTCATACAGGCTGATACATTATAGCTTTAAAGGACACTTATTGGCAAAAAACCTTATCCCCAACCAAAGGTGTGGGCTGATAGAGCCTGCATTCTGGTTGGGGATAACTAATTTTTTTTTTTTTTTTTTAAATGCCCCCCACCATCGCTAGCCTACCCTCCCGGTGCTCATGCGCATAATGAAAAGCAGCCCCAAAAGTGCTCACCTGAAATCAATAGGCCATTTCAGGTGCCAGGTGCTAAATAATAGTCTATATGACCCCCTGCTCAGGACCTAAATATCACAGAAATCCAAGAAAACTGTAGCACACTGGTCCAGTTTGAAGTGCAAAGAAAAGTGCTTTTATTGGCTCAGAGTAGACATCAAAAAAGTTTGGAAATGTTTCGAGCCACACTGGGCCCTTTATCAAGCCTAAACTTGCATAACAAATACTGTGTTAAATAGCTAAGTATGAGAGGGGAAGTTGGAGGTGACTCCAGTGAAAAATTCAAGGGTAAATTAGAACATGCCTCTAGTATGTACACCCAATAATCAAACATAAATAATTCATTGGTTTAAAGGTCCTTATGTCACCATCAAGACAGGGTGAAGTACATACACACAATAAAAAGTCTATAAAAACTCCACAAAAAGTCCATAAATTACAGATATATGAAAATAGTGTAGGAGGTGACTCCAAGGAAAAATCGAGGATAAATTGGAACATGCCTCTAGTATGTACATGCAATAATCAAGCATAAATAATTCATTGATTTGAAAGTACTTATTTCGCCATTAGGACAGAGTGAAGTCCATACACGTGATTAAAAATCCATAAGAAGTCCATAAGTTGCAAATATGTGGAGACAGTGTAGAAAATATAAATTTTTTATATAAAAATTCAGTTCACCCCAATATGTTCTAGCGTTCTAACTCCCAGCACTCGCACTGTGCCTTGCACTTATCACCTCCTACTGCACTCTGCATACTCACTCAGCACACCCTAACATGTACCCTAACATACATTGGCATACACCCTGCTTATTGCCCTTGGCACCTATAGTGAGCCAGGCATACTACCGATAATACTCCCATGCCTACCTTCATGCCTCCATTGGCTTCACCCTCACATCCTGCATTCAACCTTTGCCCACACCCTAAATTCTTCCCTTGAATTCTACCTTCACCACTACAGCATTTCCTTAGCTTTACATAATGCACCCTGCATGCCACCCTAGGCACCCTGTTTTCTCCCTGCCTTTACTGCCTGAATACAAGGTGTGAATTATACAGGTGCCATTTTATATCCGTTCTGATGCCTTTAAAATTTTACACAAAGGTAAGCAATCACAGCAGTCAGACTTCAATGGAGGACCACACAAGGGAGGGCTGTGTGCTGCCAGTTGGACAGCTCTGGTCTAATTCAATGTAACTCAGAATTAGAGTGCTCAATGTAACTCAGAATTAGAGTGCTCAATGTAACTCAGAATTAGAGTGCTCAATGTAACTCAGAATTAGAGTGCTCAATGTAATTCAGAATTAGAGTGCTCTTACCCATACAGGTATGATAATCATATGTTGTGATGATAGGTACTCACTTGTAGGACTCGAGCCTCCAACTGGAGACTTATTTCTAGACAAACTGCAAAATTAGCAGCAAAAAGTGAAAAAAAAATATTTAGCCCTCCAAAATGCAATTTTGGAGGGTTAAATAATTTTTTTTCACTTTTTGCAACTTCTAGTATGCTGCTAATTTTTCAGTACTGGTGTATTCAGGCCATCTCCTATTCATCTTACAGTCTCTTATTCACACCACTGCCAAGAAGCTAAAATCTAAATTCTTAAACATTTGTGCCATTGGCCTTATTATGGACACCACATAGGGTTCCTGGTCTCCGGTCAGCTCCGGGGATCTCTGTGTCCCCTCAGAGCAGAGTTGCTGCTGAACCTCACTAGTGATTCCTTTGACTAAATGTTGTGTTCTGTTTACAGGGTGGGCAATGCCTCGGTGCATAATCAGCGACTGCCCAAATTACTGCGGCAGGAAGAACAGTTCCTTGCATGTCTTTCCCAAGAATCTGGCCCAGATCAAACTGTGGCTTCTGCAGACAGGACAGGATTATGGAGACCTGGATTCCTTTGCGCAACGCATTTACGAGGGGAATAAAAATGGCGCCTTCCGCCTCTGTTCTGATCATTTTGCCCCAGAATGTTACTATGGCGAGGGGCCTCAGAAACAGCTGGTGAATAATGCTGTGCCTACACTCTTCCCCAACAGGAAAGGCGAAAACTTATGTTATCCGATGCATGGCACTCTTCCTCCAAGTTACTGGCCGCGACCCAAGGTTGATGCCACCACCAATACTGATGATGTTCAGAAACGGGATATCAGCACACGCACCGACCTGTACCATAAAGTGCGCAGCATTGGCACACGGACGGATCCATACTTTGGTGTCAGAAACGTCGGCACGCTCATGAATTCCAACTGCCTGAAGAGGAATGCCAGTACATCAACTTTAATCATTCCCATACTGACCACCATAGACCGGGGTGTCCAAGTCCCAGAACGCACTCACAACACTGGAGGGGAGACATGGAAAGTTCAGCATGACCACATCTATGAGTTTCCTTCTTCTGAATTACTCCAGTCACCCAGATCCTGGCCAAATACACCAAGACCAGGCGGCATCGCCAATACACAGTCCTATGTCGCTTCCTCTGGGTTGAACCGGGACAATCCCCCAAAGGCTCCAGTTCATCCAGCTCTCAAAGAGGAATACTCGGAGGATGAAATGGTAGGAGGAACACCTATTGTGTGCTTATTGTGTGTCCAATACACTCATGTTTGATGTCTACATTCAGTACTGTATTTATTGATTTTTATTTACCATAATGTGGCAAATAATAAATGCAACGGAGAGAATAAACCTCTCTTTTTTTTTTTTTTGGACTAGTTGACAATCATGCGGCGTGTCACTAACATACTGAAGAAGGATCAGTGCAAGCACCTAAGGACTCAGCGCATGATGAAACAGGCCTTGGAGATTGTTAACTTGTTAACTACAGGGGTGAGATCTGCTGACACATTACCTAATCTCTCCTCTCTGGTCCTGCTCTCTAAGCATCTTAACCAGTTGGGTTACAGTATAAAGGCTCTATCCGGAAACCTGCTGCGGGGTTCTTTCATCCGTAGTTATAGAAAATCAGATGGCACTCACTCCAGCAATTGTGCTAATAACTTAAATCATTTATTTGGATCTCCACACAACGTTTCGGAGGTGCAACCTCCTTTATCAAGTGCTCTCAGTTGTACCTCCGAAACGTTTATTTTGTTCCCAGAACATTCCTTCTCTGTGTATTTGTATTTATACATATGGTGGTACTGCTATATTCTCCTGCTTTAGCTTTAGTTGCCCAGGGCCTTGTTTTAAGCAATCGTGCTGAATGTTCTTTTTATTCTGCAGGACTGTATCATCATGAAGAAAAACACAGACAATCAGAACATTCCGCTGGTGGCTGGAGAGGTGCGTACAGCAACAGTTGATTATAGCACAGTGCTTGTTTAATCCGATCAATGGTGTTCGACTACAAATTCCAGCATTGGCAGAAACGATACCAACTGGAATATGTCCTTGTTGTTTCAGGTTCCGGTAAAATCTGGAGACGTTGCCATGTATTTCTCCGCAGCAGAGTGGGAGTATATAGGCAAGCACTGGAAACATTACAGTCATCTGATCGAACGTGTCTCTTCCAACAATGATGTGATCCGTTCAGGTAACCACGGCCTGTATTTCCTATCCCAAATGTACATTTGCTCATTCAGATGGAGGGAGAGGTGCCAGAGGCATTTCTGTTATTTTAAAGCTGTATTCATGGGTAGGTATATTAGGTTCAGGTTTTAACCTGTTTGCTTTGGGTCTTGAGTCTCTTTCCTATGGGGAATATGGAACCTGTGGTTCTCTAGTTATGTTATTTGACTAGAACACTCTGGCATCTTACTGAGAGTTTGGCACTAAGCGCATAACTCAAACAGTGGGTGAGGCTAGAACAGTCTTATTGCAGCTTACAGGGGAGGGGCATAGAGCCCATTAGTCATACAGTGGGTGTCCCTAAAACACTGATGGGAGTTTACAGAGGAGGGCATGAAGTCTGTAGGTGCATGGGAATACAGTGCTCTGAACACAGTTATTAGGGGATGAGCATGAAGTCTATAATTCAAGCAGTGGGTGGGACTATAAAACTCTAATGGCATCTGACAGAAGTTGGGGAAGGGAATCTGTAAGCTGAATAACTGTGTTTAATTTATACCTCATGTCATTAATGACCTTGTCATTTCTTCAGTCCCCACCAAGTCCATGCCTAGAGACAGGCCCCGGCGCTGGAATGTAGTAGAGGATTCATGTCTTGTTGAACAAGACACCAAGGTCTTGTATCCAGAGAGCACTCTGAAATTAGCTTCATCCCACGGATCCACCATTACAGGCTCTACACAATCCATGAAAAAGCCCTTTCTCATTCGTTATGTTGTGAAGGACTGGGTGGTAAACAAAATAAGTTGTGACAACGAGAAGGTAAACTTAGAGAACTGCCTGACTGTTCATCCATCGCCCCTGCCGCCATGCACCGAAGATGGGTCATATTCTAATAAGAGCTTTGAGGACAAATCCAAGCCAACACTTAACACAGCAAAGATCAGTTTTAGCAGCGAAAAAACGCCTGTTAGAAATGTAGAGACCCATTACACCCAGCCACAGGGTCCATATTCATCTGAAATGTGCAGCAGTTACCTTAAGGACAACCCCCAAGATACTGATCCCAGAGCAAAGAACTCCCTTAAGTGCAACCAATGCAGTAAAATGTTTCATTACAAAGTGCAGCTTCTCAAGCACCTGAAGAAACACCATGGCAAGATGCCCTACACCTGCCACAAATGCGGCACAGGCTTTCAGCTCCGCTCTCACGTCCTCCTGCACTGCAGACAACACCCCTGCAAGAAACAATATACCTGCAATGAATGTGGCATGCATTTTGGCCACAAGTGCAACCTGGTGGTGCATCAGAAGAAGCATGCCTGGTCTTCTCCCTATGTCTGTGCCCAGTGCCAGAAGAAGTTTCTCACCCGGACCTGGTTCATGAAGCACATGAAGAGCCACAAGCGGGAAAATCTGCACGCTTGCTCCCACTGTGAGAAACGATTCATTAGTGAAAAGTCATTAGCTGAACACCAAAGCACCCACACGGCATGACAAAATCATGAAACCAGATTGTATCCCAAAAATTTGCTGAATTTTTTTTTTAAATTTTTACAAAATCACAATACATTTTCCAAGCAGAATTTTCTGGGAAAGAAGGAAAAACAGTAACCGGAATCTGCTCTGGAATTTTCAATGACTAAGACTCTTCTTTTATTATTATCCAACATCTCTACTTTTAAAGGGGAGCTCCGAAAATTACATTATTTCTGTATTATATATAGGGGTGCTGCACCAAGTTACCAAGGGTAAACCCTCTTCTGGTAACAAATTTTTTGGTTTTCAAACCGGAAATTTGTCTCCTCTAGTGCAGAGAGCACCTTCTGGTCCCCCTCCAGAGCCTAAAAGGTGAGCCCGGGGTGTAGTGTGGGGGTGGCAGCAGGAAAGCTTTCATAGAGGGATAAGGATCACTCCTGTTTTTATAGATATACAATGCTTAGCAGAGTGAAGGTAATTGGCTTTATATAAGAAGTCAATTCTCATTGGTCCTGATCCAATTCCCACAAGCCTGTGCAAATATAAATGTCATTGTCCGGTAGACTGACATCATCATGCTGTTTATATGTCTGAATGAATTGCAATGGGACAGAACTAGGAAGTGATGTCACTGTTGATGTTGCTATGTCAGATAACATATATGGTCACTGTATACCATGGGCTTGTATGATTCATGTCAGCCTCTACTGAACTCAGTCAGCCAGGTGTAAAAAAAAGTGCGAACCTTTATAATTATTAATAACTGTATTAATAAACATATTAATACAAGTATACAGGAGCAATGATTAAGCCTTCTGATGAGAGCAATAAGTGAGCAAGTAACTTACACACATACACACAAGTAATAGTAGCAATAAATAGATTTGCTTAGCTTAAAATGAAGTATTTACAGTTTACATCAATTCAACAGACATCAGTGAGCCCCACAAACTTTGGTACATGCAGGTTCCTGATAATAAAGCGATTATCCAAGTTGCTGGCACCCACTCATGGGTATGAGGGGAAGCTACTTCTCCAAAGTACACCAGCTGTCTCAATCTGAGTTTTACTTCACTTTGATCATATTGCTCATATATATATATATAAACCATTATACAACCTCCCCTACACTACATGTGCCCATGTATGACAGATTGTTATATTTATAACAAAATCTTTTTATTTTGGTTACATTCTTCTATATTTTAAAGGCGATAAAAGAGAAAGCCCTGAGCCAGTGCACATGCACAACCCAAGGTGATATAAGGATTCATTGGGGCAGTTAAATATGGCAATGCAGTACTTAAATACCCTGGCAGGAGCAGTTGTTTGAGTTCCAGAGTGGGTCCCAGGTTAGGCAATTTGGTACCCACAGTAAATTTGGGTTGTAATGTCCAGATGCTATAAATGAAGCAGTGTCATTTTCCACAATAACACTGGAATATTAAGGAAAGGTTAAAACTAAGTAAGCTTTATCAGTAGTAGCAGTAGTGCTGCTCTGAGTCCTCTTTTAAAAGAAACACTGCATTTCTTTCCTTCTATTGTGTACACATGGGCTTCTGCATCAGACTTCCTGCCTTCAGCTTAAACCTCTTTGCCTTGGACATGAGCATGCTCAGTTTTCTCCTCTCCCCCTCCCTTATCCATGTAGAAGAATTTTGTAGATGAGTCCAAACACGAGAAGATGGATTGTTCCTTGTGATTGGTTAGAAAGGAGTCCTTTATCTGCTGAACCTTTACCAGGTGCTTGTCAATAGCATCTTCTACATCATATGTATCATCAGTGTAATTACAACAAGCTGTCTTTAACACTGTACATAACCCTCCTTGACTAGCTGTAAGATAATCTAAAACTAAACAATGCTGCATAACTACCTTCTTCAACTGTTGCAGTTCATGACTGACTATCTTGAAAGTGTTGTATTCATTAGTAATGTTATCAAGCAACAATGACAAATCACACATAAGGCTTTTTCAATTCTTAATGCAACATCTATTAATCCAGGGGATGTCAGAGAGCTCTGGCATTACCTTTGTGAGATGCACACTTTGCTAGGAAGTGTGCTGGAATCTGAGCTAACTTAATATCTTTAGCTTCCATATACCAGGTGGGAGGAGGCAATCTAGCAATCCTACCCTTTGGTAGCCAAGAATAAGCACATTTACCACAAACAAAGTAATAAGATGAAGGTAAAGTGTAAGGAAGATAAAGACGTATGAAGTAGGTGAGTCTTCGCAGCATGTCGGTGCTTAGCATACATTTAGTAAAAGGACTACTGCAATTAACCTTAAAATATGAATCATTTCTTCCATCAGTGCTGGACTTATGTAGCACTAGTGAGGCTGATTCGCAATTAAGGTCACCTAGTTGTAGATGATTATCTGAAATGTTGATACAAAGGCCATCAGTACATAAGTATACCAACTTACCAATATCCTTGGGTGACAGTTTTATTAAAACACATGACAGGTGGTTTGCTGAATCCTGAGATGGTCATAGGAATAAATGTAGTATTGTACTAGAGAAGTGTAATATTACCTTGGGGCATGTTAACTATATCCTGAGGGGATAGAGGTTCTACTATATATGGCATACTGCGAGTGTAAAAGGAGAATGTGTACATATCCAACAATCAGTAATAGTGCGGATGGTGCCATAACATACATTATAACAAGATCATTATCATTAGGCTCATCAAGAGCAGGCTTTAGGGCAGTGACACCTGCAGATTCGGGGAGATTTAATCACCTGGCCACTAATTGCCTGTTCTTCTGGGCGACAATCTCCCGAACTGCCTTCACACGGCACTTTGTTTTCCGGGGTCGCACAGGCAACTTTTCATTATAGCGGAAGGGAAGTTCGGGGAGATTGTCGCCCAGAAGAACAGGCGATTAGTCACCAGGCGACTAGATCTCCCCTAATCTGCCCGTGTGTCACTACTACTCTTGTGAGTGCTGAAATTAGCTCAGCAAAGTTAAGGATGTGCAGCAGGAAGACACAGATGATAAGTTTTTTGTCCGGCTCTGGACTAAAACATCTGGCCCACAAAGACATGAAGACACTGCTGAAGATTTGTCCTAGTGCTTGATCTTCACCCAATCGATGTCAGGGTCCCTTGGACTTAGGTGGTGGTGGGAAAGAGGCATTATTATGTCCTGCAATTCCCCCACTTACACAACAGGTGGAAGTTGAGTCTTTTGTGACACATGTGGATCCAATTCGGTGGTCCTTCAACCTTTACAACCTAATGTTTCTGTGGTGAGGAATACCTGGAATGGTCCTTCCCAGCGCAGCTGAAGAGCTTTGGTGACGTGTCTCATTATGAAGACCCAATCTCCTGGAATGAGACCATGTAAACCGAGAACATCCTCTGGACCTGGTAATGAAAAATAATCTCGAGAACACAATTTTGTCAGTTCTTTATGTAACCGAGTATCATATTGAGTCATGCTTCCATAGTTCCAAAGTATTGAGCCATGCATGCTGGTCTCCCAAACAATATTTCATATGGGGAGAGTTTAGTTAGCCTTTGGGGAGTGTGCCTGAAAGACATAAGCACTATACCAAGGGCATCTCCACGCAATTTTAGTTTCTGCACATACTTTACTATGAAAGTCGCCAATGGTATTGCGTCGCTTCATTTTCCAAGACGCCTGAAGATTCCTCGTGAGGCAACTCTGGGCGACTGGAAAATTAAGCGCCAAAAATGCCATACTGCTAGCGATTTTACATTCACGACGAAGAAGTCATCCGACGACTAAATCTCCCTGAATCTTGCCGTATGCCCTTACTCCAAGTCTTTCCACTTTCCCACTAGCTTGGGGATGATATGGTGTGTAAAACATTTGATGTATCCCAATGTCTTTGCAGATTAATTGCATTACCTGTCCAGTGAAATATGTACCTTGATCGGAGGATAATACCTCAGCCAGTCCATATCTACAAAAAACCTCTCCAATCAGTTTTTTAGCTGTAGCTTCAGCTGAAGCTTTTACAATGGGCTTCTGGCCAACCAGAGAATTGGTCAACACAAACAAGTACATATTCATAGGTACGACATTTAGGTATCTGTATGTGATTTATTTGCAATATCTGAAATGGGTACATTGCTTTCAGGAAGGTGTTTGGTAAGTGTTGGAACCGTCTTACCTAGATTGTGTTGCGCACAAAGGAAACAGGATTGTACCTATTTGGCTGCAATAGACGAGAACC
>CM044447.1:43957626-43979623 GCA_024363595.1 Xenopus borealis
GCACGTCTTTTCTTACCCACCTCACGCTTGCCAGTGTAAAATTTGGTGCATCCGCATCAAATTCTGTGCACCCGTGTCAATTGCGGACTTGGCGGCCCAGTTCAGATATGTCTGCAGCCCATTAGTGGGCCACAGATCAGCTGCTGGGGACCCCTGGTTTACAGCAACCCCCCCAGAGCTGCGTTAGAAGGTAAAAAATTTACACTTCAATATTAGAGAAACAGTGACACATAGAAAAAAGAAAGTAATTGGAAAAAGTTATTTCTAGTTATTTGAAGGTGAACAACCCCTTTAAAGTATATACCCTAGATAAGCTCCCTCTGCTGCAATGTGTATATATACATTACATATGTAAAAGGGCTAGGCCAGACGGGGAGATTCGGGGGCATTTTGTCGCCACACGGAGCGGCGCGCTTTTTGAAATTGCTCCAAATTGCCTCGCGAGGCAATTTGGAGCAATTTCAAAAAGTGCGCCGCTCCGTGTGGATACGCGCCGGCGTTTTCAAGCAACGCCGGTGCGCTTGGGTAAGTGGCTATTCGGGGAGGTTCGGGGGCTACAAGTCGCGGCGAGAAGTCGCCAGGCGACAAAATGCCCCCGAATCTCCCCGTCTGGCCTTAGCCTAAGAGAGCGCCTGGCTGTGTCCCAATACTAGAGCACTTTATCTTGTTGTCCCTATTAAATCATTTATGGACATTTATAAATAATGTATCATGTCCCTGCTCAGCTGTCTGCTTGTAGAAGAAGTAATCGGGGTGTCACACTGGTTTCCTCTTCCTTGGATACCCCTGTAGCTTTATATCTCGGCTCAGAAGCCAAGGCAATCCCAGGCGTGAGTGCAGAGAAATTATTTATACTATAAGTTATTACATGGTAAGGGCACGGTCTCTTTTATCGGAATGCCAGTGCTTATTTACCAGCTCAGGAGTGAGTCACCCTGTAAATGAGTGACTTGTGTAACCACTCAGCCAGACTGTGTGCCCAGTGAAATAACAGGATTGGTGCTCCAGAGCCTTTGTTCTGCCCTGTGCACTGACCCCTCAGCTTGGGGCATAAACCTGTGCACAGAACAGGACGGATTCCTGGCATACTTGATTCTTGGAGATGTCAGCACATGAACATTGCTTCGCTCCTTCTTGTAAATAGCTTCGGGCAATCGCCTTTATTTCCCCATTGTTGTGTTGCTGCTGGAGACTGGCAAATCGGATTCCTGTAATATCACGTGATATGTAATGCCTCTATTGGCCGTGTTCCCTGCTTGCACCAGGTTTAATAGGCCTGGGTAATTTTACTGATGTCGGTATCCGCTGTTCTTATTTGGTTACTGTTGCGTTCGGTTTATTTCGGGAGGAAAATTTGGTTTATTAAACCTTCTTCATCAGATCTTTATTAACATTGACTGACAGTTTCTTGGCTGCTGTGGTGTAACAACAACAGTCCACAGGCAGGTGAAAACGATTCTGCAAAAAGAGGGACGATATGCCCACTCATTTCAGGTCACAAGTCAAATACTTGAACAGGCTGTTCAAGGGGGTGTTCCTGCTGAATTTGCTTAGTACAGACGAATATTGAAGCTGCCATGATTTATGGTATCTCTCTGTACAGGCTATAAGCAAACTAAGGGCACAGTTCCTGCTCAATTTGCTTAGTACAGGGGAATGCCAATTCTGCCTTTTTTATGGCAGGCTATTAGCAAACTTAGGGGACTGTTCCTGCTGAATTGTGCTTAGTACAGAGGAATACCTATGTTGGCTTATGTTTGTAAAGATTCTCATTCATCCAGGTCATGATGGTATATCTTTATAAATAAGTCAAATCAACTGGACTTGCTGGCTTTCTCTATTCAGAATAACTGGTACATAGGAATTCTTCATGATATATCCTCTGGTATATGGACTGTTTGGTAAGAGTCAGTGAGGGTGGAAAGCTGGAAATAGAGGTCTACAGGAAACCTACCCATACAGACCAATACCTGCTGTTTGACTCCCACCATCCACTAGATCACTAACTGGGGGTCATCAAAACTCTACATCACAGAGCAGACAAGATCCCCACCAGCACAGAGGCTAAGTTGAAAGAGATGGAACATCTCAGAGGAGCCCTGAGGACGTGTGGGCCTTTGTGAAAACTGGTAGAAAGAGAAGTAATAACACCAAGACTACCGGTGAAGGTGGAAAACAGGACAGGAGATAGAACTTGGTCCTCCCATATGTAGCTGGGGTGTCAGAAAAACTTGGGGATGTGGAGTTTATTGCATATAGAAAGTTATCCAGCATATTAAAATCACAAGCTTACTTTTCGGGGTGCGCGCCAACTGATATGTTCACCTTCATATCCTTGTAACAAATATCCAAAGTAGGTAGCAGCACTCCCATGTAGTATTAAAATTGCCTTTAAGCTTTGTCAGCTTGAGAAAGGACCTGGTGGTCCGAAACGTTGCTGTGCCAGATGAATACTTTGAAATAAAGGCAATTTTAATACTACATGGGAGTGCTGCTACCTACTTTGGATGTGGAGTTTATTAAAAATCCTTTTAACCCAACAACACACTGAGGCAGCAACTAGTTCACCCAAAAGACCCAACCCCAAAGCACAAGAAGAGTAACATTGTGCACAGTATGCAGTGCTGTGAGTTAGTGTTCTGATTTGTATGTGAGAGAGACCACACAACGGTTACACGAGCATATGATACAGAGCCAGCTCCTCTGGTCAAGACTGGCCATGTACCTGCAAGAAAAAGGACACGCGTTCAAAGACTGCCAAGTCCAGATTCTAGACTGGGAGAGCGACTGCTTCAAAAAAGATGTTAAACCATATATGTAAAAACTGAAAAACCAAGTTTGAATAGAGGCAAGGGGGGTGGGTAGATTTGGGGTGTTATTAAAACTTCCAGGGAAATGTGCCAAAACAGCATGTTCAGAATGTTGCAATCTTAATACAATCAACACCTAACTTCATGACATCCTTGCGGAATATGATAAATTGATTATGCTGAATGGAGCAATATTCCAGAGGATATAATGATGAAATACTATGTACAAGCTGCCATTACATGTTGGGATTGCTAGGCCACACCCCATTCTGGGGGTAATGGTGACAGGGAGATTTTGTCACCTGCAATAAATTTGAGCTGCTGCGGGCAACACAGCTGCCGAAAATGCTTTTTATTGGAAGAATTTATATGCCAAGGACTTCTCGTACCTGTCAGTTGAACTGAAGAAACTGCTCGGATAAGTAGTGAAACCTCTTTAATTATAACTCAACAAGTCCTGTTGCTCTAGATTTACGTCTGTTTGATATAATAAAGAACTTGTTGCTAGACCGCTTGATATACAAGCAGCATTAACTGATAAATAAAGCTGAGGAGGTCTGTACATTGCTGTAGGGTACTGTCATCCTACATGCGACTTGGCTAAACCTTTTAAACTGCACTAGCCTGTGTTAAAGGAATATGGTCATGGGGGAAAAAAATGTTTTTTTCAAAATGCATGAGTTAATAGTGCTGCTCCAGCAGAATTCTGCACTGAAATCCATTTCTTAAAAGAGCAAACCGATATATTTTTATATTTAATTTTGAAATCTGACATGGGGCTAGACATGTCCCAAGTCATGTGACCGGAGCCTAACAGAACAATGGGAAGGTGACCAGATAGCAGCTCCCTAACACAAGATAACAGCTGTCTGGTAGATCTAAGAACAGCACACAGTAGAAAAAACCCATGTTCCACTGTGACTCCTTCAGTTACATTAAGAAGGAAGAACAACAACCTGCCAGAAAGCAATTCCCTCCTAAAGTGCTAGCACAAGTCACATGACCAGGGGCAGCTGGGAAATTGACAATGTCTAGTCAGATTTCAAAAATTGATTATAAAAAAATCTTTTTGGTCTTTTGAGAAATGGATTTCAGTGCAGAAGTCCTGTTTTCCCATGACCGGATTCCTTTAATAATACAAGTTTGGGGTTTTAAGTGCCATTGACACCAGACAATGAAAATGCCATAAAAGCATTTATATGTGATGGTTTCTTGACTTGCACTGTTTAAAATCTAGCACCATTTCTTGGAAGTGCAGTTCATGAATGTGTATAGTCTGAGGCTTTATTGAATACATGGAACCGGGAGGGGCTTCAAATAAAAGATGACTGACCAAGACATGGTTGATTACAAATTCGCTGTGATAAAAACCAGGACTGCTTCAAAGAAAGTCTGTATACATATACAGGATAGGGATAAATAGTAGGTCAAGTCCAATTAATTTTGTTTGTTTTAGTGGCCCTTTAACATGCTTTTCTGTAAAACTACTAATATCCACTTTTTTCCCAATTCAGGTAAACGCAAAGCACTGAAGCTGAATTTTGCCAACCCAGCCTTCAAATCGACTGCAAAATTCACACTGAATCCCACTATTCAGACTACCCACATGTGAGTATTTATCTACGCAAAGGATTTCACTTTTGGGGACAGACTGGTCGTCTGTTGCGTCCGATGGCTTTAAAAATTGTTCTAGGACAAGGGCTTGAATTTAATAAATTTTCTTTCTCCGGAGTGAGAATATGCTTGAAAGCATAGGCAATCTATGGGTGGGGGATAGTCATAGGAGTTAGAAGCTCACTAACCAGAGCTTGCTATGACTATATTCTAACCATGGGAGGTAGAACAAGGCTTAAAGGGGATGTAACTGCAAAAAAATTAAACCCCATTTTTACTTTCTTTAATGAAAAAGAAATCTCCAATATACTTCAAGTTAAAAATGTGTACCGTTTTTTTATAATAAACCTGTCCCAGACCTTGAGCAGCTTTATTTGCAGCCGGCGACCATGTAGATATTTGTATCTGCAGTCTGTATATTCTGATTATCAGTCTTGCTGTATCAGCTTCTATGGCATATATTATTTATCTTGTGCTGTTTTCAGGTAAACTAATATGCAGTCAACAATCATTGGAATAAGAGCAGTTGAAGAAGAATAAACACCACCCAATTAAAGGTTCTAATTTGGACCTGTTTCACACTGAATTAAAATTTTGTACCATTTTTGCTATATACCTACCATGGATTTATTACTCTGTCAAAATAGAAATTACATTCTAGCTACAATTATGAAAGTCAACATGCTACTTCACGCAACAATAAAGGGTATTTTACCATCATCTTTTGGGTGCATTTGATCATTCTTCTATTATTAGACCACCTAGAGACCATTCTGAGAATAGTTAATCAGTTTGGCCATTTCTGAGTTTATTCCAATAAGCTTTGACTAGGAAGAAGAACTATTTATAACAGGAAGACCTTCAGCATATGGTAGACCTTCCTAGGTTAACATGATGAGATTCTTGAGCAATACTCTCCATTCCAAGGTATATAACATCTGCTATGGAGATGTAATATGGAATTGCTCACCAGATCTTGTAAATCTTGGTTTTTTGTTTGTTTTTTGCCACTTGTAATCCCAGCCAGCAGTTTGGCTATCACCCAAACCACATCTCCAGCAACTAAAATACTGGTGAAGATACAGTTTGTGACCGCCAGTCTAATGGCCAAGAAAGTTCTTCCAGGATTGTATCTGTGAAAAGTAAATAAATACTTTATCACTAGACAGGATCTTGAACATACACATAAATGCCCAGCGTTATTAAGACCTTTGTGTCACACCTTAACAAATAGTTTACCCACCTGGAAAGACTTTAGAGTACATAGCAAATCCGCTGTCCAACGTGTTGTCAAATTAATAAGACGTCGGGTAATCGCATGGATCTGGCCTTACTTGCCATTCGTAGGATCTTGGTTCCACACCAACATTTCATCTAATAATGGACACTGAAGCAGGCTGCACTGGCAATCTGTGAGGGGCTGCTATAAGGTGCCATAGAAAGTCAGTATTTAGTGGGCTGGTGAGGGCTGATTGGACCTCTGTGTGGGCTGATTGGGCCTCTATGAACCTGAAATGCCAGGGCCTATTTTAATTCTCAGTCCAGACCTGCACTAAAGCAAAACTACAAACACATTGTCTGAATTAATCAATACAATGCAGAACATGTGTATAATCGTACAGCTCCATTTAACTTCATTGTTTCACCACCATTTAAGTACATTTTTTAAATAACATTTGTTCTGATGTTGATGGGACTGATCCAAGTTTATCCAAATGTTCTTTTTTTATTCCTAAATTTAATCCTCTTCCTTGATTATTTGTCTTCCAAGGATGCAGAAACTGGACGCTATCAGAAAACTTGAGACATCGTACCAAAAACAGGATTTGCGGACATCTGGCGGGAAGGCGTTAAGCACAAATGAACAGGCAACAAAAAACAGGCTGTAAGTGCCCCAATCAGTTGGTCTGAATTGGAGGGTGGGGGGAGAAAGGAAAAGTGACATATTACATGGGTCTGTAAACAACTTGGCCCTTGTATGGGGCTTTTGGAGGCCTGACTAACAAATCTGGATGAAAACTGGGCAGGTTAGAAAATCCAAATGAATGAGAACCAAGTCACCACATTGATAAAGTCCTGACTCAATTAGACACCATGTACCCCACATATCTTTGTTCGTATGTTGTTTTAGTGTTCCGGCTTCTGGCTCAGTGTGTTTGATTTGTAAAAGACATTTTTTGAAAATTATCTTGCATTATTCTGATATTCATCTTTACCTGCGGTTTCACAAGTCACACCTCCGGTCAGTTGAAAAGAACACATGCCCAAATTAATTTCTTGTGACTGGATCATAATTATTTCAACAAGTGTCATCTAAAAGTCCTGCCTGGTCAGGGTCTCACTTAGCTCATGAAGTGTCTATGAAAATGTTCAATCTATCAGCTATTGATAGCTTTTGTAAGATCATACGCACATTCTCACCCTTACTGGCCCTGCCACTGCTCCTAGCCCCACAGTTTTGTAACCATTATATGATGCTCTGGAATTCCTAACTTTCCAGATGATCCTAATGAAGCCATTTAGATGAGTGGTGAAACCTTTCCAAAGATACGCTGCAGTTCTTGTTGCTTTAGCCTAAAGATTCTCAAGCTGTGGAGCTGGCCCTTTCTGGAAGGGCCTAAGGTAGAGAATGTGGGCTAACCTCAGTCAGGGTGAAATTTTTTATTTAAATTGCTGTCCTGGCAACTGTGGGTACCCCTGGAACTGTAGCATTGTAAACTGTATGATCTGAGGGCCCTGACTAAAGGGTAGACCATCAAGGTGGACCTTGAATTGAATACCACTGTTTAAGACTTACAACTTCTATATGTGTATCATAACATGGATGAATGAAAATGTGTCTATACATGAAGTTGTTGCAGTGTTGTGTGCAGCAAACCTCTGGCATTATCGATCCTTGGTTGACGGGGAGGACTTCACCCATCACTGTCTATGTAATCTACAAATTGCTCTTAAACAATGTTGTACTTGAATATTATTGGGCCCCCGCAGCAAATAATTTTTCAGACCCCCAAAATGTTTTGAGGCTGACCTGTTTTACCAGTATTTATTGAAATTATGTATGAATTAGGGCCTCATGGAGCCCCTGCTTCTTCTGATGTTATGCCCCTGCTCCTAAAAATATGTCCCACTTTGAGCATCCTGTTGGCCACATTTCAGTCTGCTCAAGGTTAATGTTCCTGAGAACCTGAGATGTGTGCCGTGCAATCTTGGATGCTAAAATGCAGCTGTTCTGTATAATGCATGATGTTTTGCCACTCCTGATGGCATATGCAGACCTGTGATATTGAAAACCAACTCTGGTCGAGCTATAAATTGTAATAAATCTGTTTAGATATATGCGCTCTGTTCTTGGCTCTCCGAATCACATTAAAGAAAATCTGTTCATTGGCATTTAGATAGTTCTTCTCCTAATGCCAATGAGGCACCTGGGAATATTGGATCTTCATGAGTTTGGCTTGTTTAATTGATGATGCCAGTTTTTTCCAATTAGAATTTTAACTCTGGTTGTTTCATGGTGAAATTGCAGTCTGTTGCGCCTTTGTTTCTCTTAGAGAGTGCAGTATAAGGCTGTAGGTTATTCTGCAGTACAAACAACTCCTCCGTTTGAGTGGTGCTGCCATATTGTTTGATGTTGGGTACATATACAGTATTTGTTGACAAAATAAAAAACTTAATGTTGCACTGAGCAAATCTGTTATTCCCATTAGAGAGAGGCTGCGGACACACAGTATTGAATCCTCTGGAAAATTAAAGCTGTCTCCAGAACAACATTGGGACTTCACAGCAGAAGACTTGAAGGACCTTGGGGAGATTGGCCGGGGAGCTTATGGCTCAGTTAATAAAATGAGTCATACTCCCAGTGGGCAGATTATGGCTGTTAAGGTAAGTTGTGTTTCTTTTAATGATGCTTATTAGAACGCAAAATATCAACTATAGTGCACTGGGATGAAGTGACTGTGTATCCTCGCCCCTATCCCACCTGCACAGAATGTACCTATATCAGATACCCAGGAACCCACTGTACCTATATCGGATACCCAGGAACCCACTGTACCTACTGCACTGGGATGAAGTGGCTATTCCCACCTGCACAGAAAGTACCTACCCCAGATACCCAGGGAACCCACTGGACCTACTATCCCCAACCCTCTCCCATCTGCATAGAAAATCTTTTCCCCAGATACCCAGGGCTGAAGCCGGAGTTTATTCCTGACCTGTAACTGAAGTGCAGTTTAATAAGTGTTGGTTGTTTATTGCAGAGGATTCGCTCCACAGTTGATGAGAAAGAGCAGAAGCAGCTCCTTATGGATCTGGATGTGGTGATGAGGAGTAGTGACTGCCCGTACATTGTCCAGTTTTATGGAGCACTATTCAGAGAGGTTGGTGCTTTGCACTTACTAAAAACCTATGATGATCCAGTTAGTCTCCAGACCTCTTCCTGTCCACTTGCCTTCCACACCCAGAATATTGCATCAATTCTCATCACTTTTTTTCTTTCCTCCCTGTATTAAATATCCTTTTGGCTTCCAGTGTCCCGAAATTAAATTTAAATGCAACTATTGCACCTAGTGACAATTTGAGTGTTATGCTTCTTGCTTAAGGTAAACCTCAATAGAGCACTGTACTTTAAAAAAATGTTTTTAATTGTAGCCATATTTAAAGGAACAGTAACCAAAAAACAGGTGTTTTAAAGTAATACAACTGTAATGCAGTGTTGCCCTGCACTGTTAAAACTGTTGTTTGCTTCAGAAACACTACCATTGTTTATGAAATTAAGCTGCTGTGTAGTAATGGGAGCAGCCATTCAAAGGAAAATAGACTCTGGTTGCACAGCAGATATCAGCTAAGCTCTGTAGGACATAATGGTGTTATCTGTTATCCACTATTTAACCTGTGCCATATAGCCTTTTTTAATTTAAAACATTGCTACACAGCAGCTTGTTTATATGAACTATAGCAGTGTTTCTGAAGCAAAGGGATCAGTTTTACCAGTGCAGGGCAATACTACATGATATTTTCATTACTTTAAATACATACATTTTTTGGTGTTACTGTTCCTTTAAAGCATAAGGCCCCTAACACAGGCTGCCCTCCCCAAACAAACTCCTGAGAACAACAAACTGTAGCAGATATCTGAAGACTGGGCTTTGTGGATGTGCTAGGTCTTGCCCCCTGTTCTATCTCATGAGCAATTGCGTGCACAGTGAGGCAATCATGATGTGGTTTTTCTTTGCCTTACAGGGTGACTGCTGGATCTGTATGGAGCTCATGGCTACCTCCTTCGACAAGTTTTACAAATATGTATATAGTAGTTTAGATGACGTTATTCCAGAGGAAATCTTAGGCAAAATCACTTTAGCGGTGAGTATGTGCTCTGTTCAAACCCCTGCACATGCATGTCACGCATTCAGACTGTGGCACAATTTAAAGGTGAAATTCGCCTTTGTGTTGTATGTTTTGAATGGAAGCAATTTACACAACTTTAAATTCACATTTTAAATTCATAAAATTTAAAATGTAATTGTTCAATTTTAATTAAAGATGGAAAGTAATTTTACACTTGGGGGTGCCAAAGTTAGGCACCCCACAAGTGACTACTTTTACCTACCTGATACCCCAGGCTGGTGCTCAGTGGAAAACCGCACCGGTCCAGGGTTTTAAAATTTCCCTGGGGAAATCGCATACACAGTTGAGCAAACTAGCCGACTTTTTAGTTAAAGTTCAGGCTTGCCACTGTACTGCGGATGTGCAGCCTGAGAAGACCAGAGGAAGCAGGAAGTTTCCATGGTGCTCGCTAGAAGAACCCTGGACCGGTGCGGTTTTGCATTTAGCACCCCCAAGTGTAAAGCCCCCTTTAAAGGGGACTTGTCACCCAGACATAAAATAAAACTGTACAATAAAGTTATTTTCAAATTAGACATACAACATACATACTTTTTACAAACTCGTTTAAAGAACATATAAAATAAATGAACCCCCCCTCCCCCAATATTGTAGGAAATAATGAATAATAAAAAATTATTCAGCAATCCTCATTCATTATCATTAAAACTGCCCCTTGATTTGGAGCTTACTATAGATCTGTTATGCTATCTGAGATTCCCTGCCAGAAGCACAGTAGGAGGAGAATAGCCAATCACAGCCCTGCAGTCACACAAGCAAAGACTTGGTCAGCCTAGCTGATGATTGGTTCTCATCCTACTGTGCAGTGTAATGAGTGCCGTCGGTTCTCCTGCATAGCCTGGGGAAGGAGGCAGCAGGTCGAGCAGATGAGTGAGACTGTTAGGGAGTTTGAAGATTTTTAATCTAGTATAATGCACGGGCGCATTCTTGTTTTTCACACAATATGTCTCCTTTAAAAATCTCTGCTGTCAATGATATATTGCCTTTCCTGCCTTTATGAGGTACATCTATTGATTTTAGTTTCATTTCTGCACTTCCTTGATGTTACTGACCTCCTCACATGCCCCACCGCATGTCTATAATGGCAAAGCCAGTAAAATACCTGCACCTGTGACTCAGAGACTTTAGAAACCAGTTAGACCTGAGGGAGGGGTATACTTATAGGTTTTGTGACTGTCATTTCTGCTGTGTTTATCTCTCTCTTCTCTTCCTCATTTCACAGACTGTGAAAGCCTTAAATCATTTAAAAGAAAACTTGAAAATCATTCACAGAGGTGAGTGTAACTGTATGTTCTGAGAGGTACATTCCAGCAGCAACTTTTCGATGCATCCAATGGGAACTCTGGGAACTAACCAGTCTTAAAGGCAATGTAATTCCAAAAATCACATCTATCTGTCTAATAAAGGAAACTGTCATTCTATGCAACTGACCAATAGTCATTCACATTTTCAGTAGCTATGTGTAAATGTTATTGCTAGATTGCAGTGTCTGTCTCTTTGCTTTTCTCTGAACTGATGATTCTGAGTTTTGAAGCAGTAAAAAGCTTACTTCAGCTTCAAAACCAGCAGTGCAGAAAAGGACAGACGCACTCTGCTTTCAATAGCCATTACATTGACTCGTAACTTAAAGGAGAAGAAAAGGGATTTTACACTTGGGGGTGCTAAATGTTAGGCACCCCCAAGTGACTTCTCTTAACTACCTGATTCCCCAGGCCAGTGCTCCTATCAGCTGAAAACTGCACTGTTCCAGGGTTCTTCTAGCGTGCGCCACAGAGCTATCAACTTCCTGCTTCTTTGATTTTCAAATTTCCCAGTGAAATCACATGCGCAGTAGAGCAAAATAGCCGACTTAAAGTTCAGCTTTTTGCTCTACTGCGGACCGGTGAGGTTTTCGGCCTGGGGTATCAGGTAGGTAAAAGTAGTCACATGGGGTGCCTAACATTTAGCACCCCAAATGTAAAATCCTTTTCCTTTAAAAACATTTTTTTGTTGTTGACATCCCCTTTAAACTTTCAAATTGTGTGAATTGTGATCAGGCAGATTGATCTGTACGTTTTATTACAGACATAGTAAATTATTGGAAAATGACAGTTACCCTTAAAATTAGATGGTAATAGATTGAGAACAAAAGTTTGTTGTCCTGGTTTTTAAAATGGCATGGGTTTCATTTGGGTTGCAGGGATACAGCTAGGTAAGCACCAAACCCAGGATTCAGATTTGTCTAAATCCGGCGCAAAATCCTGTGTTTGGTGAATCTCTATTCTTTGTGCTAGAAATTTACCTGTAGCTTATTGGCTTTTGTTTTGGGTCCTACTAATGGGCTACCCAACTGGGCAGGCTAGAAAAGCCTGTCAGGCTATGCTTGCCTTTGCACGTTGTTGCCCTCCTTTCCTGACAGGTCTCTATTACAAACCATTAGTTGAGACTTTGCCAAATGTGCACAAGGTTAATTTTAGTCCACTGAATTCTATAAGAATAACCCAGTGCAATCTCATTCCGTTTCACTTAAAACTACAAGATGCAACCTTTTTATTTAGGCCAGCTTCCCCGTTGCAATTTAACTACAGGTGGTGGGAGAAAGATATATATATATTTTTTAATATATATTTTCAAATATTTTTTTGTACCAGGACACTCCCCATTGGCAGGTCATTTCCATAACCAAACTGTCCTGAATAACTTCCATTTGTTGATCTAGTAAATTATTCAAGTATGTGATGTCTAAGACCTAAAACACATTGGGTTTATCTCCTGTTCGTACAGACATCAAACCTTCCAATATTCTCCTGGACACAAATGGAAACATTAAACTCTGTGACTTTGGCATTAGCGGGCAGCTGGTGGATTCCATTGCCAAGACCAGAGATGCTGGGTGCAGACCTTACATGGCAGTAAGTTATTCCCTATTTGCGCCTGATAAAAGTCTATAAATAAAAGTGCTTTAATAATAATACAGGGAGCCAAGCTGCTAATATTGTATCAATTGCCCACACACCTTGCTTTGCACCATCTTCAATTTTCATGGATTTATGTGTTATGTGGTTATATGCCAGTGCACCATCTGCAATATGTTAGTAAGTCCCTCCAATACCCCTAAAACACACACACAGGCAGGTTAAATGGCTCCTGATATAATTGACCATAGATGTGAATGTGAAAGTGTCCTTAGATTGTAAATTCCACTGGGACAGTGACTGATGTAAATTATGTGTAATCTCTGTAAATCACTTAATCGCTTATATAGGCAAATATTCAATACATTTGCATTGCACCCCTTAAATCTCAGTGTGTATACAAGTGTATTTAATGTAGTCTGATGTCACAATGGAGATCAGTCTTTAATCCTGGACAGATTCCCACTATATCCGTGTGGGAGGTGGATAATTTCGCTTTCCCGGCCCAGAGCATTGACCCTTGTGTTCCATTTCAGGCTGTGTTGCTCTCTGTTTTGTTTCCGATGGCAGACGAGGTGCTGCCTGTGACTTTCCAAGCCAAGTTTGGGAGTTAAGTAGAGAGAACTGCGGCCCTGGAGCATCTCCACGTCACTGGGAACACGTTGGGTCATTCCCAGAATGAGTTCAGGGGACAGGAATGTGCCGTCAGGACTTCCTATCCCAGTAAAAAATAGCCACTGACATCTGGTGCTCTGCTGCGAGGGTTCAGTCAGGAGTTGTTAACCCTTAACTAGCGTCCTGGCAGGGGCCAAAATAGGCAAAATAGAGTTTAGCTGGCTATATGCAATTCATTTATATCTTGTCAAAGGTTAAAGCATGCTGGGAGTTGGGAGTCTAGCAACGTCCAGGAAGAGCAAAACTGATCAATAAAAATATTCCCCACCTGTTCGGAGCTTACGGACCTATTGATGTGAAAGTATCATAATCCTATAAGAACCCTCCTTTCTGGACACCCTATTTGCTCATGTGATTAGAGGTGGATGCCACACACATAGTTACATAGTTAAATTGGGTTGAAAAAAGACAGTCCATCAAGTTCAACCCCTCCAAATTTAAAACCCAGCATACACACACACATCTCCACTCTTTCACACAAACCATATATGCCCATAGCTATACTAACTGTAGAGTTTAGTATCACAATAGCCTTTGATATTATGTCTGTAGCCACAGCCATTGTGCATTGATATCACAGTCATTGCTGCGTTATAGAAAGGGGACATCTACTGTCAAATTAAAAAGTTGGGAAACCCGTCATAATTCTTTGGAGTTTTATTTATCATTGGCTGACCTTTCAAAGTAGCAACTTTCTTTTAATATATAACATGCCTTATGGAAACAGTAGTATTTCAGCAGTGACATAAAGTTTATTGGATTAACAAAATATATACAATATGCATCATAACAAAATTAGACAGGTTGCATACATTTGGGCACCCCAACAGAGATATTACATCAATACTTAGCTGAGCCTCCTTTTGCAAATGTAACAGCCTCCAGACACCTCCTATAGCCTTTGATGAGTGTCTGGATTTGGTTTAATTTCATACAACTGAATACTGCTTCGCTAAAAATCTTTGTTCAAAAAACACTCCAGTACTTGATGTTCCTGGGAAATGAAACTCAATACCACTGTACATCTCTTTTTGTTGACAGTGGAGTAAATTATTATGCAGGCTGAGAGGGGTTCCCAGACTTTTTCATATGACTGTACGTTTGAATCACTGACCTCTTTTGAAGTCGAATGTTGTATCGTTGAGCATCAAAATCCCTCTTTATTGTACCAATGTAACGCTACAATCCCATCTTACGTCCTTATTACAAAGTTATTCTCTTATATTTGCATTATGTCGTCACAGCAATTGCTTGATCACCTTAAGGAGGAAATATTATATCAACCTTACATCTATCTGAAAGTATATACTAAAACAGGGGCTAAATTGCACCAGTGAGGAAACTCAAAGCAACCAATCAGATCTTGCATTTTCATCTTTATAACAGGAATTAGTCTGGTCAAAACTAACAAACAAAACTGCTATTGACATCAGCAAGTCACTTTTTGGCCATATAGGTTGCACAGGCCTGTCAGTGGGCCAGATACACAGGCCAACAACCTGCTGATGCAACCTGAAGGGACTGAGTTAGTATATTTTATTGGGCGGTGTATGGCAACATTTCAGTTGAATTTCATTTGTAGGCAGCCTTCCCTCCTCCCCCTGGCCTACCTGCTCCCCCGGGCAAATGCCCATAACTTGTTACTTTAACCCTCTTTCCAGGTCCTGTTCAGCGGAGTTCACAGACGCCATTTTCTGCCGAGCGGTCTTCTTCTTGTAGTTATCTGCGTCTTCTGCTGCATGCGCAGTAGGAGGCATTTGCTGGTGCGGATCTACTGTGCATGTGCCAAAACTTATGAAGTTTCCGAAAAAAGAACTTGGAAACTTTGTGAAATTCGGGAATGTGCACAATAGCTCTGTAACAGCAGATTCCTCCAACTGTGCATGCACCCGAAAGTCACAAACTTTTTCGGTAAAAGTAAGGCATAAAAGCATTGGTGCCATACTACTTGTGGGATGTGTCTGTTAAATATTTGCCCCTATTTTCCAAGCCTTGGTGGCGGGTGTCTGTGCAGGTGGAATAATGTGATTGGTGTAAGCAGAAGGTGGTGTTGTGGGAGTACTTATTAGCACTGACAGCCGGTAGCTGGGCTCAGGATTAGGCTGAGCAATGTTATGTTTATCATAGGAGCCACATGGGGTTACGCAAGCTGAGACATGAGCTAAGCCTTGGAAGCTATTAGCATGGGCACTGGCCCAAGTGATGTCATGGGCTAAATTTAGCCGCCAGAAGTCCCACACTGCTATAACATCATAAAGCACCCCCGCCTGCCTCATTCTGAATGAGTAAGCCAAGGTATTTTCTCAGCTAAAGCACTGAAGAATTCAGATGACGACATCCTATCTTTTGATAGAAGGCGCTTAGTCAGGAGTTAAGCATCTCATGAATTATTCTGCATGAGGCTGATGTCACAGGCACCCCCTCTGCCTCTGCTATTTTCACCGCTGCTGGGCGCTGGAATTTTCCTTACAAGTATCGCTGCCTGCCCCTTGGGGGCCGCCATTCCTCTGGCAGAAGGTCTGCAAGCAGCGGGGTGGCAGCACACACCATATAAGTGAAAGTGCCTGTTTGCAAGGAAACACCGGGGCTATTTATGTCCCTTAAACCAGAGGCTCCTTGGAGATGCTCCTTCTAGGTGCTCTCCAGCGGAGTTAAAGGGGTTGTTCACCTTTGAGTTAACTTCTAGTATAATGTAGAGAGTGACATTCTGAGACAATTTGCAATTGGTTTTAATTTTTTATTGTTTGTGGTTTTATAGTTATTTAGCTTTTTATTCAGCAGCGTCAGCAATTAGGTTTCTAGGGTACAAATTACCCTAGCAACCCTGCATTGATTTGAATAAGAGACTGGAATATGAATAGGAGATGGACTGAATAGAAAGATAAGTAATAAAAAGTGTCAATAACAATACATGTGTAGCCTTACAGGGCGTTTGTTTTTAGATGGTGTCAGTGACCCCCATTTGAAAGCTGCAAAGAAACAGAAGAAAATTGCAAATCATTAAAAAACTATGAAAAATAAATAATGAAGACCAATTGAAAAGTTTCTTAGAATTGGCCCTTCTACAATATAGTAAATGTTAATTTGAAGGTGAACCACCCCTTTAACTGCTGCTATCTTCTTGCGAGCGGTCTTCCTGTAGTGAGTGGCGTCTTCTGGCGCATGCGCACTAGGAGGCATTTGTTGGTTCCTGATCTACTGCACATGTCCCTGAAGGTCACAAGAGTATGTGACATTCGGGCACATGTGCAATAGTTCAGCAACTGGCAAGTGCCTCCTACTGCTCGTGCGCCGGAAGACACCAATGGATCCAGGAAGAAGACCGCTCGTGAGATGGCAGCCGTGAACTCTCCTGTCGAGCATCTAGAAGGAAGGGTAAGTAACAAGCATTTGGCCCGGGGGGAGGGGGGCCTACGGGGAGGACGCATTTGGGGCCGACAGGGTTTCCTTCTCCTTTAAGAGCAAATTTGAATGGCTAATATTCGATCGAATGGTTCAGAATCTAATCATATTCGATTTGTCCAAATCTAATTTTTGTCAGGAAGGCTATTAACATCTCCAAATGGCTCGACGGGCCTCTGCCATTGACTTGTACATGAACTCGGCAGGTTTTAGGTGACAAATATTCAAACTGTTTCCATGGTCGAGGTACGATAATTCTCACATTCAAATTAACATTCGAATAGGGGGATTAAAATTTTAATGTGTGAACTTGAAAATTCGAATTTACTATTGGACCCTGTAATACAGAATTTAAACCGCTATGTACAATTTGGTTAGTCGACTGCACCTAGAAGCGCTTGAAAATCTGGTATAGGGTTTCATAGGGAGTAATGCCATGCTGGGGGTTACAGTAGCCTTGCAACAGGAGCACTTTCATTTGAGCTTTTAACTGTATGATGGCCAACTCCAGACAGGATCATTTGTGCCCATAAAAAGTAGAACTATGAATTACATTCTAGCCTAAAATGGGTTAAGGGGGTTTGCACTCGTGGGTTTATATTTTCCTCTGACTCGTTACGTGACGCCCGCACCAGTTAAAGGCGAGGTTGACATAGCCGAGAGCATCCGTCATGCATATTTCTCCGGCTGCCTTCCCCAAAATAAATCCAATTATTTATACATCCGCCCCTCTCGCTCTCTCCCGCACACCCTGCATTTTAAGGAAATACAGAGTGAGCGAGATCTTCCTGCGGCTTCTTGTTGGCCGCCAGCCAAGGTTGACTCAGTAGAGAAACAAGCCTGTGCATATTTCAAACGCCCTGACGTCACTGAGGATTTTACTACAGGATTAGTCACCCCTGCGGAAGTGTTGGCATGGTGGTAACCTTTCTGAGTTCCCTCAGGGGTTATAGGGGTTATGTGCTAACATGGGGAGAGTGAGCCCCATTTTATTAACCCATTGAAAGCAATGCACACAGTTAGAATAGTAAGAGCTGCCTGGTTACAACTCTCTGCAGATCTGGTACTGTTAGGATAACATCATTCTGTTTGTATGGGTCACATGGCATGGCACAATTAGAGAAGAATTAGAGATAGCTATTAAGTCTCCGCTTATCATTGTCCCTCAACTGCCTGACCACTGCCCATGGTCACATGCTTTAAGTATCCTGGGATGTAAACCTTCCATGCAACTGCTGCATTGCACCCCCGGCTGTGTTTAGAAGTTTCTGCTACACTTGGCGAAGCAAAGAACTTGGATCTACCCAGATATTGATCTGCAGGGTCACCTCCAATAATCACTGGGCCCCATACTTAGCAGGGCGGTCCCTCCGGAGGACCCCAGTTATTAGCCCACTGGTCACCTGCACCCCCTGGTTAGTGGGCAACAAATAAAATGGGACCCAGTTGAAAAACAAATGGCATGCCCACAGGCCCTGACAGGCAATCTGTGGGTTCTGGGGCAAATGCCAGAGGGGCTGCTGTAAGTTTCCATAAATGGCCACTATTTATTGGGCTGCTGGGGGCTGTTTGGGCTTCTGTGTACCTGAAATGCCAGGGCCTATTTTGAATCTCATTCCAGAATTGCATGCCCATATTCTGCCCCAGCCACTCCCCAGTTATTCCAAAATAGATGCAAATTAGAAAGCGCACTCCTGGGATTTTGCAAAGTATCAAAAGATATTTATTCCATGTCAGAATCAATGTTTCGGCTCGTCTCTAGAGCCTTTGTCAAGATCTTGACAAAGGCTCTAGAGACGAGCCGAAACGTTGCAAAATCCCAGGAGTGCGCTTTCTAATTTGCATCTATTAGACATTTCCCCATATGAGCAGCGAGAGAGGCCTACTGTATTCTTATTGGCTCACTGTGGTGACATTTCTAAAATTGTTTTTTATCTTTTGCAGCCAGAACGGATAGACCCAAGTGCGTCCAGGCAAGGATATGATGTCCGGTCCGATGTGTGGAGCCTTGGGATCACGCTAGTGAGTCCCTACTAATTTCACTAAATCTATTCAGTAAAACATTTACTGCATGTATTATCAGAAGGCAAGCTGCTGGTTGGTCATTTCCTTAAAATGTTTAAAGGTCATGGAAAGTTAAACTGAAGAAGTAGTTTAGAAGTAGCATTCTGTACCAGCCCAAGGCAACCACAGCCCTTTTGCAGCAAAGATCTGTGTCTCCAAAGATGCCCCAGTAGCTCCTCATCTTCTTTTCTGCTGATTCACATGCTCAGTCCTGCTGTCACTTACTGAACTTAGGGACCGGTTCAAAATATACAGTAACATAGAATAGAAATGTCACAATATAAGGCTGATTAATAATTAATACAGATAATGACTACATGGCAGCACATAAACCAGTGCAATTAGCATCAGAATTTAATAATGGGCCCTGTAGCATCAGCTTATTTTACAGACCAACCTCATTTTATGCTTGATAATTTGTGATAACCCCTAAGCTTAGCTTCTCAACAGCTGCTCAGAGCCCACTGAGCATGTGAGTGTCACAGACACTTTCCAAGATGGTGACCCCCTGTGACAAGTTTATGATCCCTTTATATAAAATCCAAATATGAAATTCATATGCCATATAGATGGCAGTCAGCACAAATGCCTGCTGCAGGCTGCACTGGATCTAAGCCAACATGTACCTCAACTGATTACTGATTAAATACGCAGTGGTACATGAGTGGAATTAAAGAGTGAGCTGGCAATGTCAAGGGGGTTAAAAATGGGTCACTTATGCATTTTGTATTATAAGATATATAGGAAGCACTCCATAAGCTGTGCGTTTCTATTCAGTATGCCAAATGCTGCTTTCTCTCTTTCTCCTCAGTATGAGTTGGCCACGGGCCGGTTTCCATACCCCAAGTGGAACAGCGTATTTGATCAGCTGACACAGGTTGTGAAAGGGGACCCCCCTCAGCTGAGCAACTCAGAAGAGAGAGAGTTCTCCCCGAGCTTCATCAGTTTTGTGAATCAGTGGTAAGTGCTGAAAAATGTGGGTTATAATTATAAGGCAGGGGATGGGGATACTAATCACCCCAGTGCATTAAGGACAACTAGGTTCTGGGGCTATGCTAGGGTTCCTGGCTATATCTGGCACAGATAATGTTTAAGGAGAACTAACGTTGAATTATTTAAAAGGCATTACATAGAGTTGGTTACTGCTTAGCTTATGCTCCCATCTGCTGGTGAAAGCAGTGAATAGCCAACTTTTTTTATTTATAATTACTCTAAGTGCAGTGCATGCTGCCATCTGCTGACTGTGGGATGTATGGCACATTAGTCATCTTTCTACTGAAGTAAGGGAAAGCAAAATGGCATGAACTTCAGTCTGGGGCCCTCTACCCACTGCTTTGGACCCCTCGCATATTTGTTCCGCAAAATACTTTGTCTGTTGTAACATTAGGCATCATAACATCACAACAATATCGTTACAATGTTAGTACAAAACATTGATGTGTTTGGCCCCTCACCATTAGGATTTTATTTTGGTGTTTTCTGTATAATGGGATTCTAAATAAGAGATTCAAATGCCTGTATGTGTGTGTTCTCTTTTTCTGTGTATAAGATCAAATGTCAGGTTGGTATTAAAGCCTCAATTTGGTTGTTGTGTCACTGGGTAGTCAGGAAGCCTTCACTATTGTCTATATTACGGTTCTCTTCCAACAGCCCATGTTCTATAGCAGCTTCTTCTAAATCACAGGTTTCATGTCTCTCCTAAAACTAAATAGTTCTGAGTCGTTACTCATTGTATTTTTGTATTGTTCCAGCCTTACCAAGGACGAGTCAAAAAGACCAAAATACAAAGAACTTTTGGTAAGTGGGAATATTTTGGTATTCTATCACACCCCACTAACTGCAGCATAGCCCACAGCACCCAATCAGAACTTGGCTTTTAAGCAGTTTCACTGCAGTTAACCGGCGTCCATAACATAGCATTATGCTAGTGCAGCCCTCTCTGCTTTATTTAAAGGAGAACTATCTCACAAATGAAAATTTAATATAAGCTTCAGCATACTGAAATAAGAACATTTCTAAATATAACCAGTTAAACATTCTGTACTGTTTCTTTAATAATAACGTTTATCTTCACTACCCCTCTCGGCATCTGTTTCTCTTTATTCTGTCTTCTTGCAGGAGTTTGGCGTCAGATATTCATTGACAAATCCAATATATCTTATATGTGGTTCGTTTTGCTTAGAAGATGTAGTAGAGCTCATTCTATTAAAATCGCCAGACATCATGTCTCTCTACATGCAGGATTTGTGCAAAAGGCAGTTATTTTGTTAGATTTTTTTTTTTTTTTTACTGGAATCTGTTATTTGAGTGAGCTGTAATTCATCTGCTAGGAAAGGGAGCCCTCCTATATTGGATCTAACTGTCAATGACTATCTGACACCCAACTGCTGCATGAAGACAAAATAAAGAGAAACAGATGCTGAAAAAGGTATAGTGAAGATAAACTTGATTATTTCAGAAACAACAAAGAATATTTAATTGATTTTATTTCAAAAGTGTTATGAAGGTTATATTAAATTTTTGTGATAGTTCCTCTTTAACCATTATCCTTCCTCTAGTGCCCCTCTAGCTCTAATTAAGTCTTAATGAGTCAATATTGAAGATTCTCTGAGCTTCTAGTTGATTGTTTACTTTTTACCCAGAGGCCATTAGACACTTAAGTCTCTACTTAGCTTAGATGAATATTAAGCTGCAGCCGTGTAAATGGTGGGACTTTAACCAGACACTTACAGGGCCCTGGGGGGCATTCTTCTGCTTGATAGATCATATTTCTGCTAGTCAAAGAAAAGTTCCCACCTGGGGATGCTGGGATTTGTAGTTTGATTTTTTTTTTCTTTTCCAATTGCAGAAACACCCCTTCATCTTGATGTACGAAGAGCGCACAGTGGACGTGGCAGGGTATGTTGGTAAAATCCTGGAGCAGATGCCAGCTTCCCCTAGCTCACCAATGTATATTGATTGACCTAGCCATTATGCAAACTTCTAGCGACAAGGGCTGTGAGTGAACCAAGACGCAAAGAGATTCCAACCCGCGACTGTCAGTGATCGCCAATTCTCCCTCGCTCCAGCACTACGTGCAATAAGATCGGTGTTCGTTTAATTTCCCTTCCATCGTGTCTGTGTGCTACCGTC
>CM044447.1:44005956-44040763 GCA_024363595.1 Xenopus borealis
AGAGACGACCACCCTGAGATCTCTGTCTCAGGAGCTGGAGAGAGGTAAATGAGAATAATAGGAGTTATTTTTAATGTGAAACTCACCTAAAAATTTTACACTATTTACAGATATTGTCAGGACACACTCCACTACTCTGTGCACCTTCCAACACAGCATGCTTTACATATGACTCCCTCTCAGCTTGGCGCTCTCTGTAGGATTGGAGGAAGGGTTTGGAAGTGGGGAGCCAGGGGTTCTTAAAAGCACAGGTAATTATTTTATTGATGGGATTCAAGACTCTTCCAATAGGTTATCTCAATAGATGTTTCAAGGGATACTGTCATGGGAAAAATGTTTTGTTCAAAATGCATCAGTTAATAGTGCTGTTGCAGCAGAATTCTGCACTGAAATCCATTTCTCAAAAGAGCAAACAGATTTTTTATATTTAATTTTGAAATCTGACATGGGGCTAGACATATTGTCAATTCCCAGCTGCCCCAAGTCATGTGACTTGTGCTCTGATAAACTTAAATCACTCTTTACTGCTGTACTGCAAGTTGGAGTGATATCACCCCTCCCTTCCCCCCCAGCAGCCTAACAACAGAACAGTGGGAAGATAACCAGATAACAGCTCCTGAACACAAGCTAACAGCTGCCTGGTAGATTTAAGAACAGCACTCAATAGTAAAAACCCATGTCCCACTCCGTACCATTCAGTTACATTGAGAAGGAAAAACAACAGCCTGGCACAAGTCACATGACCAGGGGCAGCTGGGAAACTGACAGAATGTGTAGCCCCATTTCAGATTTCAAAATTGAATATAAAAAAATCTGTTTGCTCTGGTTTTCAGTGCAGAAGTCTACTGGAGCAGCACTGTTAACTGATGCGTTTTGAAAAAACATGCTTTACCATAACAGTGTCCTTTTAAAGATCTTACAACAGTATGGTTCGCTGCATATTACTGTAAGGATAACCCCAGGTAGGGTATCTGCCTCTATCCCTTTAATGGTTGGCAGAAACAGTGCTACAAAACAAGTTGGCACTATAGAAATACATGTTAATAATAATAATAGGACCAAACGGATTCATAGATGGAAAGCTCTTATGGCGACAATCACTGTACAGGTCATTGAACTCCTAGGAATAACTTGATAACTGGGGTACATAATTCTTTATAATAAATGTTTCATGAGTTTTCACTTCTGCACTGATGCCAACAGCACTGATGACAACATACACGGTGTCATCATCAAGCACCATTCAGGCTATTTTATTCTTTATAATAATGCACATAATAACAGAAATAAATACAGATAATCCCTGGCATTAACTTTGAGTAAAAAATTGTCTTTAAAAAAAACAATTCATTATGGAATGAGTGGAGCAAAGTTATTTTTTTTCAATATGTTTTTTTTATTCACAAATGGAATTTGTTTTTCTCACAAAAAGGCAAAAAATATTGTACATAGTTTTTGTAACTTTCAGTACAGGAATTGTGCTCCCCAAATTTCTAAAATGTTTTTGTATCATTTGTACAGTTTGTTGAGGGTTAAGAACATTCATTATTTGATGATTTGTTAAGGCACCATGTCTTGCAGTATTTGATAACCCCTACTCAATAGCCACGCCCTTAGCTATTGACAGTAAATATTTTTTGCTCCACAGTAGTAAATACCCAAAAATAGCCAAAATTACTTTTCTCCCCCACAAAATCAAAATATTGAAAATCTGACACAGATTGATAAGAACTTTGTTATGCAGCCTTAATGCTATGTGGAACACTTTGGCTCCATATAGTTTGATATTTAGCATTCCCATCAAGTCTCTGAGGCCACTTTGACCACTTTTTTATGCTCCCATACAGTCTATGGGGGTACTTTGGTGTCACATTTTCAGGCTACTAACCCAAGACCAGAAACTTTTCATTGCATCTATTTCACAAGGTAAAACATGAAGGAGCACTAGTGATTCTGGGAATTTTTCAACAGTACTTGTTATTTTAGTCGTAGGCCAAAATATTTAGGGGACAAACCATTATTTTGTCACCTCATGAAAGGATGTAGTATTTCTGATGCAAAATCCAAAGCAATCCATAACACCGTAATCAAGGGTTACTAATTATGGTTGGCATAAAGTGCTACTCTGAGTCTGCCTGGAATGAGTTCTAAGTTTTTTCTCGTAAAAATAAACTTTATTCATATAAAACATTACAAAAAGGGTGAAACTTTCCTATACTAACAGTGCAGTGTGAACATGAAATTTTTTTGTACAGTTTTACAAAAATAAGTGAGCTAGCTATTCCTAAATATATACAGCATGCAGCGAATGGGCTCTTGGCAATGGCAGCGAAGCCTTGGCTGGTATCCATGTATACCATGGTTTGATAATAAAAAGAAAAACTTCCAAAAATAACTATGTACAATGATATAATACAACTGGGTGCAGAACTGTTTCTTTACAATTTTATATCATGATATAAATGATAAATGTCACCAACATAATCCTATTTTTTGTTGGAATTTGTCAGAATTTAGTGTTGTTTTTCCAGTAAAATAATTACAAAGTATTTCAATGTAGTCAATTACCCCATTAAAAAACCCAGGGGTGATTTGTAAAGTACAGTACAAGTGCAGCAGGTTTCAGCCTACTGTACATACATACACATATTATTCTATACAGGAAGATGAGCAGATATAAACAAGTATATACATACATACACATTTTCCCATGTACCATAGGTTTGGAGGGTAACATTGCAGTTCATTATTAATTATTGCCATTAATACTAATATATTATTATATCATATTTTTATGTTGGAGTGACCCTTGTTGAATGTTACCGAACTTCAGATTAAGATGGGTTTTGGGAATAAAAATGTCATTAAGTTTAACTATTAAGTCTTTGGCATTTCAGGGCTTTTCTCCAGCCAGAAGGGGTTGGATTTACCAGAGGATCTCCGATGGACCCAGCCTAGTACAGTTCAGCCCACCCTTATTTTCACCATGGACTTATTTAAAACTTACACCATTTGGCACTGTATCTAATTGCTGTTAGAATGGGCTCAGAATGTTAGGTTTCCTGGTTGGCCCTAGGAGACCCAGTTCAATACTGCTAGATGATGAGTGAAAAAGAGCTGGCTACAATTTTTGGCACATCAGTACATGGTCTTAGGGGCTCTACCCTTCCCATTGTGTAGTCCAAGGAAGGGCAGACTGGCACTGTACAAAGGCAAAATTTTTTACAGTGTACTATTATTAACGAAGGGAAAGCTCTGGGTGAGTCTTACCCTGTAGGAATCCATTTTATTCATAGTGGTTTAATAATATTTATATCAAAATAGCAAAACAACTCTATGTGAATGAGAAGATATGCCCAAACTAAACTGAAAAGTGTGTTTATATTGAATTGTAATTATGCATTTGTTCCATTTGCAGTTATGGTAAAACAAAAATTATATTTCCAAAAGTATCAGTATATATCCCTTATAATACAGTTTTGGGCATCCAGGTTGGCACACTTTCCTTTGTGTGGAAGCAAAAACCATGAAGACATCAAAAAACATGTGAGTTAGAAAGGGTTATAAAACATCAGCCTTAAAGGACAAGGAAAGTGTAAAATAGAATAAGGCTAGAAATGCTGTATTTTGTATACTAAACATAAACATGAACTTACTGCACCACAAGCCTAATCAAACAAATTATTTATGCTTTCAAAGTTGGCCACAGGGGGCTGTCATCTTGTAACTTTGTTATACATCTTTGTCTGACACTGGCACTGCACATGCTCAGTATGGTCTGTGCTGCTTAGGGATCGTCATAAATGATCAAAAAACAAAGCCGTTTGAGTTCTGCATAGCTGGTAAGTAAGGCAAGGGCTCCCCCTACTGTTGATAAGTATGATTGTTTCCCTGCCAGAAGTTAGGGACCGTAAAAATGGGATTTTATTTCTTTGCCTTTCCTTGTCCTTTAAGTTATTATAAATGTTGGCCAGTCTTTGCATGGCATTTACTAAAATTCATGTTTGAGGATTTAGTTTCGCATTGATGTCAATAGTCAGTCTTCATTTGAGTCTTTTACCAGTGCTCTAGATGAAGATCCATGGCAGTGTTTAAATTGAGATCAGTAACATCTAGGAAGTCGGTGTTGAATATACTTGGACCTGTAGTAGTGAGGGAACTCAAGCCAGTAGCTGAGCTTGGGGGTGTTAAATCTAACCACTCCATAGTCTCCCAAGGAGATTCTGTGAAACTCACATGTTGTAAAGCTGTACCTTCTGCAGATGAAGGGGAAATTTGGGTCTCCATGGAAGAAAGAGAAGTGTCTAAGATTTCTCGAGAAGGAAGAATTTCTTCAGATGCCTTTCCTGAAAATCCACTCAACACGTTTTCAAACTGAGGATCGTCATTACCGATTTTAAGTAATCGCATTTCACTGGTCCTCCCCAAGGGGCTGTGGGAGTTTAGTAAGACTTCAAGATGGCCATCGCCATGGCTTGAGCAGTTGTCATAGGGAAGGTGAATGTTTGAAGTCGATGGAGTTGTGTTAGCAGTCGGCACATTCAACTGATGATGCTTTTGAGGACATGGCCGATCATCTTTGGCATTGGCAGGAATTTCTAGGACAAAAAAAAGTATAAGACAGATTGCCAACCAATGTCATTGATGGCATGGTAACACTTTGGGCAACTTTGTGCAATTTGTTTTGCCAAACTCTGGCTACAAATACAGATTTGGGGAATCCCTATGATATGAAACATGAATATTAAAATTATAGAATAGTTGACCCTCAAAACTTATATGTTGACACACTGTATGCCCCACATAAGAACAAGGCTCCTATTGTTCTTCACCCTGCCATGGACAGCATCCATTTCAGAGTTCTAGTTTACAACAAATGGCTTACATTTGGAACATGTGTGTGTTATATTTTATCTCCATTTGATCTCTTACCTCCACTCTCAATTAGGACATCGAGAAGCTCATCCATCTGTTGACTTCTTGTAATCTGCTGCAAAATAAGTACATGACATTTAGTATTTATGTTTTAAACTATCAGTCTACATGCACCTTACAGTAACAAAGTTTGGCCATTTTGGAAATACACTCAAAAGACCAAGCCGAGTATATTCAAAGTAACAAAATGAGGGATGGCTAAGAACCCTAATGCTCAGTGTTCTATGACAGTCCAAGATGCATATCACCCATCTAAATCTAAAAACTCTCTCCAGTGAGAGTTGGAGTCCTCACCCAGTTGATCTTTAGGAATTGCTCATCACTATGAAAGGTAGCACTCCCATATCCAAATCTGACATGGGTTGCACCATTCCATAAATATGGTTGGAACCACTCTCAGTGTTACTCAGCACAGTATGTCAATAACACCCCAAAATAAGTATTTAGTCACTCATCTATACAAGAAATCTCATTTTAGATTCCATCATTGGATCCCATGGTGATGGTTTTTACCTGTCTGACTGCATCCTCATACGTGGGCGGCTGCTTTAAATCAGTTGAGACTGCTTTAGTGAAATTCTGACAAGGAACTGAAAGCTTTGGACCTTTTTGGGGCGGTGGCTGTAAAACAGTCATCTGTATGGGAACACAAGTGAGATATTTTGGATATTAATTAAAAGCCAGAAAAATGCCCCATTGATAATCCATTGATCGTTCCATCAAACAAAGGTGAATAGAAAACCTACTGTATGATGGAAAGGTTGTGTGTGTACAGCAGTCACCCTCAGATCTGGAGGAATTATAATCTTAGTGTAATTTTAATTTTAAATATTTAATGGAGCTTTTACAATTTATTTCAAGAATTTACAAACTAACTCAGCTCCTAACATCACCATGGAGACATCCAAATGAGGATCTTGTCCTTTTGGGAAGCCATCTTTATATTAAAAAAGTTCGATGTTTCCACCTACACAGATTAAACAAGTTTTTTGTAACCTAAAATGTATGGGTACGTGATGCATTAGCCTCTTTTTGCCCCTCCACCCATATACACTAGAACAGGGATCCCCAACCTTTTGAACCCGTGAGCAACATTGAGAAGAAAATAGGAGTTGGGGAGCAACACTAGATTGAAAAATGTTCTTGGGGTGCCAAATAAGTTATGTGATTGGGTATTGGTAGCCCCAATGTGGACTGGGAGCCTACAGGAGACTCTGTTTGGCAGTAAACCTGGTTCTTGTACAAAACAAAACTTGCCTCCAAGCCTGAAATTCAAAAATAATCACCTGCTTTGAGGCCACTGGGAGCAACATCCAAGGGTTTGAAGAGCAACATGTTGCTTACGAGCTACTGGTTGGGGATCACTGCACTAGAAGATATAGCTACAATATGGCGGATGCATTGAGTCATACCTTTGGGCTTTTTGGTGGGGCAGTCTCCTTGTTTCCTTTTTTATCAATCTGTTCATTGTATGAAGATGGAAGGTTATTTTGATTTGGGGGAAAGTGATTCATGCTCCCAGCAGCCTGCAAATGGAAAGTATATTATTTTAGGATTTATCATGTACTGAAACCCATGTGTATAAACATAAATATGGAGAAGGGGTATCTTTACAAACAAGAAATATTTTGCCATTAGAATATTGTCTTACCTTACACTGAACTACCTAAAAAATGCAAGAGAACAAGATTTCTATCAATTCAAGTGTTTCTTTACCACTCCCCTCCACACATGACCACACCCTCTATTCCAAACAGGTCACACCCCTCTGCAGCCAGGCCACGCCCCAGTGGCACTGTGCTCTGACTACATCAGAAGAATCATGTGACACTGCAATGGATTTTAATTAAAGGGGTACATGGAGAGTGCAAATTGCAGACAACAAGGGACTGGACTGCTACTCTGGGTGACTGGGTAAGGAATAGCTCCTGAAAAATATGAATTGACATGTCTGTGAATATCCTATTAATAGCAACAAGGAGCTTTGGCTATGGGGGATCTCCATCCCATATATAGACATCTAACAAAATGTTTTCAATGTAGTAAGTGTATATACTGTAGCTAAAGCTGACATCCCCTGGGGTAAAAACAACAGTTCTCTTTAGTAGTTATACTTATCAAATACAAATCGAATTTATTCAGTGGACCCCTGGAACTTATATTTAGGGTACCTTGTAACTATGATTCCCAGAAATAAAGTCTGCTAACTTTAGTAATTCTTTGCATTTTGGTAGTTTGGTGTAAAAGGGAATTATTATTTTAAGAGCCAGAACCAGAGATACGAAAGTGATAAACAAATACTACTTTCAGTTATAATAACATTTACAAATAAAATCCATGGAAAATGACATTTTCTTTCAATAACTTACAGAGACTGCACTAATGTCATCTGCTTAAAGACATTCTTTTAAAAATGCAACATGTCAAAATAAAATACAATCACAAAGGCTTAGTTCAGCATGTTTATATTACAAAAACATTTTGTATTACAAAATTGGGCTCCTTTTATGGCTTGCATATGATTAATAAGACCCCCAAAGAGCATTTGTTTTTTAGGTAGGTGGCCTTTGGGGTGAGCTCATATTTTTTAACTGGTTTACCCCAATGTTTCTATATATCTGTGACCTTGTTATGAGCTAAGGAGGCCCAGCCTGAAGGCCAGTTAGAGTGAGATTTGGGGTTAGTGTAGTGATTATTTGTGCCCTGTATCCCTTTGGAACTATAACAGGGTGACTGTTACCCCAGTGTTTCTATATATCTGTAACCTTGTTATGAGCTAAGTGTAGTCCAGTCTGAAAGCCAGTTAGGGTGAGATTTAGGGTGAGTGCCTATTTGTGCCTTGGGTACCCCTGGAACTATAGCAGGCTGACTGTTGCCCCAATGTTTCTATATACTGTATCTCTAACCTTGTTATGAGCTAAGGGGGCCCAGCCTGAAGGCCAGTAAGGGTGATCTTTTGAGTGAGTGTTACCCCAATGTTTTTATATCTGTAACCTTGTTATAAGCTAAGGGGGCCCAGCCTGAAGGCCAGTAACGGTAAGATATGGGGTGAATGCACATAAAGATGCACAGGTAATTTATCTTTAATATCTGTGACATAGGTAGAAAAGCTGGAACCCTTCACACAACCAATATATTTGTTCTCGGGTTGCTGTGATGCCACAATTTTTACACGATGATGCAAACATTTAGATAAGAGAGAGCATTACAATGAACAGATGCCATTCTCTCAGGCAGACTAAACAGAAAAGGTGAGCTAAATAAATTGTAAAGCTTAAAAACAGAATGTTCTAACAGGGAAATGTGTGATCTAGCCATAACAGGGATGTGCCAATGCTTCCTCCATGGTGCTCTGTATTTCTAAATAAAAATTTGACCTTTCCTGAGGAGCTGACAGTTTATATCTCAGCATATTTGGGGTCTGACCTCAGCCGGGTAAAGAGACAACGAGACAACAAATTCCTGTTGTAGAAGGGGAATATGCAGAGTGAAAGACTGTAATGTAATGTGCTCAGAGGGAAGTTTAACTTATTTTGTTTTCTACTGTAATGGTTATGGATTGCAAAACAAATGCAATACTGTGCTATTTGGGAAACAATATGGCAACTCATAACCAAATATGTGCTCTTTGGATCTTCACACTAGAGCTAAAAGCCCCACAATGATTGCCTTAATTTAAAAAAGAAACTAGCATTTCGCAAGGGTTTGGCCTGTATTTAAAAGGCTGGCTTGCCCTCTTACCTGAGCTGGGTGAAGGAGGTTGTTAACATTCGGGGAACCACTATGCCTGTCTCCTTGTGTGTTGGGGGTTACTGACACCAGATAGTTATTTGGTGAAGGTGGCAGACTTATGTGCTGAGGGCTGCTAGTAGTTCCCATTGGTGAGTGTTGCGGAGAACACTGAGGACTCAAAAAAGTGGATGACATGATTGAGTTTTGGTTTGATGCGTCCATGCACTGATTGTTTACCAGGCAAGTGATGGGCTGTGCTCTGCCTGCACCTAGTTTTTCAGCTGCATTATTTACTTGTGCTTTCAATGCCATCTGCTTTGCAGCAAACGGGCAACTAGATACATCTTCCTGTTTGATGGGTACCCCAAAAAAGTGTTGAGATGCAAGTTGTTTGTCGTGAGGGTCACCCTTTCGCTTCTGAAGCTGAAGCCTTAACTCTTCCACCTGTCTCTGCTCATGTCTCAGCTTCCAAGTCAATTCGTTGATGACTTTTTGTTTCTCTACCAACATTTTGTCCTTTTCAGCATCAATTCCTTCCAGTTCTACTTGGTAACTTCCACTGTTCATGCTACTCATGAGACTTTCCTCTGCACTTAGGTGAATTGGTGAAGGGTGCAAGCCAAACTGTGGAGAAGACATTGGTCCGTCACTGAAGGTATCTGGTAAGGATCCACTAACAGAAAAATCAGATGATGCAGGAGATATGGGTGGGGTGGAACTGGTACTACCAAATTGATAGAATCCATTTGATAACATGCCTGCAGGAACATGAGATTGGTAGCCAGAGAGATTGCCATTTGGTGTAACTGGAAAAGTCACGGTTGTAATTTCACCGTAGGTTGGAACTGTGTTACCGCTACATTCTTGGAAGGGTCGTAATCTTTCCATCAATGAGGTCTTTGTACCAGACACAGGTAGACCTCTTATTCTTAACTGCTGCCTTAACTCAGAAACCTTTAAAAAAGAGGGGGTATTATTAAAATGGTTTTGGTACTTTAACAGAATGCCTATCTGCTCTCGTAGATACCCCTTCAAACCCAGCTTGCAAGTCAGTTATGATGATATTTGGAGTTAAAATTTTTCTATAGATGTAACCTTGTTGCAAGTTAAGGGGAGCCTGAACCCTTGGCTGGGAGACTTGAAATAAAAAACCCTGTCAACCACTGCCTTTGAGATACTAGTACTTTATTGAATTAAACAACTTTTTTGCCAGTTAAGAGTTGTGCTTAGGACAAAAATATATAATAGTACCCTGTATCAGATGGGAGTGGAACAGACAGTAATTATTATATCGTATTAGCCTCATTATGAAAGAGCTTTAAGTAATACCAATCTCCCTTATGTCCCTATTCTCAAAGTATTATGAACATTTGGTGATGTTTGCCCTAAAAAACAAAATGCCTTGCCTGATATATCTATGATGTCAAGACATGGGCATGAAACAAAACAGAGTAGTTCAACTGTAAACTTACTTTTAAGTCATCTAGATTTGGAGGCAACAGCCCTGGTTTCATAGAGATATTGGCTTGACCAGAAAATGTGGTCTTCACTGGAGACAAGGAGGGACTGTTGACAGATGATGTGTTGGAATTCCTAATCGGATCATTTGGAATCCTATAAAATATAAAACCAAGGTGATTCTTGACCAAAGCCCTAAAACTAAAAACATTTGATGATCTTCTATGACTAGGTGATTATTCAAAGAAAAACCTCTAACTTGGAATTTTAATACTGTCCATCTACTTATAACTAAATCATGTTTCCCAATGGGCTTTAGGTTTCTCAGTAAATATTAAAATTTTTATGCTCATGCTGTTTTTGGCAAATATTTTGGTTGAGCAAGTGCTTGGATTTAGGTTTTAATGATCATGTCCCAAAGGGTTGGGACAACCCCTGGTGCCTGAAACAACCATCTAGAAGCAGTGTTCCATGCCTTAACTAAAAATAAAATAAAATTAAAAACTTTCTAGACTAAAATACACAAAATGTAAAGCCCTCTTATGTACCCCCACCATGTAAATTTGTTCAACAAAACTTGCATCAGAAAATTAAGACATTTACCATAATCTGGTATGCAGGGTTAACTTTCCTTAGATATATTAGGCCAGGGGTCCCATAATTCTGGGGCTGGACCCAGTGTCAAAGTCAATAAGGATGATATATGGGTAGCTTAGTTAAACTATATCTGGACTGAGAGATTCTTGACCAAATGTTGAAGAGCAAGGGCTTGATTAAATTCTAAAATGTATAGATATTCGTTCAGCCATATTTATTGACTTTTGTTTGGGAAATCCTTCCTCTCCAAGAGATACTTGAACAGTAGAAAATGTATCTGATATGGCTGACTGAATTGTCTTGCTCTCCTTGAGAGTTTTATATACTTTTGTGCATTATGTCCCTATACAGAATCTTACTTCAGCTGGGAGTGGTGCATCCCACTATAGCCAAAATGTTGCTGCTGCTGTTGCTGACTCAAGATCTGAAGCTGGAGAAACAATTGCTGTTGCTGGAGGAGCCTTGCGTAAGCCGTGTCCATAGGTGGTGGCGACTTTTCTGCCTTCTGATCAGGTGGAATGTATTGGTGATATTTCAGTTTTTTCACCTTTGGTTTGATATCCTTTGGTTTTTTGTGTCTGTTCTTCACATCTGTGGGTGACTTTGACTAATAAAAAAAACAGACACAACCATAATTGCTATATGGAAATAGCATTGGGCATTAAAACGCAATTTATATTCAGGCCCTGGAACCCTTTTCCCTGCCCTCAACCAGGCTAGATTCCTACCTTAACTGCCTCATTTGGCGACACAGATGGAGACAGCTGGCTTTCAGAGTGCAGTGAACAGGAGTGACTTTGGACAGAGCTTCCATCTTGGGCATCACTATCATGCTCTTGGGAATGGTTCTGAAAAGCAGAAAAATAAAAATTACCTATTTCAATGACCCTCTGAAACCACACAGTGAGTGAGACAATTTCCGAGTACTCTCCAGGCATGAGAGCTGGATTACTATCAGGAAAAGCTAAACACAGAGTAGAATTTAAGCTTGTGATTTATGCTGCTGCTCTGCTGTGAAGCTCAGAGCGGCTTGGAATAAACATTAGGTTATCCAATATTGCTGAAAATCGTTAGCGTGCGTCAGAGCCGTCATTTCTTTACATACATCGTCCCTGGCAAAAGCCCCCATGTCTCGTTTAAAAAAACTATGTGTCTGAAATTGTATATTTATTCTAGGTCCAAAAAGAAACCAGTCAAAGGAAATAAATTGGGTTTGTCAGTTGCAATATATCACAGGAAGGCACTGCATCAAAGCTGCAGCTACTGCACTGGAAGCCTTACCCCAGCAAGGGAATAACTGTTACTACCAAATGAAAATTCAGTAAAATATTATTCAGACGTGAAAATTCCATCTTTTTTAGGACACTGCTACATAGGCATTCCTTAGATTTTGTCTTATTACTTCACAAGGGTTTGGGTTGTACATCATGTCAGCTGATTTGATGGGTAGGTGGGTATAACTATGATTGGTTGGAAGAAGGCACAGTTTCTTAGTCTAGAGCATAATTCAGTGCCCAGTGCCAAAACCTAGGGCAGATGCCCACTGTGCAAACTCAGTTTTAGTACCATAGAACACACAGGTGGCTGTAGTTTCTCTCTAATTTGATGTAAACTGACACTATAATAATTATAATTAGACTTTACTATGGTGTAATGGTATAAAACTGAAAAAAAATGTGAACCTTGTGTAGTAACTCATAGCAACCAATTAGCATGCAGCATTTAAATTGTACATGCTTGGGTTCTATTCATTATTACATCTGGTTAGGGTTGCCACCTGGCCGGTATTTTATTGGTTGATCCCAATGTTATTAATAGGGAAAAAAGAAAAATATACAGGCAACCCTACATCTGGTGCAAAAATCTTCCTTCTTTCCTTCCTTCTTTTTGCCTTTCTTTTACCTTCCTCCCTCTTTCTTTTCCTGTATCTTTTGTCATTCCTTAGTGCCCATTCTTTTCCCTTGCTTTCCTTCCTTCCTTTCTCTTACTTTCCTTCAGTTTACCTTACCTTCCATTCTCCTTCTTACTTCCATACATTCTTCCAAACATCCTTCTTCCATGCATTCCTTCTCTTTTACCTCCACCCCTTCCAGTTCTTCCTTCCTCTTAATTTTTTCTCTCTTACCTTCATTCCTTAATTTTCCCTCTATTATTTGTTTACCTTCCTTTTGCCACTTTCCTTCCTTTCTTCCATTTCCTTTCCTTCCTTTTTTTCCCTTTTCCTAGATAATTACCCTCCTTCCTTGCAACATGGGTAAGAATACAAATCACCTTATAAATTCCATGCTTCTGCTGCCATCTTGTTCTTCTGTTTCCATATTTCCCTAGTGTTGCCATTTAGTACTGATGTTGCTTTCTTGCCCTGCTATACTTGTAAGCCCCATTCTTTCTACAGAGACTGCTTCATTGTGGCCTTACAACTTAAAGCCACGGATCAGTGAAGCAGAGATGATCCAGAGATGAAGGAATTAGTGGAGACAGTGAAGTAGAAATGATGTCAGTCCTGCCTGCTCCTAAATCTATTCCCCAGTTAATTCAGTTCCTCACAGTGAAATCTCCATAAGCTTTAAAATATGATTGAGAATTCTCCCTCGTCTGAAACATAACACAGTGCCCAAGATTTGTGCTTTGCGCAGACTGAAAAATATGCCTAATATACAGCTTAGCTGCCAGACGCCCCCCCAAGGGCATTACATTTTCCTGAGTCTCAGTACATGGTTACGAGAAATCTTCCAGACTACGGTTAGCAATAAGATATCTCTCTTAATAGAAATAAAATCCATTCCCATTCATTGGAGAAAAAGAATGCTGATTATTTTACATTTATTAAACAGCCATAACCATTTGTGTCTGTTATTAACTGCAACTGCCCATTTGCAGGGATTCAGTATGCCATTCCCATCCAGTGCACTGTTCAGGCAGCTCACAGTGAACCTAACACCCTCTTCACTGAAGTGCCTACACTGAAGGCATTCACACAGAGCCTCTGGGAAGCTACTCCCTGCTGCAACTCCTTGTTGGAACGTCAGCTGCTCATTCTCTTTTACCCTATCTACCTTTCTCTCCTAGAGAGACTATTACAAGTCTGCCCTACCATAGCTAAACCTCATTCACGGGGTAGCCTGGCCCCGACTTCTTTCCTTAGAGCACATGCTTTTCAGGGCATTCCTGTACCCAGGCCCCCCATGGCACACCCTGCTGGATCACCATCCAAAGGCCAAAGAGGAAGAAGCCACTTCGTACACACACTATATTGTGGTAGGAATATGTGGCAGGAAGTGGTCATTACACCTCTGACCAATAACTACTGGTTACACATGCTTTTGCCTAGTAACTGAAAAGGGGTAGGGATTTAAAGCCATAGGGGCAGTTTAACCCCTATGGGTCCCTACATATGTTTGAGGTGTGTGAGACCAATTTTGCTTTATTAGCCCTTGCCCTAAGTACTTGGAAAATCAGACCCACTAGTGCCAAGTACACTGTGTAACAAAGATGCAGGAATGAAGCGCAGGCTAGCAAGCCAAAGATCTGTTATACTGGGGGGGGGGGTTTGCAATCATCAGCTACTTAATATTGTACCACAATATTCAGTGTAGAACCCAACTCTGATATTCTAGGAGATTTGCTTCATTTCAGTGGCTTTCTAGTGCTTCTTTTCTTTACCTCCACTGATTTCCTGTTTACTGGACTTTGTTGGCTTTTTATAGAGATAGTGAGAATCTTAGCCATAAAGCTGGACAACGGGTGCACTGTGCCACTGTGAAAAGCACTGAAATCATTCCAACCGACCTCTGATTAGGTATTGACAGGGTTAAGGAAATCTTTGACCAATAGGCCAACAGACTTTTTTTTAATGTAATTTAGTCTTTCCTTGTAGCTTCTCAAAAAAGAAAGCCTGGCAGATCTTACCTGTGTTGGACCTGAGTGAAGGGAGTTGAGGGTCTCCAAATCTTTGGTCTCCTGGATAGAGGCTTTATTGAGCACCAGGGAGTTCTCATTTGGCTCCTTTTCTGGAGACAGGCCATCATTGCTGCTGTCCTCTTCAAAAGCAAAGGCATCCACAGATTTGGAGAAGTTGACCTGATTTCCTTCATAAGGAAATGGCAACATGTAACTTTATGATTTGTGCAAGCAAACAAAACACTTAAAATGCTGTAGGCACCAAAAAGAAGGAACTGCTGGTATGGTAGGGCAAGATGGAGAAAGTAGGGCAAGATGGAAACAATAGGGCAAGATGGAGACAGTAGGGAAAGATGGAGACAGTTGGCAAGATGGAGACAGTAGGGCAAGATGGAGACAGCAGGACAAAATAGTGACACTAGGACTAGATGGAAAAAGTGGTACATAAGTAGATACATTCCTGTCTACAGCTTTTTATTTGTTCTGGCAGTCAGGTGCTAGTAGTTCTAGTTCTGCAATATCTGCACAGCCATTATTTGCACAAACAATGACCTGAACTCAAATGAAACACAGCCCTGCAGAAGGAACACTAATACACAGAAACTTTAGTTAAATGTGAATCCATATGACCAGCTGAATCCTTGTGAAATATTACAGAGAGGACGCCAGACTGCAGCTCTCCCAACTTTCCACTCATTTATTTCTTTTATGTGCTGTGACCACAATTTCTGGAAAGTGACTGTGACACGTGCTAGTGAGAGGAAACACAACAACTGGCAAGAACCACGTGCAGAAGAGACAAAAGGACACAGAGATATATATGTAGTCAAAAACTGACAAAAATTATAAGAAATGTGTGTGTTTTAGTTTCACATATAAAGGGAAAGTTACATTGAAATTGTTCTAGGATGTAGGAAACAAGACAATTTGTATATTTTACCATTTATCTTCCAAATACATCTATTGATTATATGTGAATATTAGAAATCTTTAAGAATTACGTTTTATTTTGATTGGCAAAAAATTTTTTGGGGGTTAATATTCCTTTAAAAAAATAGTTGTGACCATAGCCCAATGTTCTGAATCTCTGGCTCAAGTGTCCCAACTGCTCTGTCATTTGTGCCCAGGGTAATTGGGGGTCTTATTTCCGTCTGGGACACATTAAGGGTACCAAGCGTTATCTGTTCCTGTACCAATATAGCCAGAAAGTGACAGCATCTCTTGACCTGTGGCCATAAGTGATTAGTTAAAGTGCCCCAGGGACTGTTAGTTGGATGTCAGCAAGCACAAGGTAGGACATATAAATGTACCCCCCCTGCATCTGGAATCTATCAGCCAGTACCTGATAACAGACTGATAGCAGTTTATATGAGAGGGATAGTGACGTGGATTTTACAAGGCAGAGTCCTAGCTCCAAAGCAATGGGCCCTTCTGTTATTATAGGAAAACTAACGCTAAGCTATGTATCTGTATGAAAATTCAGCATCATATCTAAAAAGCCATCCAAGGGACAACTGATCTCATCAGGAGAAGCCAAGCCAGCAGCTGATAGTTCCCTGGGCTGGAGTATTTTAAAGGAGAATGAAACCCTTAGTAATAACTAGGCCATCCCAAACCACGTGACTTGGAGACATGGCCATTTCCTCTGCTTTGTCCTATAAAACAGAGTAACGGATTGGTTTTAGTGGGTGCCATCTGGCACCACTTCATGTCCTCCTCTCGGCAATCTTCTAACAGGAGGATGCACAGCTAATGTTGAAGTGGAACTGGCTTTAACAGCACATTCTCAGTTTCAGCGACTGCCACTAAAGAAGATCTGAAGCACTCTGGACAGTACTTGCATGTACGTAGTAATGTTTAGATGGTTCGTTCTTTCCTGGCAAGTTGAGACTGATGGGCAGTGGCCACGGCTGCCTTGCTGCTAAACTTGGCCAACACCATCAACACTTTGCTCATTACAGTCTCTGCCCAGTCTGGTATTTGGAAACCATTAGGAGACCTTGCAAGTTCCTTTTCATTAGGGAGGGATTACGTAAATAGCTTTAACGACTCTGCAAAGTATTTTCTAAACATTTTCCTGCCAGAAGGTCCATGGTTTATTGCTTTGGACCGGTAAGAATTTTATAGCGCTGCTTAGATGGTTTGCTTTTTGTTTTTTTGTTTTTTTTGTAAGTATAAAAAAAATGCAGAAAATAGTCCAAACATCTTGATAACTGGGCAACCAACACCAAGAGAATCAATAGCAGAACAGCAAATGGTTTTAATTCCCATGTCTGGATATTTAACAGTGAAGGGAAAGTTGCACCTCCAAAGCATTAAACCACAGGCAGTTACAGTCACATGGAAATGCCTTTAGTAATATCTAATAATATAATTTAACTAAAACAGACAATGTGCTTGGAGTTTCAATCGAAGAGCATTCCTACCTTTAATTGCCTCTTTCATAGTTGATTCTACTGGAATAATGTTCTTCTCTACCAGTTCCAGTGGCCCTGGTCTAAGAGCAATTCTTTCATTCAGGTCATCTGCGAGGCGCGCCCTTTTTAATTTGATCTGGGCAGCCTGAGCTGAACTTTCATTGACTGGATCTGCAAATAAAAAAAATGTTATCACATCCTTCTCTTTAATCTAAATGGCCTAACGTTTTTGTAGACCAGTGATGTTCAGCCTGGGGTTTTCCAGAAGTTGAACCAATATTCCCAGTGTTATCATAAGCCCAAGGCTATTGGATTTCAGACTTTTTGTGGTTCAAAATCTTGCAGCCTTCATATTTATCTTATAAAAAAGCTTTACATGAAAACATCATCAATCCCCCCTCAATAACACCAACAATATGCAACAACAAATTGTTCCTCCAGAGGCAGCCACAAAGGGAATACAAAGAATATATTCCATTTTAGGAAAAGAAAAATGTATGAAACTCTTTTTACAGAGGTTAAGATAATTAAATAATATAAAAATTTGCACTGAGCATCATCATCAGTCTAAATGAGGGATCTAAATTAGATTGGTTGCCCCATAGTTAAAGGTTTAAGATATGGATAAGGAGAGCCATATCATCTCTAAACACCCATGACCTAAACTAGCCCCAGGTTTTTAATCACTCCCTCTCACTCAACTCAAATGTAATTTGTTCAAATGCTAATTGTCTAACACAGTTGCTTAATTTCACCAGTGCAGTTTGCAAAATTGTCCAATCAGATCTTGCATTTTCTAACCTGTAGAAGATCAGAACCAAATACAAACTTAAGACATGGGCCTTTGTGTGGCTGCTACCCCTGTTCCATCTCATCTTTTTGATAGTCTGAGATACCCACCATTAAGGCTTTTGGGAAGAAGTTTACATTGGACATTTATACTCAGGATACTACAATGATATCACAAAAACAGTTGTTGTGAAGAGTCCTGATGGTGCAACTTACCTTGTAAGATCTGCATATTCAGCAATTCAGGCCTACTTCTAATCTTGTGCTTTAGATAGTCTTCAGCCTACAATAAATACAGAAGGAAAATATGGTAGCACAGAAATTAAATATGTATTAAGATAGTACTTTAACATGGAGGGGCTATATGGACAAGGTAACACAGACCAGTCTGATGCCCAAAAGGACTAACAAATACAGTATATAATTCAGCATTCAGTACAAGGGAACCAAAAACCTGTAGGCACAGATAGGCTAGAACTTTTTGACTTCTGTAAAAAAAAGTCAAATCAAAGAGATTTAATAGGTTCAGATAACTGGAAAAATTCTACCACAAATTAAAGAACAAGCCAGACCAAGCTGAGATAATAGTGCTTCATCCTGTTAAATGTTTACTTAGAGCCATCACAGAACATCTATGCAGTATCAGCAACAACACATTCTGTAGGACCCTTCTATCCCTCCTTCCATATCCAGTTCATGTCTAATTCACATATCAGTAACGTACTGTATATTTTAATTCCTACAAATGCTGTTTTCCATTGAGCTTACAGCAGGAGCTGAGACTTTTAGCCAAGATTCCCACTAGATGCCTTTCTTTACAAAAATATAGTTACAGAATTATTGGTGAATGTTAATGTAGGGTGGCATTACGTTTCTATTTATTGAAAGTTCTTTGCTCTGTGTTCTTCATAATTTCCCCCTAAATCTATGCCTTATGGGTTTAAGGTTTCAGAAATGATCTCATATTTTGTCATCTGATTGTAAATCCATTAGAGTAATAAAATGAGAAGTAAAGGATAAGTCACTGCTCTTTCCTGCAATTTCTCAAACCACTTTACATACTGTAGTCAGCCGGTTTGTGCTGAGAGCATTATTGTTTAATAGGATTAGCTATTGTCTGGCCTTGTGATTTATTTGTTGCCTTATTTGTAAACCAGACCAGGTTCCAACAGGTCTTTCATTAAGGATTTTTGGCCAAAGGTGCAACTTTTTCTCCTTTATTTGCCCACCATGATGGAAGGCACTGTAGAACTTGGACTTGTATTATGGCTTTGCTTCCTACATTATAAAGCCCCCTAGGGCTATGAGGTTGAAGGTCAGTCAGTAAAATACTTTTAGTGAATGCCTATTTTAAGTAGTATCAAGAATACCTTCTTCATTAGAATGAACAACTACTGTTTGAATTCTCACAACGTCATTGTAATATGCTTATGTAATCTTGCCCAAAACTCTTGTACCTGGCTGAATTCACAAAGTAACTTCAAAGACTGTTCCCATAAGCTTTCTCCACCAGAAACGTCACCTGTCACTACTGGGTAACATCAATGCAAGAGCATTTAAGCTGTCCATACTGGCCCACATTTGATGTATACTGCCTGCATATTTAATGATGTATAACACCAAGGGGGAGGCAATGGCAACACACCAAACTGTGAACCATCTGAACAAACCTTTCCTTCCATGGGTGGATAGGGAGCAGACCACAGTTCTTCCTTGCTTATCTTCATTTGGCCCAAAAGAATAGTCAAATTACACAATATACTTCCGTTCACCTAGATAACCCGATGCTTGACTAACATCTGACCAGCTGGACAATTGATACACTTCATTTTCCTTACTGAAAATTCAAATTTTTCAGATGTCTTACTATATCTACCATCCCATAGTTACATCTCCTGCCCAGTTCCCTGCAATGCCCCACAGTGGGTGTTAAGCCTTCTTGCACCCCTCTTAGAAACACCAGTTCTTTCTCCCTGGTCTACCTTTCCGTTTAGAAATGTTTCCAAAGGGTTTTTTGCCTTCCGCCTTGCTAAAATCATTTCTCGTACATTGCTGACTGAAACACAATCCCCACCAGAGTATTTAAGATCGGCAGAATAAGGAGGGGGGAAAAACTTGTGATTTATACAGAGAAAAGGGAGAAAGTCAGTCTTTACCTTGGCTCGATCCACGTTCTTCCTTTGCTCCTGGAATGCAGCGGGGTTCTTCAGGGCTGTGGGTACAAACAGGCAGATAAAGAGGTCTATTAATATAAAACAGACGGTATTTATATACTGGCAGTAAACAACCAGATCCGCCGTCGGCTGTATCTAGAGAACACTTGTCAGAGCTCATCCCCTTAATGTTATTGAAAGACACTTTAATAACGGTGAGAGTTTTTCTTAAATCTACATTCTTAGGCAATCACTTACAGTATGTAATGATCACAGCATTCTATATATACAGAATGCCATGATCATTACAGTATGTAATGATCACGGCATTCTGTATATATATAGAAGAACTTTCTCACTCCCAATTCAAGAGAACAGAACAAATGTTTTACAAGAAACTTTCCCCAATATATAAATTCTATAGAGTAAGTCACTGTAAGGCACATTGGGCATCCATCGACAATTTGAAAGGCCATATACAAAATTCTATAAAGCACAGCTCTTCCTCTACCCACCAATTTCCACCATACAAACAGATTACACTGTGATGGCTCTTGGACATGGATGTAAGGTAGGTCATTGTGCCCTACAGGGCTAAACACATCCAAGTCTTTCAGTGCATAGTCAATTATTTGTTTCAGTTGGTTACATGAAAACCTATGGTCTGTTTTCCTCCACAGCTTACACAGAAAGGCAATGCACTCGATATTTATGTTTGATATTTTTAAAAAGCTCTTTATTTAGATTGCCTTTGCTTCCCATCAGTTCCTGCCCCGGTGGAGCTTACAATCTAAGATCTCAGTCACATTTATATAACACACACTTCAGTTTTATTAGGAAGGTGTGGGAGGAAAATAATGTACCCAGAGTAAAACTCATGGAAACAGGTGATGAAGAACATAAAAACTCATTGCAGAAGGTGCCCAGGTTAGAATCAAACTTACTTGCTTTGAAGGGCCCCTTTTTAGACATGTACACTCACGTGTCAGAATAATTTTTCACAATCTCACTCATTCATTCTTAGTAACATCCCAGTCCCCTACTCTCAGAACCATCATTCAGAACTCAAATGAGTTTATTTTCGCAGAACACATGTTTTTTGAAGGTTTTCCAAGAGCAAAAAATTTTATATTTTACACAAATATACAATTTTTTTGAACACCCACATTTTTCAGACAAGGGTGCAAAACTAGCTTCAGGTCAGAGCATTGCAAAAATGCTAGTAGTAGGGAAAGACAGTAGGAGATGACAGCAACAATACCACTTGTCCAGTTTTTATACGTAGTATTCCCAGACCTTCTGTTTTTTATGTACCATTCCCAGCAACTGAAGACAAGCCAAAGCTTCTATGTCAGTCAGAATTACCATGTATAACAACTTAGACTTCTATTATTTTGCCTACTTCCTACTGAAGATAACCCATGGACCAGATAAATCATCTATTTCCAGTATAATCTTTTATATAATGCCCCAACTAAATCCAAATACTTGAGACCAGTCACTGATGAGCCCTTTAGTGTAGCCACAATTCAAATCTATACAAAGCTAAAATTATCAATAAAGATGTCGATTAAAAGAGATTAGATCTAGGATTACTGTTTGTTGTGTCGGAGACCCCAAAAAAGCATTACATATAGAAATGGAAGAGGCTAGGAATGTAGGATATTTTTACTAGCAAAAATACTGTAAATATATTCTCTTTACAGGAATACAACTATAGTAATTGGTGGTGGTGGGGGTTTGACATTTTTCATGTTGAAGCCTCCACCTCCCTCAGGTCAAGTAATGTTTAGGTGCCATTACTTTACAATTATCATATCGTATATAAAAAATTGCTATCAATATGATATAAAAAGTGTCAAAAACAGCAAATTAACTTTCACTCCCAACCTTATCTTGCTTATCATTTTGATTGTTATCCACCATCCATGCTTACTGCTTCATTTAGGTTAAAGAGAGTAAAAGTAGGCTCTAGTGGCTAGCCAGTATATGGAATGTGGTGAAGTAATAGAACCAGAAACACGATCAGAATTCCAAAACTTTAAATTCCAGGCTATATGTCACAGTTAATATTGCTGGGGAGATCTATTGGGGTTTTTATGGTCATTCTTCTAAACCACGTATACATTTCCTCTTCGTTTTGGACTTTTGTTTCTCCAAAAAATCCAATTACTGCCCAACATATTTCATCTAAACATACTTACGAGGCATGAGTCCTTGGCTGACCAGATGCTCACGGTTTCTCCTCTGCTGAAGACGTAACTGTAAAACTGTTAGAAGAAACATATCAGCTATCAAGTGTTCCCTTGGCTTCCCTATAGATATGTCTCCAAGGGAGAAGGATCTACTGAAAGTTCCAGGTGACATGCACTGTTACAGATCTTTCTTGATGTAAAAAAAAAAAAAGATTAAAGGCAGAGAGCTGGATGGTTATAATTAGTGTTAATTGTATCATGTAGTTGCATGCAAACCAAGCACATGGTTATTTGGGTCATGGTAAAACCATCTGTAATTAAAGGTTAGAGCTTGCAGATTTATAGTAAGTTACACTACTAAATGTATTTTCCAAATAAATGTTGGATATTCATTATTTATATGTTCTTTCATGCTCCTAATAGAATAAAAACTAAAATCTTGGAAGGACCATGATGATGGCCAAATGATTATGATCCTGCATGGCCTATCTTACTAGGTAAAATTGGGCTGTCACATATATATAGCAAAAAGTCTTCTCATAACTTACACTAAGTGGCCATCAGGCTGAAACACCCTCTGTTTCTGCTCTAGGCTCTTCAGGAATATCAACTTCAAAATTTGGGAACCACTGTTTTAAATGATCCCTCTTGTGGGATATCCTATTTTCAAAAGAGACTGAGGAAGGGACGTGTGGTCTTGAAATGTTTGGTGTGTATAGTGTCTGGAGCATTATGTAAAAAAATTGGGATTTACCCATTTGCTGCATTCAAGGTATTGGATGTCCATTTGTTTTCAGGATTACTTAACTGATGTGTGGCTAGAACAGTACCTACATCTCCCATCTGTGATAACCCGTTTTACCCAAGATACGTAAGAAGGACGTCTCCATTCTCTGCTGTGGCCCCATGATAACTTTTGGTAAGGTTAATAAACAAGATTTTGATGCAATTTCCATCATAAACAGGGAGAAACATCTGTGTCTAAAATTGTCTATATATCAGAGAAACCACAAAGCCCTACAGAGATAAGAATAAAGGTTTTAACTGCTGATGACAGGAGAGTGTTTCCCAATGTTCCTATTTAAGTACTTAGCAGCATCAAAGCATGGCTCACAATATTTATTTCCTTTAAAAGATTAGAAACATGAGCATTGCTGGGAGAAACACGTGTAAGATGTCATGGAGCGTGTATGCCCATACGAAAGGGACTGATGATTTTGGGGCTTTAGATACATTCTGCCATTTTAAAATGTGTTCTAAGAGAAAAAATATGTCTTAACTGGAAACATGTGGAGAGAGGGTGGTGACAGCTGGAAGAGCAGTGTTTTGGGTATACAAGGAATTGTAAACTATGTAAATAATTGGTTTAAGGGTGCAGGGGAAAGCACGCCAGCTTGGGGGATTTTATACAGTAGTAATGTTAGAGATGAAGGGCTAGATGAACTAAGCAATGCTTGTTTGATAAGGAGAAAAGTTGCTTTGATTGCAAATCTGCACTCTTAAAAACCCCACAATGAGTCAATAAATAGGGTCAAAATGGGGATGTATTGGTACTAAATTTGTCATTGAGTTCTTCAAGGTGGCAAGCAGTTAGAGTTGCCACCCTTCTGAGTACCTAAATCCCAACAAAGGCATCATGGAGGTGGTCCACTGATATAAAGGGGGCAGGCTGGTACAGTACGGTGGCAAACAGTGCTATTGAGGGGGTGGACCAATGAAATAAGGGCTTGGGGGTTGGCCAGACAATTTCTGGCCAAGTAAAACCAGGCTGTCCAGACAGGTGTCAACCCTAGTTAGGGATTTCTGACCTTGGATCTTCAATATGAGAACTAGTCAGAACACTGGAAATGTGACCATTTATTAGCAAGTCTAAAAAACAAAAATTATGACTGTTGCTATATGTTACTAAATTGGGCCACAAACATAGAGGGGCACATAGCTCATCAGTTGTGAGTAGGAAGTAGGAGAAACATGATGATAGTAGGAAAAGATGTAGAGAGTAAGAAAGAGCTGGCAGCAGTAAGAGAATAAGGTGGCAGTAGGGAAAGTGAGATTTAATACAGTGCAACTTAGGGTAGTAATATTTTATATCAGTGTTTACCCAACCTGTGCAAGACCTGTCCTGTGCACCTACGAGACAAAGACCTCCACAGACCAGCTTGTTGGCCCTGTAATACCCCCTGCTAGCATGGCACACTTTACTCCTAATCACTGTTCTGTTACCAGCTCACTTCTGGCAGGAACAATGCATTTCCATTCTACAGATTTGTGGCCCTCAGTGATAGAACAGAGCTGAGACTGTCCTACTGCCAAAAGCAAGATGGAAGCTTGCCAGAAATGCTAAAGGGAGAAAGAGGTGTGACATGGAGTCACGTGAAGGACTGTATTAACCCTCCTGTTTCAGAGGCCATAGTTCTTTGCAAAACTTTACGTCTCTCCACAAATATTATATTTCTTTCTTAGCTTAAACAAGAGCAGCTTAAAAAGAATTGGCTCACTGAGTGTAACTAAAGGATAGCTACAGAGTAATCTCAAGGTTATAACAACACTATTCAAGGGCCCTTGGGTTGTATCTAGCCTTGGGTCAGAGAAAAGTTTAGAGAAAAGTTGCTAAAATAAGCATCCTATTTCCTACCTGCTAACAAAGGTCTGTGTTATGTATGTGTTCATCTTAAACTACTAGGGACTTCAACTTAACAAATATTTACTAAACTGATAGCATTATACATGATCTAGATGGGCTCACTCTATATATTATGAAATGCACAACTAGGATATATAATATACTTTCTTGTCCATTTTGTGTTCAAAACCTTGTAATGGTGACCTTGAATAAAATAGGAACTTCAAGCAAAGGGAAAACAGTTGGGCATCATTAATACAAACTCTTCCTGCCTCCATCTTGCGCTTCTGCCTCCATTATGTCCTATTGCCACCTATTGCTGCAGCTATCTCCCCTACTATACCTGTTATGCGTCATCTTCTTGTCTACAACAATAAATTGGACCCAATATATATATATATATATATATATATATATATATATATATATATATATAATGAACAGGTCAAAGTGGTGTCCCACCCATACTGACAAATAGCACAAACCTTCAGTCAGTTTAAAGAAACTTGCCCTACTGTCTCAATCTTGTCCTAATGTTTTATCGTGCCCTACTGTCTTCATCTTGTCCTACTGTCTCCATCATGCCCTACTATCTTCATGTTGTCTTACTCTCTCCATCTTTTCCTATCGTCTTCATCTTGTCCTACTATCTCCATCTTGGCTACCATATCACAGGATCACCGCACCCAGCTCCAAACACATTCCTGTGCCAATGAAGCACATGCATGTGCCTCTGATTAGAAGAAATGTCCATTATAAAATAGTGGGCTAAACACAAAACTGTCCTCTAGTGATACATTCTTAGGGTTTACTTTTTATTTCTACATTACACTGTTTACATTGCACATAATTCACTCTACCTTTTAAGATTTTATTCTTGAACCAACAAATGTATTTTTTAAGCTGTAATATTCGTGTGGAGGCAGCCATCTCACTGTATTATGCCTGATCCTGAGCTTTGAGAAGAAGCCAGCACTTCGGGATGGAACTGCTTTGAGATAAGCAATTGTTTTTCCCCTTCTCATTGTATTATACCAAAACCCTTGGTTGTGTTTGCATTGCTATAAGTGGTAGACATGAGAATATTACCCAAGCAGGAAAAAGCAGGGGGTTAAATGAGATTGTAAATCAATAGGGGTACATGAGATTTAAGTGTGAAAATAATTGAAGTTATAAAGCCACCATTAAGGAGACTGGATCCAATATGTCCCTTTAATAAAAGCAGGCATTTTTGGATCTTGGATACTGTGTGCCCAAGAGTCTTAATACACGTTATGATATCACCTGTCTAGTTTAATTATTTTCACTTATATATTTTCTGGTATTGGATTGGGGGTGTTTTAGTGATTTTTTCCTGACTCATATACTTATAAATGACCGTTCTGTTTTGCCCTCTATTCTATATAAGGGGTTATGGTAATCAAGTTGTTTTATGCCTATGATTAAGGGTGGTTACACCCAAAATGTGTAAGGCCTCAATCTAGTAACAGTTGGTTTTTCATAGACTAAATAAATATATTTTTTAATGTAGCACAGTGCTGTTGCTTTAATTTTTCCATCTTGCCCAAAACTTTTCCCCCTGTGAGCCACATTCCATTGTAAAAAGAGTTGGGGAGCAACACAAGCACAAAAAATGTTCCTGTGAGGTGCCAAATAAGGTCTGAGACTGGCTATTGGTAGTCCCTAAGTGGACTGGCAGCTACAGTAGAGAATGTTTGGCAGAACACCTGATTTTTATACAACCAAAACTTGCCTCCAAGCCTGTGATTCAAAAATAAGCACCTGCTTTGAGGCCACTGGGGCAACATCCAAGGGGATTGGGATGGGGAACAACATGTTGCTCACGAGCTACTGGCTGGGATCACTGCACTACTGAAATATGAAACTTTCTAAATGCAATCAATTCTGCATAGTTTCTGAAATAATCAAGTTTATGTTCACTATTCCTCTCTCAGCATCTGTTTCTCTTCATTCTGTCTTCATGCAGAAGTTGGGTGTCAGAGTCATTGACAGTTAGAGCCAATATATCATATAGGGGGGGCTTCCTTTTCTAGCAGATTAATTAGAGCTCACTCAAATAACTGATTCCAGTACAAACAAATTCTGCATGTAGAGAGACATTATATCTGATAATTTTAATACATCTTCTAGGCAAAATAAGCCACCCTAAAAGATATATTGGATCTAACTGTTAATGATCATTTCACACCCAACTACTGCATGAAGAGAGACTGAAGAGAAACAGATGTTGAGAGAGGAATAGCGAAAGATGAACTTGATTTTTTTCAGAAATAGTACAGAATATTGTAGATTGTATTCAGAAAGTTTCTCATTTCAGTATGCTGAAGCTTACATAAAATTAAAATTTTCGCAATAGTTCTTTAAATTCTACTTTTTGGTCATTTGACCTTTAAGAAAGGGTCGAGGCTAGAAAAGCAGAGAATTTTAATAAGCAGTGGTAAATTTTTGCCTATTCAGATAATATGCAATGCTCACAGTCATTATCAGCAGTGAAAGCTGCCAGGATTTTTTTTGTCGGTCATTATGACAATTTAAAGGCGCAAGGATCTATCTTGTAATGCTACACCTTGTTTGGATTTTTTCGGGGGGAGATAACAGTTATTTACAGCAATATATCAAGCGTAATCTCTGGGCCTGGGATGCTATACTCTAAACAGTATTGCTGTGTTTTCTTTTACATTTGTCAGAGCGACCCAAGGATAATTCAAGCTTTGATGTCAGTAATCTGGTAGCTTGGATATACAGTCCACTGGGGTTGTGGAGGCAAAGAGATGCCGTCATAGAAATTTTGGACGTGACAGCAGATATATCCCAAATTCTGCCCACCCGGCCTGCGGCTTTTATAAATAAGTAAAAACACAAGATCTATTTGATCATGGACTTTAAGGGGGCTCGACACTCTGTTTTAGTTTAACAGTTAACTTGACTACAAATGATCCTTTCAGTCTGGGGAAACAGTCACCCTGTTATAGTTCCAGGGGTACCCAGAGCACAAATAAGCACTCACCCCAAATCACCCAAATCTCACCCTAACTGACCTTCAGATTTGGCCTCCTTAGCTCATAACAAGGTTACAGATTTATAGAACATTGGGGTAACAGTCACCCTGATATAGTTCCAGGGGTCCCCAGGGCACAAATAAGCACTCACCCCAAATCTCACCCTAACTGGCCTTCAGGCTGGGCCCCCTTAGCTCATAACAAGGTTACAGATATATAGAAACATTGGGGTCACAGTCACCCTGCTATAGTTCCAGGGGTACCCAGGGCACAAATAAGCACTCACCCCAAATCTCACCCTAACTGGCCCTAGGACTGAAACCCTTAGATGTGTGAGACTCTGTATAGAAATATTGAATTAGCCTCTAACATCTTTCAGTCTACTAGTCTCAGCATCTTATGGGAAGAAATGGGTTCTTATACAATTGGCCTCATCTTACCCAGCTGATAGCTGATCTCCCTCACATGCTAGGTCAAATATTTCCAGACGGCTGCCTAATAAGGCAGATGCTTGGGGTATCCCTGCTGCAGGAAAGATGAGTTAAAAAGGAATTCTTGAAAGCTACCACCACTCACCCAATGCATGAATTATCCCCATTATAATCTAAATAGTTTCTAGTGATTTTTTTTTTTGAGTAAGGAAATCACTATCCTTTATTTATACAATGCTGATATATAACCATGCATCATATATAATGCATTACACAGCACTCTGAGATCTCTTCATCATCCACATCATTGTGAGTCTCATCCAAGCTTTTTACTTTAACTGTGACAGAATGCTCTGTTATAAGGATACAGTAGCTATAATCTCATAAAGCAGGTCAGGACTGCTGCTTACAGTAGTGTTCATATAATATATATTGAATTATAAGATCTGATACATGACTATGTTTAACATTATTCTGTGCTAAGCTTTTGCAGCAGCAAAAGATTATGCATAAGTGAACTACTAAGTAGTATCTCTTAAACAGTACAGACTAAGGTTATAGCTTATTGTGCTCACAGAACATTCCTTCTCTGTATTTGTATCTATCTATCTATCTATCTATCTATCTATCTATCTATCTATCTATCTATATATATATATATGAGTAGGAGGTGCCATATTGTTTCCCTTAGATAGTACAGTATGAGGGTATAACTTATTGTGTACTGAGAACATTCCCTCTCTGTATTCTGTATATTTGTATTTATACATATGGGTAGGAAGTTCCATATTGTTTCCCTTAGACAGTACAGTATGAGGGTATAGTTTATTGTGTGCCCAGAACATTCCTCTGTTTTCCTTAGACTAGTGATGTGCAGGTCAACTAAAAGTTAACTCACACTGGACCCTAACTTGCCCATGCCCAACCCAACCTAGAAAGAATCCTTTCTTTTAGATCTGCTACCCCACCCAATCTCCTGCATCACCAAGGAGGCAGGCAAACATGCACCTACAGGTACGGTTGCCACTGAAAAAAATACTGGCCTTCCCCCCGGCCAGCTGCCGGGGGGCCCTGAGGGGGGGCTGCCTCTGGCCCAATTGCACCCCCTGCTCCCCCGGTAGTTCCGCCACTGATTGGGATCAAACATCAAAAATACCGTCCAGGCTGTAAAATACTGGCCAGGTGGCAACCCTACCTACAGGGTCGGACTGGAGTAATGTCCCATCGGGACTGCCACATGAAGCCCCCTCCAGGCAGTCCAGGGGGCCCACTTCTGGCTCCCCTCTATTTGCTGGTGCAAGCCAGTGAGAACGCTGTCGCATCACGCGTCTGCATGGAGGCCGGTGCCCACCGGGTTTTTTCTCGATATCCTGCCGGCCCAGTCCAACACTGTGCATCTATAAATGAAGAAAGCCGTTCAGGGGATAGTGGAAATGAGAGCTCAGCCCAAACCAGCCCTAGCGACCTGCAAATCCTTTGCATCTGTCAGCCCGAACCAGCCTGACTCGTGGGTTTTGAGCCGGCCAGCACTCATTACTTTAGATAAGAACAGGGTGATGCCCTGACCAACACACCATTATATCATACACATTCTTTGCAATACAAAGACACTTTGTAGTGTCCAGTCTACCACAGTCCTATAAGCTGCCAGTCACACACCTAATTAAGAGACGGTTATGCACTGTGAAGAGACAAGAAAGAGTGAAACAGGAAGGGATAAAAACAACAACAAAAAGTAATGTTAGCGGTTGGTTCACAGGGAGTATCTGCAGAACTCAGAACACTTGTATGTTTTTAGTTAACCCTTTCAATTACAGAGGTACCACAGCCATTACATCTGCCTGTGAGCTGAGCCTAATACTAAAGCACCCAGCTGCTCTCTACATAACGCAGCCACTTTCAACTGCTAGGGGGGAGGGGGCTTTTTACAGACCATCGTTCAACTGGCAGGAGCCTAATCCCCCCCCCATGACACTTCCTCTTTTTTTTGATGTTTGGCTACAAGTTGAAAACATATGGTTGGAATGACAAGCAAGCAGCTGTATCTCATGTTAAGCGCACAGGAACCCCACAGAGTGACAGCTCACAGCTCAGGAAGCAGGAGGAATGAAATAAGCTTTCCCCACTCTGTCAGATCTCCTTGTACAACACTGATACTCCCTCCAATAATATTTTGTCTATAGTTTTCAGATATGTGCAACTCCCAGCAGCCTCAGGACAGGAGTTCCCTCCCCTCACTCCCAGACATGAGCTAACACTAATGCTAGAATTGTAGAGTTTACTCAGTATCCCTGTACACCTGCAAACATACCACCTAATGTCACTACCACCGCCAGACCAGAACCTGATTGGACCTTACCGGACAAATTTAAAGTCTTACTTATTTGCGCCTTTTGGAAACTTTGGCGCTTTTTTTTTCCCCTTTTTGCAGATACATGTGTGTTTGTATACACAGACTTGCAGTGTATATATAACAAACCATTAAAGAGCTGCCGTGAAGATATTCATGTAATTCACATCAGAAATGTTTATAAAGTATTTACCAGAAAACTAAAGCATTACGTCAACTTTCATTTTTAACGAAGGAAAAAAAAATGCCAAGTAACAACAGCTTCTAGGGACAGTTTGGGAATCAGGGTTTACAAAGTATTCAATTTGCTTCTCGGGGGTGTGTTCTGTATAATAAACAGAGCTGGCCACTACTGCCATAGCTAGCATACAAGAGACCCCTTGACCACAGAGGTCCAGGGAACAGCAGGGCTCAGATCTCTAGCCCCTTCTACCAGTTAAAGCTTCACCCCCTACTGCAAACAAAATGGCAAGCTGGTGGGTGGGCAGCTGTTTGGGGTGGAGAGGGGAAGAAGGTAGAAGTTATGCCACTAGAGCTTCCTTTAGATGTGAGAGGGTGCTCTTGGCAATCATCGCTCTACTGTGTCCATTCTGTTCTGATGTCTCCATCTTGTTCTACTATCCCCAACTTCCCCTACTATCTCCATCCTGCCCTACCGTCTTGATCTTGTTCTGCTGTATCCATCTTGCCCTACTGTCTTCATCGCACCCTACTGTTTCCATTCTGCCCTACTGTCTACATCTTCCCATACTGTCTTTATCCTGCCCTACTGTCTCCATCTTGCCCTACTGTCTTCATCTTGCCAAACTGTCTCCATCTTGTCCTACTGGCTCCATCCTACCCTACTGTCCTAATCTTGCCCTACAGTCTTCATCTTGCCCTACTGTTCCCATTCTGCCCTACTGTCTACATCTTCCCATGCTGTCTTCATCCTGCCCTACTGTCTCCATCTTGCCCTACTGCCTCCATCTTGCACTACTGTCTTCATCTTGCCCACTGTTTCCATCTTACCCTGCTGTCTCCATTCTGCCCTGTTGTCTCCATCCTCGCATACTGTCTTCATCCTGCCCCACTGTCTTCCTCCTGCCTTACTGTCTTCATCTTTTCCTACTGTCTCCATCTGCCCTACTGTCTCCATCTTGCTCTACTGTCACCATTTTGTCCTACTGTCTCCATATTCCTCTATTGTATCCATCTCATCTACTGTCTCTTGACCTATTTTATCCATCTTATTCTATTTTATCCATCTACCCTACTGTCTCCATCATCCTGTACTGTATAAATCTTGCCCTACTGTCTCCATCATGCTCTATTGTATCCATCTTTCTCTACTGTCCCCATCTTCACTACTGCTGCCATCTTGTCATACTATACCTATTATCCCCATTTCTACTTGCATATAACTTTCAGTAGAGCACCGCTATGTATGGTGCACAGGGCAAACTGCCAACCCTAATAGCACCACTGATAACTCAGTCCTGAATTCAGTAACCTGCAATGGCCACATTTTACACCCACACAAATATAACCCAGCTGCTTACCAACCGACGGAGCTCCGGACGGCTCTCTCCTGATATACAGTATCATATCTCTGAGAGTAACAGCAATTTCCTTTAAGTTAAAGACTTAAATCTATTTCGGCAACTTCCCTTGAACAGCTCTGTGGGTGATGAAAGCCACCACAGTGCATGGTGCAAGGTGCTGGATATACATTTACAACTGTACAACCAGAGTTTATTGGAGTCAAGTCTATTATAAAATAAAGGCAATAGCACAAGGATTCGGAACATCTGGTAATGACATGACAATAAATGGATAAGTAAAACGGTCACTAATCCAATACTCTAGAAAACTAAACAATCACTAATTATTATTTTTTGTTACAATTCATGTTATATGAGGTCACAATAATTTACACCTGACTCTGCACAGACTCATACATAGATTTAGAGATCCCTGGCTCTGTAGGCTGTTACCAACTGTACATATAAAACAATATAGTATCCATGTCCTTAAAGGAGGAAACACTTGTCTGGAAGAAGGGGTCTCAACAAAAAGATGGACAGGGAGTTTATGCCATGAGATGATACATGAATAGAAAATAGATTTAAATATATGTCAGACTTTCCATAATTTACTTAATTTCAGCAAATGTGCACCAGTGAGTAACAGAGTCATCAGAAGAAAGCGACTTTTATATTCTGAATTATTTATAATTGTAAATTCTGGTAGGTAGTGTAACAGTGAAAACTCATCTAGCTATGTTACTGTATGCCTACCAACATATAGCAACTGTAGTCCATGGCACCCAGTGACTGCCCAAACTCGTCTGCGACTTATGTCAGAAGACAGATTATTTTCTTTACGATAACGATGTGCTAATCAACCACAGTCAACAATACACACCTATAATATCATAGGCTGAGCTTTATCTGAAACCAAATAGTATGATTAATAAAATCAGAGTGATTTGCCCTCTATAAGTCTATGGTCTATAGGCAACTGTCAATTAAGAATACAGAAAGCATCAAACATTATGAGCATTGTTTATTTGAAGTTTCTATTAAGAGTGTCTGGGTGATACATGGCAATTGGTTTAAAAAAAAAACAAAAAAAAAAAACTAATAATATAATTATTCCCCTAAAAGCTTACTACTAAGAAGTGGTACCAAGCCCAGTGCGCCATATTCACTCACTGCAGACAGGGAGCAGCGTTGAGCCACAATCCGTGCTAGTTAAATCTATGAGTCCTCCACCAGACCCTTGTTTCATTACATCATTAATCTTCACATGACACAAGCAGCGTGTAATGTGAGTGACATAAACCAGCATTCTCTTATCCAACTGTCACCCTAATGTTTGTCACTTGGCTTAACCCCCTCTCTGCCTCTGCCCTTTACCTACTCACAATAAAAAAAAAAAATAGAAGTTGTATCCTCCATCCATAAAGTAACGAACTGGAATTAATACTGTTTAGTATAAAAATAAAAAGGATACCAATAACGAAAACAATTCTTGTGTCAACATGTCTTACTGGTTAGAAAATATATAATAAATCATACAATATTTATATAATCACATTTTAGAAACGCTGATTGTTATCCATGTGTCACATTCACTTACGCCATGCAGAAGAAATCATTCACATTCCCTTTATGGTTTAGTAATAATTATAAACTCAAAACCGTTATTAACCGTTATTATCATTCAGCATCTGATTTTATAGTCAGTACATTCCTCATGCATTAATGTCACCTGGGACGTTACGGGGTTAATTCCCAAGGTTATCTTTACGACCTTTACAACATCACACTGTTCACAAATATTTCTGGCAAGGAAAAGTTATAGAAATCATCCGAATCGTCAATAAATGTACCCAAAATGCACCTGGGAAATTAATTTAACATTTTATATTTCTATTACATTTGATTGATTATTTGGGCACAGAAACTGGATAAGACTATAATCACATACTGTGCGCAAACTTTTAAAAAATGCAGTTGATATAAACACAATCATTTTAAATTCAACTTTAAAAAATATACAATGGAATGTCAACCACAAACAAAGAGGAATGATGAAATAAAAAATATTCAGCACAATAGTTTTATATCTGTTCAGAGGATCCACCTGCGCTGTTTGATGACAGACAGACGTCGGAGGAGTTCCCCAGCCAATAATTTGATTCCATTTGAAAAAAGCTTAACGAGATTACAGTAGGAAATGTTATTTTCTCCCCCCAGGATAACTGAAATTTAAATAGCTCGCAAAGAACCAAAAAATTTGGAAAAATCCAAGCCAGAGGCAGCGAGCATTAAGTTAATATATACAGGCTCATTATCTACTGGGGCTTCGTTAGATTCAGGTGTCAGCTGAGTGAGGGACAGTTATGCTTTTATTTATTGCAAAAAGTTTGGTTAAAAAAAAATTAGCCAAAATCAAGAAAGCTGCAGATCTATATAACCTCTCTCTCTCTCTCTCTGTAAAATAATGGCACTAATTAAGTCCACCCCCTACTAGGATGGCATTGATCTCAGCTGCTGCAGAACAGCTTTGGTTAAGGGGGATACCTATGAAGACAAATGTCACCCTTCTATCGGTCAATCGAATTTGACGGACCCGGTATGTATCAAAATGTGATGAGGGGGTCTGAAAAAAATATATATTCCTGTTATTAATTTTAATAATAATATTAATAAATATACAT
>CM044447.1:44048882-44071895 GCA_024363595.1 Xenopus borealis
AAACCCAATGTAGTCAATTGCATTCAAATTCCATACAGCAGAGAGCAGTCTAGTGAAATGTTATTCTGGAAAAGAAATAATGGGATCACATCAAACTGCTTTATTTGCAGGAAGATTCTATAAATCAGAAAAACACAGGGTTATAGTAAATGTATGGGTATGTGAGTGCTCTCTGCCGTGCTGACATATTATTTTGTGCGCAGGTGAGTCTGAAGACTTTCATTCTATTGATTTATTACCAGCTTTCCCTCCCAGACATGTGTCTTTTCTTTGCCATAACTGCCTCTTTGTTTGTTTTCATCTCTATATCCAGTTCTTTTATCCCTGCCACCTTTCCCTCCGATGTCTCTCTTCATTCCCACACATGTCTCCTTTCTCTGCCCTTGACTCATCTTTGTATCTGCTCCCCTTTCGCTAGATCTTGTCTCTATTGACCCTTGTCAACTCTATATCCAGCTCTTGTATCCCTGCCACCTTCCCCCCTAATGTTTCTCTCCCTCTTACTCCTCCCCTTTCTCAGATCCTGTCTCTCTCCACCCATGTCAACTCTATATCCAGCTCTTGTATCCCTGCCACCTTTCCCCCTAATGTTTCTCTCCCTCTTACTCCTCTTACTCCTCCCCTTTCCCAGATCCTGTCTCTTTCCACCCATGTCAACTCTATATCCAGCTCTTGAATATTATCCACCTTTCCATCCAATGTGTCTTTCTTCTCTTCTAATCTTTTTTCTTCTGCATCAGTAGATTTTTTTCTCATTCCCTCACACCTACCTTCTTCTCTTTGTCTCTCTTACTCCCTTCCTAATCACTAACTCCAGCATATTTTCTCTCTCCCAAACATCTTTCTGTATGTTCTTTCCCCTGGCTCCTTTATTTATTCTCCCTTCCAACCTCATGTCTCTCTTCTCACTCACCATAACCTGCCTATCCTTTCCATTCCTAACTCCTATATATTTTTGAAGGCCAGTAATAGCACTATACACCTTAAAAAACTCTTCCACAAATCTCAGTTTCATTTAATATCAGTGGCTAAAATTATGTTTTTAAGCAAAAAACGTTGTAATAATTCAAACTGTCCCAAGATTAGGTTCCAGAGATTTATATCAACCACATGCATGCAAAGAGAGATCTCTAAAATATCAAGTTTTATATAACGGTTCATATGGCCAAGAAAAGCACCAAAGAATGTCCAAAGTCCTTACAATTAAGGTGGATATAACCATTTATTATCTGACATTCCTAGCAAATTCCTTTTGCAATTAATTTTAAGAAAATGAATGTGAAACAAAATGAAATGAAAATGTGAATGTTCTTGATTTGTGTGTAAGACTCTTGGCTACCTAGTAGCTGGTCTCTACAGACTCAAATATTAAGTTGGCTGCGCTTGTGGTTATTTACAGTCTTATTAGTCAAAATGGCACACCCTGCAATAGGAAATGGATGAAAAATGTGACACAAGTTTTATAATATGAGGGTGTTAAAAGTAATATTTGCTAGCAGGTGGGTGAATACGAGCTATGGCTTCTTTAGAGACACCTTGTACCATACTAGTTCTAAATGTATGGGCCACAAAAGAACCACAAAGAGGACCTCTGAGTAGTATGGTCAGCTGTGGACTTCATACCAGGACCACAGGCAGCAGTAAGTGCCACCTCCACTGTTTTTTATTACAAAATAGGCCTTGCATTGGAAACCTGCCAAAAAAATCCAGGCCTAAACAGTTCTCCTGGAGATAGCCATGTGAGACAAAGCACTTTGGTTACTATGGTGTCAGCATGTGAGTTTTGGGTCCCTTTTTTTCTATCCAAACAAACCCACAGGACATTCCATTTCAGCATTTACAAAAAACAGCCCTTTTATTCATAAAATTAGAATAATTGCCCAAGAATATCAAGAAACTATTGTTCATCTGATGCTGGCAGAGAAATCAGGAGTAACAAGGAACTGGAATCTGCTTCATGGATGGAATGCAGACAGCGCTCTTGGAGGGAACATTAAAGGTATATTCTCATCTCCAAATTTCCCTTTTTCAGATATTTGCTGTTATATATTGAGAGAGGATCCATAAAAATACATATTTTAAAGCTGTTGCAGAGTTGTTTCTGTTGCATTGCTAAGCTTCCTTATCTCGATCACTATGTTGATTTACCATGTTAACCCTGCAATGGCTGATCAGATATGATCTCTGTGATTGCAAGAATTTCAGCCATAGGGCTAATGGCCTTTTGACTGCCATTGCCCTCCAACCATAAAGAGAATACATCACCTTGTTTCTTGATGAGTCCACCTCATGTGGAACAGGCATGACTCCTCTTATGAGTTTGTCATAAGTATTTGGTCTAATTACTTCCAGAAACTCCTAGGTATTAGCTTCAAATTTAGAGATAACGCTTTGAAAAGCTAATCATTCCAATATGTGACTTGGTTAACTGACAAAATCACAGAAGGAGACGATTATGCAAATTGGTTTCTGATGTGACATTTGTTTGCTACACATATGTGCTGTGACAATGTCTCATTCTTTATTAAAAAGTCTACAGAGGTTGCCTCATTGGCAAATGAAGAAGGGTTACCAAACATTACATGTAGACCAGTAGAGCTTACAGTCTATGGTTTGTAATGAAGCTTCAGTAAGATTATTGGTAGAGCGACATGGTTGACAGCTTGGTTATCTTCAGAGGTACTGTCAGTTGGTCTTATGGTGCTCATCTTGTCCACCTCAGAAGATTTTACACAATCTCTATACTTAATGCTCCATTAAAAAGTGAATTTCTTGGTGATTTCCACTGGGGCAATCGTCCTGTCAACAATCTTTATTGCTTCTTTTCTTGTCTTTCGTTTCTGTTGGACTTACACCAGAAATTTAACCCAGTCATTAAGTCTTCTTCCCAAAATGACTGTATTATAGTTCTATTGGCTTCATCTCTTGCCTTCTCTCCGGTTCTCCAGAGTGAACTTTATTTATGAATTTGGAAAGTGAATGGAAGGACAGATCCATTACTCTGTGGGATGAACCAATTTAAGTATTTTATACTGTGAAGACATCACCATACGCTATATTTAATCTAAGTATAGAAGAAGCCACATCTTAGCTGCTCTGAAGAAACCCCATCCCTTTCTTTCTCCTGGTGGAACCTAAACAATACCAAAACCAATAAGGCTGCAAATGTCAGTACTTACTCGCTGCCTTCTGGAGAACAATTAATTTAATCTTATAACTAGTATTAACCCTGTTGGGAAGGCAGGCTGCTATCAGTGAGAGCTGACTTAGGCTACCTGCCGTTGAAATTGTTCAGGTTCCTCCAGCATTCATGGCAGCAGCCATATGTAATAAACATGCCAAAAAAAACCCTCCTAAAATAAGAATCTATTTTTATTACAATTCGGGGAGTTATTGGTGAACTAATGTGGTATAAGATATGTGGATAACATAAGCTGATTAAGAAATACCAATACCAACCAATATAGAGAATATCATGCAGCTAGGGTTGCCACCTTTTCTGGAAAAAAATAACGGCCTTCCTATATATTTATCTTTTTTACCTATTAATAACATCAACAATCATCATCAATACCAGCCAGGTGGCAATTCTAAATGCAGCATTAAAAAGTATACATAACGCCTAGCTGGATAGCTATGAAATATGATTGGATGCCCAGTTAATTCATGAATGAACTAACAGAATGGTAGAACTGAGGTATCTCTGAGGAGCAGAAATGGGGGGACCCACAGTTCAATGAGGAGAGATAATGTAGTGGCTCCACATTCCCCTGTTTCATGTCTCCTCTGTATTTCTGTAAAACACTCTGCCACACTTCATTCCCCCATGTAGTATAAACTGTGGTTATCGGTTCATTTGCAGCATACAAATATTTAGATAAGCAAACCGAGCTTTTGTGGCAGAACTATTTTTATTATTATAACCATGGTCATGTTTCCTGAAAAGCCAAGAGTGAGCCCGACAACCCCCACCCACCCCAACCCTCTCCTTCTGACCTCTCCAAAACTCAGGCAGGCTGTTTATACTGAACAGAGCTGAGAGCTGAGTTAGTCTGTGTGCCAAAGGGACTGCCCTTCTACTCAGTGTTAGAAAGCTTCCTAGGGCCCACCAGAGAACATGATATTTCTAGGGCCCACTCTCACAACAATTATACAGAAGACAGACACAGTGCCAAATGGTATAGAGGTAATATAAGCTCATGGTGCAAATAATTAAGGGCTAATTTGAATTTCCAGACTGGGGCTAAAAATATATATATATATATTTGGTAAACACAGGTCCAGAACACCAAGATTCTGAATTGAATGTTCTGGGCTCACAATACCCATATGTATAAATACAAATATACAGAGAGGAAATGTTCTGGGCACATAATGAGCTATACCCTCATACTGTACTGTTTAAGGGAAACCCTTCCTCCTATATCTATAAATACAAATATACAGAGATGGAATGTTCTGGGCACACAATAAGCTATATCCTCATACTGACTGGGCTGAGTAAGGGAAACAACATGGAACCTCCTCCTATATATATAAATACTAATGTGCAGAGTAGGAATGTTCTGAGCACACAATAAGCTATACCCTCAAATTGTAGATCCCAAAGATGATTTAGATGATATATAACTGTACCCCACAGAAATGTAATAATAATATTTTTGTCATTAATAAAGTGTATCACCAATAAAACCATAGACCTCAACCACACTCCTGTACCCCTCATAGTTTAAAAGGTTACAGTTTAAAGCCTCATAAACCACTCATTGCTTATATGTTTGGGATTTACTGGGGTATTACAATAAATCTGTCTCCATACACACTGACCAGACATCCGCTGGTTCGTTTATGTTATTGGGTCTGGGTCTTGGGTCTCCTGGTCTGCAGAATGACAGAAGCCTCTTAACATGGGTCATCTGTAGGAAACATGGATGGGAAGCGTCTGTGGTTTTTTTAAGGATACTGTTTCCTGGTGTCTTCCAGGAAGTCTGTGTACTGTATATTACAGGCTGGTCTGGCTGCTGGAGTGGACAGATGGATGTTAAGAATGAGTTTCTGAGGGTCTCTGAACAGATATAAGCCCCTAACCTAAGTTGACCATACACTCAAATATATGATTGCTTTGTAAAATCATATAAAGAGACCACTTTTCTGCCATATAGCCACACTGGTGGAGCCAAACTTCATTGTGTCATTTGTTTGGCAACCGGGAGTAGAAGTCAAATCCTAACAGGAGCCCATTTAGAGACATTGGAGACAGGAATGCACCAACACCTGGATAAGCTCTTTCTCAATGGAATTTGTATCTATGCCTGGTAGATATTGAGTTAATTCTCATCCCCATATCAGGTTCGGTGTATATAAAAAAAAAAGGATCAATCACAATTAGCCTTTTGGAGATTCTTACTCGAGGAAGAAAGGCCATGGGCATGAAAATCATGCTTATTGAATAACCCTAACCCTCTACTTTTCAACCTGTACCCAACCCAGCCCAAAGCTTTCTTCTACTTTATGACTTGTATCCCTTTGATGACTTACTGTATATACAGGTGGGATCAGCCACCATAGGGCAGCAGTCAGCATTTTTTACTTCCCCAAAGAAAAGGGGTCCTGCTTGAAGTTTGGTCCACTACCCACCAATTACTTGAGGTTATCTTTAAAGTGGACCCGTCACCCCAAAAAAATATTCAAAATCATATTTTATCACATTAGTCAAGCAAAATGAACATTAACTACACTATATAAATTATTTTAATCTTGTTTTCTTCAGTCTGGGAATTCATAATTATAACAAGCAGGCAGGAGCCATTTTGTGGACACTGTTATTTAGTCAAGCCTTGTATCATCTCAGAATCTTGTTTGTGCACCAGAATGGGGGACCCGACATCTATCCTCATGCCCTGGCTACACAATTAAATGGTTAAGAGAACTGGGGGAATGTGTGGGGAGCAGTGACATCTAGGAAGTGCTGAATGGAAAGTGAAAGTTATTATCTGCCCCGCCTCTATGCCTAAGGCAAAGAGGAGTGGCACAGAATATTTGATTGACAGCTGAGATTTTTAAATGAGCTTAAAACAGCTATGAATGCTTTAATAAAAATTTGAAATTGGATTTCTTGTTTAATTTGAAAAGGACTTTTACTGTACAGATTTTTGTGTGTGGGTGACGGGTCCACTTTAAGTCCTGAACCCAACACTTTTTTGAATCACCAAGGGAGTGTCAAAGGTGGCACTATTTACAGTAAGTGTAATTTTTTGTGACCCTCCACAGGGGAGGCAGGGCAAAAGTCAGAGAACTTTAGTAGATAAAGAGATGGAATTACTGAATACCTGGGAAAAGATAAGAGTGTGGTCATTAAAAATGTCAGCAGTACCCACTGTATACCTTTCCCTCATCTTGTACACTTTTTTCACAGTGGGGTCTGCATGAAAAGGCTCCTGTTAGGAGGTTACCACCACTAGATAGACAGCTAAAGACACTGTCCATGAAGGAAGGAGAATCTATGTAGTTTGGCCAGCAGGAGAGATATGGATCTTCAATACAGATACTCTCTGCTAGATGATCAAGTGACCAACGCTAGTTAAAGAGTACTGCACCGGTAGAGAATTTTGAAACAGGTGGGTAATTTTTAATGGATTGTTGATGGAAGTGGCACAGCAAAGACGTTTAATGCAAGGGAATTTAATGATAGGGAATTCCAACACCTGACTTGAAAAAGGGCAGTAGGACCAGCCTCATGACCCACATTGAATGAAGAAAATGCATAATATTGAGAGTATTGATCACAGATGCAGCTCCCAGGCTTACTATTATTTAGCTGCTACAATACCAGAAAACCAGATCCCAGGTGTTAAATTCCCATTAATAATCTTGTTTGGTTGGAAAGCTGCAGTCCGGGTGTAGCTTATTTTAGTCCATCTACAAGAGTCCTGTATATAGTAACTACTAGTTCCATGGGACCCGGTCAAGGCATGTTTATTGACGTACAGTATAACCAGTTAGTTCACTCTTTCAGGGCTAATTGTCTAGGCCATTTCAATTAAAACCCATAACGTCTCATATGACTGGTGTATGACTGCGTGGGAGAATGGCAGAGCGGGAATCTTGGAAACTCTGGGATCTTTAATTGTTTTTCTAAGAAAAAAATCACTCTGATTCAGCCAGAGGCCTTTGCTAGATGGCTTAACATATAAACACGGGTGGGACCAGTATAAGTGAATAAGGGGGGTTTCTTCTGCTGAACTTCTCCCCACCTCTTTACTTCATATAAAATAGGTGCCAGCAATCTGCAGTTATAGAAATGATTTCAATAAAATGCCAAAGCTTCTTAACTACCCAATGTTGGTCACATACCTATTCTACAGGGCAAGAAAAAAAATCGAAAACATAAATCTCAGGGACCAAACCATTGTGTCTTCCCAGTTTGGCCCAGCAGGTGAATGGATAACCCAGGTGAGATGCAATTGTTTGCTGAACTCACCAAATTAGTTGCCAATCTTGCCATGAATGCCTGTTTGCAGTCCAAAGAAGGGTGTGCCATACAACATGGGTGGGGTTGTGATGGATTGGGAATTAGAGATGTACCGATAATGTTTTAAAATTGTGCCAACCTGTACCTACCTGTATCCAAACCCAGCCCAACCCACTATACCAACATGTCTTATAAACCTGCATCTGCCCTGCCCATGTCTGACATCACGAGGCACAAGTTTATAATAGAAAGTGGCCAGTGAGAATCTGATGGAACTAAGCTAATCAGTAATGATTATTAAAGGCCATGTCAATCCCAAAAAAATATGTTTGAACTAATTCTTTTCCTTTTCTAATACATTATTAAAGGCTTTTTTATGAATTTGGCAGTAGTGGCTTGAAGCAGATGCATGTGGTCTACTCTACCCCTGCCCCCTGCCATTGGGTCTACATATCCTCTTGTAATGCCCCTAATTGGGTGTTGCATCACATCTGGTCATGATATCAGTTTTGACACACTTTAAAGGAACAGCAAAAAATTTTAAGTGTTTTAAAGAAATGAAAATATCATTTAGTATTACTCTGCACTGGTAACACGGATCTGTTTGCTTCAGAAACACTACTATAGTTTATATAAACAAGCTGCTGTGTAGCAATGGCGGAGATTGAAAAAAGGCTACAGCATATGGCACAGCTTAAATAGTGGATAACAGATAACACCATTATGTCCTACAGAGCTTGTCTGCTGTGTAACCTGAGCCTTTTCTCCTTTGAATGACTGCCCCCATTGCTACACAGCAGCTTATTTATATAAACAATAATCGAGTTTCTGAAGCAAACACAGCAGTTTTACCAGTGCAGGGCATTATATTTGTATTATTTTAAAAATACTTTCATTTTTTGATGTTTATGTTCCTTTAACATATCTTTCTAGCTATTAGGCAAGGAATACTGCAGATGTTATACATCTATGTTGCTTATCTGCAAGCGACTTACTGCAGCTTGCCCATACTGTGACATTGACATGAAATTCAGGTGGCTTCTGACTTCATAGCATATCAATACAGGTTATTCTGTGCAAAGAGCCTTATTTATCTGCACATATATGTTCATCCATATCAGAGTAAGCAGCCATGATTGCTCTGATGAGCAAATTAAACAGATTATATAAAAAGAGCAACACCTAGTGGCCACATTTTCAGCTTTATTTCCTAATAGGGTAGCCACCTTTTCCTGAAAAAAATTCCTATATATTTATCTTTTTTTCCTATTAATAACATTGGGATCAAACAACAAAAATACCAGCCACGCCGGTAAAATACCGTCCAGGTGGCAACTCTATTTCCTAAAGATATGCTTAGTGCAAAGCATCTCTGGCACCCAATTTGGGGTATTTTGTCTATCAATGGTTGTTCAATGCAATGCCCCCTTAAGACACCAAAGGGACTCATAGGGGCCGATTTATTAAATTCACGTGAATATATCGAAGTTCGATCGAATTCAAGTGAATTTCAAACGTAGGATTTATTCGTTTGGTCGAATATGCAAATTTTGGCATATTCGTTCATCGAATAGCGAATGGTCGAACGATCGAATACATTCGACTAGAGTCGAATGAGCGAATATTCGATCATATGATCATTCGATCAGTGAAGGATTTAATTTTTTAAGTTTATTCGATTGCCTACTTCGGCAGATTGGACCTACCAAATTGCAATAGAAGCCTATGGGAGCACTCACATAGGCTTCTGAGGCTAAGTCCTGATCGAATGGGATTCGTACGTTCGAATCGTACGAATCATTTGAACGATCGAATGATTTATTCGATTGATCAAATAAATTATTCGAATGATCTAATAAATTTGTATTCGATCATCGAATGATCGAATATCGAATAAAAGGTAGCCTAAAACTATTTGTTTAGCATTCGATGATCGAATGCTAATCGAATATCGAATTTGGTCGAACTAATTTTAGGGAATAATAGTAAATTTGCCCCATAGAGTCCTGGGTTCAATTCCCAACAACTCTTTTTGCAAGTGTTTCCTGTGCTTCATGCACCTATGTCAGACTGCATGCTCTGTTGGCAAAGACTTTCATACTTCTGCACACAATGACTAGTGCTGTGTAGTAATCATAGTAAACCGCGGATATGTTTCAGAGGTTGATCATTGGGAAATAAAAGTATGGGAACATTCCTTCTTCTATTCACGATTAATGTATCAGCCCTTTGTGTTTAGCACAAACTAAATAAATTCATGCATTGTTCAAATATTTCCCCCAAAATGTTGCCCCGGAGCTGCACTTGGACGTCCCAATTCGGATTTCCTTCACTTACAAGTTTAGATAATGTCTTTAAAATTCCACTCCTTGCTTTCCTTATTAATCACGCTCGGAGGCTTCACATCCATGTAGCAGCGAGTGTGTTCTTGGCTCTGAGTGTCAGATTCTGTTCCGCAGACGTGCATCAGCCTGTCAGTCAGGAAAGGACCTTTGGCAGGAATGGGCCCGCAGCTGTATCAGGTACTGAAATACAAAATCTGAATGATACGACTTCCAACACACCAGCTTCTCACAACCTTTACACTTATGATTAGCTAATCTTGCTCCATAGAAAACATTTTAAACCTAAGCACAATTCAGCAGGAACAGATCCCTAATTTTGCTCATAGCCTGTACAGAGAGATACCATAAAACTATATCAGCATAGGTATTCCCCTGTACTAAGCACAATTCAGCAGGAACAGCCCCCTAAGTTTGCTTATTGCCTGTACAGAGATACCATAATACTATATCAGCATAGGTATTCATCTGTACTAAGCACAATTCAGTAGGAACAGCCCCCTAAGTTTGCTTATTGCCTGTACAGAGATACCATAAAACTATATCAGCATAGGTATTCATCTGTACTAAGCACAATTCAGCAGGAACAGCCCCCTAAGTTTGCTTATTGCCTGTACAGAGATACCATAAAACTATATCAGCATAGGTATTCATCTGTACTAAGCACAATTCAGCAGGAACAGTTTGTTCACAGCCTTTACAGAGAGATACTGTAAAATATGCCATCATAGATATTACTCAGCATTCAGCACAATTCAGAGGGACAGTATTCATGTCTCAGCATTTTGTGTGGGTGTGTGATTTCTCGCCCACTTAAGATCAATTCCAAGGAACATTTCCAATGAATCTAAAATGTGCACAATGAGACAAAGTGTATATACAGAATTTTCCTCTCCAGATTACAGACTAAATAAGGAACCTTCCAAGAAAATATATACTGCTTATGGGAAGAGCCAAAGGGTTGCAAAATGCCAGATTTCCATACAAAACAAGGCACTTTGTGCCATACCCGTCTATGATAAATGAGAATAAGAATTACAATTCATTTTTGTGTTAACGACTGTAACAAGGGTAGGTGACAGCAACATTCTGCCTAATGCTGTGGAAGCCACTATATCTCCTCATCGAATAAAACGAAATTATTTATAATTGCTTGAAAAAATCAGCATATTTGCTCAGTACAACATGGGCTGCATCCATAGAATGTAGAAAATCAGATGGCACACACTCTAGCAATCGCGCTAAATGTTTGCAATTTATTGACATCTCCATACAACATTTCAGAGGTACAACCTCTTTTCTCAAGTGCTCTATATGGACTGCATACCTCTTGATCTCTCCCCAGGAGGGTAAATGGCTTGCATGACCAACTCCCCCTGGGAAGTGATCAAGAGATATCCAGCCCATATCAGATCGAGCAAATATACCATTCAGTAAAGGTTCTATGGATGAAAGTTAAAGTCTTTCATGGAAGACGCAGCAATATGGCAGCTGCTGCATGAAATGATGCATTACGTTAATTTTATTGTTTTAACATAATACATTAAATATGGAATGATGATTGAATGAGTTTAATTTCTCATTGAATGATTTAGCAAACAGAAAATTCAAAATATCAAAAGGATAATGGCTGCCCCCCTGCATTCATAAAAACTCATTAAAAGCCCACATTGCAGCGATGCTGGAGTGCAGGAATGTGCTATGTAAAATATATGATCTCATAACATTCTATTATTATTTTTCCCTTTAAATCCAGAAAAAACAGTGAAGATTTCACCCTTGGACACCTGGTGGGTTAGGAAAGGCGGCATGCTCACTCCGTAATACCATTGATTATATGTATAGCTTACACTGATCAGACATCTTGGAGCCTCCTTAAATATCCGTACAGAGGAGCTGTCAGGGGGATACAGCAAAAGCAAAACATGAATCAATCTATAGCAACACTGCTCGGTCCAAAGATGACGAGGCAGATTTAGCCTTGTATGACCCATTTGCAAACCTTTGAGATGTTTAATCATTCAAGGGAGCAGCACTGCCTTTGGGCTTGCAAATAGAGGTACTTTCCGTGGGTCTCGCAGAGCAGCTATTGGTAGCTAGAAAGAAGAGTAGGGTATAGCAAGCAGAGTAAGGTAAGTTAAGAAAGCTAGGAAAAATGAGACTGTAGGGCAGTGGTCCCCAACCTTTTTTACCCGTGAGACACATTCAAATGTAAAAAGAGCTGGGGATCAACACAAGCATGAAAAAAGTTCCTGGGTGCCAAGTAAAGGGTATGATTGGCTATTTAGTTGCCCAATGTGAATTGGCAGCTGACAGAAGGCTCTGTTTGGCCATAAACCAAAACTTGCCTCAAAGCCAGGAATTAAAAAATAAGCACCTGCTTTAAGGCCACTGGGAGCAACATCCAAGGGGTTGGAGAGCAACATGTTGCTCAGGAGCCACTGGTTGGGGACCACTGCTGTAGGGCAAGATGAAGATAATAGGGGCATGTGGTAAAAGTAGGAAAAGATGTGAAAAATAAAACAAGATGAAGACAGTAGAGCAAGATGCCAAAATTAGGGCTAGCTGGAAACAGAGGTACAAAGTGGTGGCAAGATGATGACAGTAGCGCAAAATAGTGAAACTGGGAAATGACTGTAGGGCAAGACAAAGACAAAATCAGATGGGTACAGAAGAGAAAGATGGGAACAGAAGAGTAAGCCAGAGAAAATAGGGTAAGATGGTATAGTGAATGTAATAGAGTACAATGGAGACAGCAAGAGGTCAAAAGTAGGATCAGATGGAAACAGAAGAACAAGGTGTTGTCATCAGGTCAAGATGGTGAAGGTAGTGCAAGAAGAAGACAAGGTGACTGATTAGGGCAAGAGAGCAATAGAGTAAAATGGAGACAGAAGGGCAAAATGGTCTGTCTTTTAGCTAAATCTCTTCATTAATCCTGGTTCTGGACACATGCCTAGCATTTAGTATTATTTTTGAGGCTACCAATGTGGACACCAAGTTGCCAAAACCCCCAACAATGTCATGCTGCAGGTAAAAGAAGCACCCTATTCTGAGACAGGGTTGGTATTTGAAGCTGTGGAGTTCCATCATCTTTAAAGTAAAGCAAATAAAATAGTTCTAGTTCAGACATCCCCTAATATTCTGGGATCACTGATACCGCGCCCAGTGCAAGCCCTTCTGTAGCCGGCGCTTGAGAAAAGCAGTGATGTTAGAAACTGAAGATGTCCCTGAAACAAGAGGATAAGGCAGAGGGATCTTTTTGAATTAAAATAATGTTTTCCCAAAAGATTTATTATTTGATTAAAATAATGGAGAAGCCAGCTACAACACAGAGTAGTTACACCCAAGGTGGCTGTTGGGTGGTTTCATGCAGGAAACCCATAACCTATCATTGTTCTTCCCCTGTATTAGGTACAATACAGTAGGAACAGCTGTTTGCCCATAACCTGTACACAGAGATACCATAAAACTCTGGCAGCATAGGTATTCCTCTCTAAAAAGCACAATTCAGCAGGAACAGTACCCTAAGTTTGCTCATAGCCTTTACAGAGAGATACCATAAAACTCTGGCAGCATAGGTATTCCTCTCTACAAAGCACAATTCAGCAGGAACAGTCCCTAAGTTTGCTCATAGCTTGTACAGAGGTATATCATAAAACTATGGCAGTATAGGTATTCCTCTGTACTAAGCACAATTAAGCAGGAATAGTACCCTAAATTTGCATAGCCTGTACACAGAGATAAAATAAAACTATATCAGCATAGGTATTTTCCTGTACTAAGCACAATTCAACAGTAACAGCTCCCTAAATTTGCTCCATATAACTCAGATAGTATATAATTCAAATGGTTTCCTCTTACATTAACCATTAAAATGCCAGCAATGCATCCTGCCCACCTACAAAAATCTAGTCTATGTTCATGACGCAGGGGACGTCTGATATTTCTTTGGGCTTATTTAGAGCAGATGTGGAGTAAATATTTTAGGAAATATTTATCTTCACTTGTGGCACATGACGGGTTTCCAGTCATTGTTGATAGATTTTGTAATCTTAACACTCACAGAAAAAACATTTTTTCAGACTCATTTTGCGAGCCACTCTCCCTGAAAACCCACATGTTTTCACAATAATATTTATGGCTACATAAATAAGCTGAAATGTCGAAAATCCCACTGCAAAACAGGAGAGATGAGAGAATAAAAACAAATATATAACATGCTCCTTTAGAAACATTTGCTTAATCTCTTGGGGCAGAGTAAACATTTTTGTGCAAAGATTAGCTTTCTGTGTGCGCTGTTCATATAGCGAGGTGCAGTGGGAGATGCTGAGGGGTGGGGCATAGCATACAGACTGAACAACAAATACATGGTCTACACTAGGTTTTGTAGGACCTATTACTCCCTAATATATTCTGAGGTATGGTATAAGATATACATATTCCATTAGAAACCAACTCTTCCAGTGTCATCAGAACACTTTCACTGGCATTAGCTCTGTCCCCTTACACCTAGGCGGAAGACACTACAAAAAATAGAACGAGGGCCCTAATAAAAAAAAAAAATGCATGCATGACCCTGCCCTTGATCCATCCACGGCCACTCATATTAAACTTAAACTCTGCCAATAATATGCATTCCACTTTTACATCTCTTGGGGTTCCCCCTGGATAGTAGCCCTGTAGTTGAAGGATGAAACCCCTTTACAGCATTTCAGTTCCCTGCAGAGGCCTCCTGCCTCCCTCCTGAAACTCACACACCAATGCAGATCCAATCCCCAGTACCTCATGATAACAGGCATAGTAAATCAGTGGGGGTTGGCAGCTGCCATACCTGGCCAGTTGTCTTCTTTTCCGAGGTTCTTTTGCAGTTGACCAGCATCATGGCTTCCACTGTATGTAGGAGTGGAGCCATATTGAGGGGAATGGTTGGCACAGTTCCAGAGGAGGGAGGGAGATCTTTGCAATCATTGGCTCAGTCAGTGGGGCAAGGGTGTTGGCATGAACTCAGGAAAAAGAGTCCATTGTAGAATAGGGTGCAGTTGGTGAGGCTTCTTGTAAGGTAACCTGCTCCAATCACTTTGTGAACAGTTTGTGTTTAAAGTGACTGTGAGACACAGCAAGGGTGGGGCAAGGCATAAACTCAAGAAAAAGAGTCCATTATAGGATGGGGTGCAGTTGGTGAGGCTTCTTGCAGGGTAACCTGCTCCAATCACTTTGTAAACAGTTTGTGCAGTTGGTGAGGCTTCTTGCAGGGTAACCTGCTCTAATCACTTTGTGAACAGTTTGTGTTTAAAGTGACTGTGGGATGCAGCATCCACCCAAAACACTGTGACATCACTAACCGCTAAATTTCCGCTTCCAGGCAGTGGTTAGGCAGCCATGTTTGCTTTCCTTTGGGCTCTGCAACAAAAAGCCCAAACAGATTAGTGCCGTTACATCCAGACATGACAAACCAGCATTCTAATTCTAATTTAATGCCTTTAATATCAATTTCCTGACTTAGTATTTGGACCTCACTTTGACCTTTATTCCTGTTGGACAAACGGCCCGAAAAAAAGACCAAGATGAAGTATTTTGCGCTGATTTATTTCGCTGTAATAATAAGCCATTTTGTCACGCTCAATTGCCCTGTGGTTTCAGCCTAATAAAGAACGCATGTTGTGGCAGGATATCTGACAAGGACTAACAAATAAGACAAACTAAAGCCGCCCCAGAGATATCTGTGGTGAAAACAGCATATTTTATACAAAGATTTTACAGTTTTAGACTTTAAACGGTTTCAGGGCCTCCTGGACTTTATTAAAATATGGCTGCAAAAAACACCAGCGCTTCCTCCTTTCGACTGGAGCCAAGTCTGTTGTTACTTATGAAAGGCTTCATTCAATACAATGGTTTCATGAAATATGTTCTTGTTCTATAAAAAGCAATTTATTTACCAGGACATGGGGGGATTATGGTGGATTGGTCACCGTAACCCAAAATAGATTCTTCTTAAGAATGGAATGTATTAGGCATTGCGAAAAGCTACAAAACACTTACTCAGATATGTTATAAAAGGCACTATGTTTTCCCAAGTGCAGTAATCCATACTAACCAATAAGATATGTGCTTTTAAACAGGTGACCAGTAAATGCTGCCTTCTGATTAGTTGCAGTAAGTGGTTACACCAGTAGCAAACGTTGACTTTTTAATTACATTCCCCCATTAGTAGAACTGACTGACCACAGAAGAGACAGCATCTACATTGTGCAAGAACAAACAGCAAGCAAATTGTCATCACAATTAAAAGACAAAAACAAAAAACAAACTATAGAAAGTTTGGCAGAATGGCAGGAGCCCATAGGTGGTTAAGTTCTAGAGAAGACTTCCCACCAAAGGCAAAGTAAATATAAAGTTTGGTTCCTGGGCATGGAAAGTGTCACATACATAAAAGTTTGACTTACATATGGAAACCCTACTCTTTCTCTGTGTTCTCGCCATAGAATTTAATCATAAAAGGCAAATTGCTGGACGTAGAATAGATTTGTCCAACAGGAAGCCAGTAGCCACATGTAGGAAATTTTTAGGAAGACTGTAATTTTTAAGGTAAACCGTCCAATGACTTCACTGGCAGGAGTCAATGCAAAAACATTGGATGACACTTTTCTACAAGCTTCTGGGGAATGCTGTCAATTAAAATGTTAGCATTTTGTTGGTCATAGGGGGCTGCATCACTAGTCTAATGAACGCTATAGCGCTATTTGGCTCTTAAAGTTACAGGCCCCAAATATTTTCCTTGTTGCCTTCTGTAGGATACCCCCTTTTAAATGGTAAAATAATAAAATTAATTAAAATTAAATCTAGCAATTTCATTTTAAAATTTCAGTGGTTTTAAAGATGTTTATGTAACTGATTTAAAATGATTGTAAACGGATAATTAATGTAGAATGGATAGCTGCTTAGAATTACATCTTTTATGTGAGTGGAGGTTCAATAAGTGTGCCAAGTCTAGAGACTGATTTGCAAAATTTATCATTCAAAATTTAGCAAAAAGAATAATTTTGGAATTAACTTGAGTATGTTTTTTTATAGTCGCCTTAAAATCTGAATTTGCAATAATTTGCACAATTTTCTAGAGTCATGTTATGCAATACAAATTATTTATGGGTGAAAATGACCTTTACCTTTAATTTAAAAGGAGCTCCAGCCTCCAAAAAAAAAGGTTTATTAGTTATTGAAGTAAAGCTTTTCCAAAACTTCATCAGAAACATTTATCTCAAAGTCAATTGAGTTTTACTTGTGATCTCAGTTTTAAGGACCACTCGAATATGTAGGGGAAAAAAAGCTTTCTCGCCATAAAAATCCAATTATTTTATTAATTAAAAAAAAATCTACTGAGATTTATAATATAGCTTAGAAAATGAAAATACATATCCCATTGTCTTCTACAGAAAGTGCAGAATGTAGGATATTTAAATCATTTAGAAACCCATTTAAAGTTACATGTGTATTTTTTGATTATACAAATAGTGATACAGGTATTTGATCCCTTATCCAGAAAGCTTTGAATTACGGAATGGCCATCTCCCATAGACTTCATTATAATGAAATAATCCAATCTTTTTCTGTTATAATAAAACAGTAGCTTGTACTTGATCCCAACTAAGATATAATTAATCCTTATTGGAAGCAAACCCAGCCTATTGGGTTTATTTAATGTTTACATTTTCTAGTAGATTTAAGGTATGAAGATCCAAATTACGGAAAGATCCGTTATCCGGCAAACCCCAGGTCCCGAGCATTCTGGATAATAGGTTCCATACCTGTATTTATTTTACATGGGTCTTGAACTTAAAGGTCATTACAGTTAAACACATGTCCTTCCTTGGTCCCACACCGAAACATCAAATTCCGTTTCACAACAGATTTTGTTTTTGGCCATTATTTTGTCGTTCTGCTTCCAATTAAATGCTTTCAGAGCTTCCCACTGGCAACGCTGGCTTGATTTCGGCCTGGTTATTTACAAAGCTAATTGATACAAACAGCACTAATTGAATTGAGATCTCATTGGTAATGTCATTTGCATCTCCCGCAGAAAAAAAAGAAACTATTTATAAACAAATGTTTGGGAGGAGAACTGCGAAATAATCCCCTTCACCCTTCTTTACAATCAGAATTTCACTTAAGGCAATTGTATATTTTTATTTGGAAATGCAAATAGCTGAGAAATCTGTATTTTCCACCCCGGCATATGGGTTTTGTCGAAAAAACTTTGCATGACATTAAAACTGGCGCTGATAAGATCGTACTTTCAGGCGTTAAAAATAAGCATGTTTGGTTATTAAGCTGATAACACAGCGAGATTATCTGCACTTAGATCCAGCCCAAAAGCACAATAGTTAATGGGTTACACCTGGATTTGTTACTCCTGCCCCTTCCATGTGAGTGGAAAAGCCTGTGGAATTTATATACAGTATATACTGTATATATATATATATATATATATATTTCTTCTAATGGGGGCAAAATTATTCCAATAGAATAGAGAGGTACTGGTCATAGAATTCCAATAGAATAGAGAGGTACTGGTCATAGTATTCCAATAGAATAGAGAGGTACTGGTCATAGTATTCCAATAGAATAGAGAGGTACTGGTCATAGTATTCCAATAGAATAGAGAGGTACTGGTCATAGTATTCCAATAGAATAGAGAGGTACTGGTCATAGTATTCCAATAGAATAGAGAGGTACTGGTCATAGTATTCCAATAGAATAGAGAAGTACTGGTCATAGTATTCCAATAGAATAGAGAGTTACTGGTCATAGTATTCCAATAGAATAGAGTGTTACTGGTCATAGTATTCCAATAGAATAGAGAGGTACTGGTCATAGTATTCCAATAGAATAGAGAGGTACTGGTCATAGTATTCCAATAGAATAGAGAGGTACTGGTCATAGTATTCCAATAGAATAGAGAAGTACTGGTCATAGTATTCCAATAGAATAGAGAGGTACTGGTCATAGTATTCCAATAGAATAGAGAGGTACTGGTCATACGTTTTGGATTGTTGGTCCATTGGCAGGTGGGAAATGAAGGATGCCTCCCTCTCAGATTTGAAAATATGGAGTTGACAGTGTGCCGGCTACTACCTACATGCATCAAGGAGTTTTTCTTCTGCTTCCTACTACAGGTATAGGATCCAGGGCTGGATTTACCTTTTGAGCGCCCCTAGGCCCGCTGTTGTTTGTCGCCCCTGTCCACTCCCCTTAGCTCAAATATTAGCTCAAATTTTCATCATCTGGAAGGAACAATGGGAACTAGCACACAGGAAATTAAAATTTCTGAACCAATGTGGGTGTGGTTGGGCAGCATGCCGCCCCCTAAAATCCTGCGGCCCTAGGCCCGGGAAACCGTTATCCAGTTAACCCATTATTGAGAAAACTCTGAACTATGGCTAGGCCATCTTTCACATACTTCATTTTAATCAAATAAGTAACATTTGTAAAGAAAAATTATTTCCTTTTTCTCTGTAAAAATAAAACAGTACGTTGTACTTGATCCAAACTAAGATATAATTAATTCTTACTGGAAGCAAAACCAGCCTGTTGGGTTTATTTAATGTTTAAATATTTTTTCAATAGACTTAAAGGAAAATTCAACCGTCCCATATAATAAAACCCACTACCCCCTACCCTACATAGTCCCCCCTTCCCTGCTACCACCAGCACAGGTGATAACTCCAGTAATTGTCCATAATCCTGTAATTATCCCTTGTTGCAGAGTCAGTGCTCACGGGAGCCATCTTAGTGCTTCAGTAAGCTTTGGGTCTTCTTCCTTCTCTTTGGCTATTTCCACTTTCGGCGCTTGCAAAGTTGTCCGGAATGGGAAGATTGCCAATACGGTGATTGCAATAAGAGGTAATTACTGGATTTGGGGCAATTACTGGAGTTATCACCTGTGCGAGCAGAAGTAGGGAGGGGGGGTTAAATTCTCCTTTAATAAAATTTGGAGATCCGAATAATAGAATGATTCCTCATCTGGAAAACACCAGTTCCCAAGTTTTCTGGATAACAGGTCCCATACCTGTATTAAAACACAATAAAATGAGATGTAGCCAGTGTTATCCTATAGTGCTATCCCTGACTAATAGTGATGGGCGAATTTATTCGCCAGGGGCGAATTCGCGTGACTTCCCGCGATTCGCAGCTGGCGAATAAATAAACGAAACACCAGTGAAGATTCACCTGGCAAAAATTCGCCAAAAAAAGTGAGTCGCGCGTCGAAAACGACACAACGAAAATGACGCGAGACGCGTCGAAGATGACGCGACGTGCACCGAAAACGACGCGACGTGCCAAAAACGGGCTGCGACTCGTTTCGCAAATTTTTTCGCCAATTCGCGAATTTTTCAGCGAAGCAAAACTGGGTAGATTCGCCCATCACTGGCTAACCATATAGCTATATCCCAGCAAGGTGTGATTCCAATTCCATGACTCCAGATAACAACATTCCTTTTGGGATAAGGATGGCATCACTGAGCACACACACAAGCACCTCTCGCTTCTGATTGTGAATGCATCTGTATGCCACAACAGAGTCTTTGATCAGTTGCAGATTCTGTAATTCTCCCACAGGAATAATGAAAGCTGCAGAGTTACTGTGGGAAACAAATGATTTTCTAAACAATCATTTCCTCCAGTCGAGCAGGAGAGACCCTCTGTTTTCTGGCTTACTGCACCACCTTTGATCCCCAACCCCTGCTTCAGTTTGCAAAGTAGGAAAAACAAAATAATGTTGTTACATTTTTTTTAATATCAGGCTTCTATATAATATCAGTAATGGGCCTGGGAATTTAAATAAAAATATATGTATATATATCTGTACAGGATTTATTATCAGGAACTCTTTCTGTAAACACTGGGGGTCATTTATAAAGTTCGCACAGCGCATAATTGTTCACATGCTTTTTCCCGAATGCTAAAATATTGCACTGCATATTGTGCCCGTCTTTCCGGTTTTCAGGAATTCCCATTGTGAATACATTAGCGTGAGTACAGGAACTTTGCGTGGTTGTTGTGCACGAAAATAGCATTGACAGTAACTTAAATTCACAATTTGCAAACTGTTTTGCGAATATTTTCTCCGCCACCAAAGTTGTGGCATAATTCAAATGCATAAATATTCGCAATTTGCGATTTTTGCCATATTTGAAAAGCTCTTATAGGGCAAATATATACACTTTGTGAATCAATCTGCCCTGCACAAAGTTTATAAATGAGCCCCACTGTGTCTTCAAGCTACTATACAAAATAACAAAATACCCAGCAGATTTCTTTTTACATTAACATGGATTTCTGCAATCTAGTTATCACCAAATAATCTTAAGGGGTCAATTATGGATGCATGCGCAGTATGCTATTTTGAATACAAAGCTGTCTATTTCTTACCTATAATGCAACATTTTCTTCATAATTCCACCTTTCAGGGAGTTGTTTCCTTCAGTTGCATCGTAGCTTTAAATGGACACAGTTGTGCTTGTGTATTGATGCAAAGTGGATGCAAGTTGAGTATTGAGTTGGGGTTGCACCACTTCCAGAACGTAGGATCAGAGCAGTGTTTGCGTCTAGTGATGGGCGAATCTACCAAGTTTCGCTTCGCCGAAAAATTGGTGAAAGAATTCGCGAAACGAGTCGCGGCACGGTTTTGACGTGTCGTGTTGTTTTCGTTGCGTCGCTTCGCCAGGCGAATTTTCGCTGGCGTTTCGCGAATCGCGGGAATTCGCCCCTGGCGAATAAATTCATCCATCACTATTTGCGTCTAATTCACTGGGTGCACCTATTGATACAACCTACTGTAGGAACCCTGGAGCTAATGCTAGGCCCAATGGTAGTAGCTCTAGAATTCCGAATGTGAATGTGTCTCAAGTACCTTAAAGGGATACTGTCATCGAATTTTTTTTTTCCAAAATGCATCAGTTAATAGTGCTGCTCCAGCAGAATTCTGCATTGAAATACATTTCTCAAAAAAAGAGCAAACTGTTTTTTTTTTATATTTCATTTTGAAATCTGACATGAGGCTAGACATATTGTCAGGTTCCCAGCTGACCCCAGTCATGTGACTTGTGCTCTGATGTACTTCAGTTACTTTTACTGCTGTACTGCAAGTTGGAGTGATACAGTATCACCCCCTCCCTTTCCCCCAGAGTAGCCTTACAAGAGAAGAATGGGGAGGTAACCAGATAGCAGCTCCTTAATAAAAGATAACAGCTGTCTGGTAGATCTAAAAACAGCATTCAATAGTAAAATCCAAGCCCCGCTGAAACACATTCAGTTACATTGAGTAGGCCTGCCAGAAAGCAGTTCCATCGTAAAGTGCTGGCTCTTTCTGAAAGCACATGACCAGGCAAAATGACCTGAATACCAATATTACAACTAAAAAAAATACACTTGCTGGTTCAGGAATAAAAAATGTATACTGTAGAGTGAAAACAGTGTAAATTAGAAATAAAGACTAAATCATAACTTGCATCTATATGCATCTCCACCATGGCATCCAATTTAGATATCCCACAAGTGCGGGTGCATTCATAATGGACCCCTTTAGGGCTCAGTCTCACTAAAGTTGGCCATAGACGCAACAATCATCGATTCATACGATTTTCGGGTCATGTGTGGAGTGTCCCGACATTTATCTTGCCATGCCGATTGGTCGTTTGGTTGATCGGCCAGGTTAGAAAATTTCTGTCGGCTGGCGATCAAATCTTTGCGTCTATTGCAGATCATACAATTTTCAGTGGGAGACCGTCACTATGTTTTTATCGTACGACTTTCGTACGATCCCTGTCAGGGGCAGAATGTCAGCTGATCTGTGCTTTTACTACTTTATTTAATCTGAAAGTTAGTGGCAGGTTGGGAGATGGGGAAGTCTGACCGCTCGATGATTTGAAGGATCGGATATTTGCGTCTATGGCCAGCTTTATTAGATGCATATCTTTCTGTCACATGGAGCTGGAGTGACCAGTATTTCCTCCATAGAAAGTATCTTATTCTCCAAGCCCAGCGTGAAAAAGCGAAGTACACTCATGGCCAGGTAGGGTGCGTGAAGCCTGAGCACTGAGGCTAGTAGGAACAAAATGTTAAAAGTATTTTCATTAAACACTTCTGATGGATGTTAGAGATATGCAGTGAAAGGAAACACATTAACATCACTTTAAATGAAGG
>CM044447.1:44092661-44123845 GCA_024363595.1 Xenopus borealis
AAGGGTGGATTGTGGAACATTACATCTCTAATCTGACTTAGTACAGAAGCTCTGACTTCCTCCCGCTGAACTGCAGACACGTCCAGATCCCCAGTGTAACCCAGCACCTCGCAGGGCCGGAGACGCAACTGGATTTCAGCCACTTATCCTCCTCTTGCAACCAGACTAAATGTGTCAGGAGTCTAAAAAATGAATGGCCTGTCCGGGAAAATAAAAAGCCGCTGTGCCGTTTCCAGCGACTCGGAGGAAAGCTGTGACATTGGGCGCCAGTCATATCAGACGTAAAAGCTGTTAGTATTATTATTCCAAAAAAATGCCATTCTCATTACCCAATAAAACAAGAAAACAGCAATGAGAAGTACAGTTATTTTGAATAAATAAAGCAAGATTGGCTTTTAATTGCAAAACATTGGGTTGGTGCACAGGACTGCTACTGTTCTTCAGTACAACCACTGTATGAAGTTAAACCACACTGTTTTCTCCATTCCAGCTCTCATGGTCCTAACTTCATGGGCACATTCTAAATATTCCAGAAACTATGGGATTTGTGCATTTCCCTGAAAGTGACACTGTTCTGTGGATGGGGGTACTGGGTGCAAGGTGAACCCCATAGATGCATCATTGTGGTGTCTTGTTTGAAGCAGTCTCTTGTTACTATGTATCTCTGAAACTCCTTGCTGGTGTTCCTGATTGGATCAAGCTTTGGCATTAGGGCAGTTGGGTAAGGATGAGGGTATTTTTGATGGGTACAGAAGAAGAGAGGCAGAGCCTATTATGGGAATTAAATGAACAAGCGTTTGCTGCATAAGATACTGATAAGCAAGTATTCCCTTGTGCTGCAGACCTCTAGACCAATGATCCCCAACCAGTAGCTCATGAGCAACATGTTGCTCCCCAAACCCTTGGATGTTGCTCTCAGTGGACTCAGAGCAGGTGATTATTTTTTAATTCCTGTTTGGAGGCACGTTTTGGTTGAATAGAAACCATTTGTACTGTCAAACAGAGCCTCCTGTTGGCTGCCAGTCCACATAGGGGCTACCAATAGTCAATGTCAACTCTTATTTGGCACCACCCAGGAACATTTTTAATGCTTGCGTTGCTCCTCAATTCTTTTTAAATCTGAATGTTGCTCACGGGCGAAAAAGGTTGGGGACCCCTGCTCTAGACCTTCCAGGATTATTGAAGCAGATGGATTGAATACACTGGATTTTTCTTGAAGTGCAACTCAGTTTGATTAGCAGCCTAAAGCCTAATGCAGCCTAACACATGACTAAGGGGAGTCAGTGCCTCAATGGCACAGTAGTATGAGAATTAGGGGCTAGTAAGGGGTAATACATCCTGGAGCTTCTAATAGTGCACTAGGAAGTCAGATATTGCCTATTCATAGTATGTGTATCAGTTCCCTACTGATCCACAATCCAATTAGTTCTCTGCGATCTAAGCACACCAGCACACAACTGAGTACCCCTTCCTCCATTACTACCAGCACGGCTTTCTCTGTGGATGTAACCAATGCCGTCCCAGTGGATAATGGGAGCCCCCTGCCAGTGAAAGCCTTACTCTAAAATTTACACAAGGCTAATAACAGCAGATTGGTCTTTTCCAGATAAGGGAGGAAATGAATGACAGCAAGCAGAACCGGGAGAGATAATCCGACCAGATGTTGCACTCACTTTCTCTGCAGGCAGTTACATAGCCCACATGGGACTCAGCGCTCAATCCAGTGCATCAGTTTGCTATTATATAATGTATTCCAGTAAATGAGCCACTCACCCAAACACATGTATACACAACAGATGGACATTTACTGGGAGTGATGTTAAATAAACCACATTCATAGGAACTATAGCAAAGAATAGTAGCACACTCCACTTTAAGTAATTATTCAATACATGCCGGTATTAGGACAATACATTTACAGTTTATTAATAACGTAGGCTGTTTTTCAGCCTCAATAAATGGTCACGGAGTTAAGGGGCTTGTACGGATATAAATGTATCATTAACAGGAACGTGTCCATTATAATGGCATGTATGACCAACTCTGAAGTGGGTGGGGCTAGGACCAACCTGTAGTCAATTATATCATTAGCACATTCAAGACTCTACAATGAACAGAGCCAATTGGCATTGGAAAAGGAGCAAGATATTCCTCTCAACTTGTCTTTTGAATGATGTTCAAAGGCAAATGGCTGCTTGCCTCTATTCATTTTGCAATATTTTGTTACACTTTATTATATTTTAGATAAAGGACAAGTAAACCCCATGCTGATAATACTGTTGTTGCTGTCTCAAAATATTGCCTTTTTCCTGCCCAACATGTCTTTTACACACCCACCGTTAAAGTAATGTGAATGCCTACACAGGAACATGCAGTGCACTGCATATCTTAAAGGAGACATATTGTTTAAAAAATAAGAATGTACCAGTGCATTATATTCATTTAGATATAAGAAGAATTGTGCTTTAAAAAGTAGTGTTTCAGGCTGATTTATTGAATATTTCTGCACCAACCCTAATAATCCCTCCCTTCTCTTCCACTTCCTGTTCCCTGAATTCCCAGGCTGTGCAGGGGAGCCGTCGGCTCTCAGCTCACTGCACTGTAGGACAGGAACAAATCAGCAGCTAGCAGGACCTGATAGGGAACAGAAGCCTGTTTGTGCTTGTGTGACTCCAGGGCTGTGATTGGCTGTCCCCCTCCTACTGTGCTTCTGGAAGGAACTTTTAGGACATGCCCACTCCTCATTTGAAACACAGAAAGGGACCAGAGAACAACTAAAATATAAATTTTTAGCACCATGTAAAAGCAACACCATATATTACTTATAATTGCCTACAAAATTAAGTTTTTTTTAAATTTATCCCACATGTCTCCTTTAAATGTATTGCCCAATCAGGTGAAGGATATATCACTGGTCAATGAGGAGCATGTGGCTGGTTTGCTATGTGCCTGAAAGGTATGCGTTCTTGGATTAGGTCCACCCACCTATATATGCATTGTAAGGGTTGAACTAGAGCATATTTTAACAAGTTTTGGTAATTTTAATTGTCCCACTTTCCTAGGTTTGGTGGGGACAGACAGAATTCTGTGATAAGCCAAATGAATGAGCTCAAGGGTGCAGTTAAGGATGGGTTCTGTAACGTGCAGCCTTCCAGGCAGTTTTGTTTCATCAGAGATCAAGACTTTGGCTGGCAGCAGTGTGGAGAGTATCAAACATACTTAGTCAAAAACTGAGCCAGATTGTTTCATGGAAACATTTCCAGTGGAGCAAGTTTTAGGAGTGATGCTGGTTCTTCTGGATATTACCACACATTTATATTTTGCAAGAACAGAGGTTCCTACAAGTGCAGCCAACTGTTGTAGGTCTACATTAAAGATGTCCAACTGCTCTTTGAAAATCTACAGTGCATGGTTCTAAGGTCTATTCTAGGAGTAACCTAGATACCCAGCCATTTCTGAAACACCCATGGAACCTGCTAGGGATAAGGATCTCAATGGTCATACATAGTTTCCAAACTATGGTGCCTGCCCTCCTTAGAGGGCATGGAGAAGTGGTGGATGGGCTCAGCCTGAAGGCCAATGAGGGTTGGATTTATGAAGATTGCCTATTTGCTTTCTAAAACACAGCTTGAAGGTCAGTTAGGATGACATTTGGGGTGAATACGTATTTGTGGTCCAATGTTCCTGAAACTATGACTGAATGCCCCATACACAGATATTTTCCCACAACTGTACATATTTCAAGAACTTCAAGGGAAGATCCTGGCCAAAGCTTGATCCTTCAAGGAGGGGACCTAGCCAAAGGTTGAAGTGGAGCTAGAACTGAAGGTTTGAAAATCACTGCTCTATGGTGCAGGCCCGTGTTAAGCAATTTTTGATGCCCAACAAGATAATAAACACCAACCAATCCTATATTCTTACATACTATGTGCCCAGCAATAAGGAATAATTGCTCAGAATCTCTTCTTATAAATAATTACTTTTTCCAGTGCAATTATGGGGAAAATCTCTGCATTATGGGGAAAATAAATAGTGCTTGCAGTGCAATTTTTGGATGAAAAAAGGCAGTTTTTTTTAAACTCCAAATGCAGATTCCCCCCCATCTTAATTGCGGTTGTGTTTTTGAAAATTGGTGTGCAGTGTTTAAACATCATTCATATGTTTTTCTTTTGCTGAAAGTCTGCTGTGCTTGTACTTGCACAGAATTCACCATAAGAGGCAGGAAGGACAAAATGGCACTTAGTGCAACTGTAAGTGTCAGGGGTATCAATTAGCATTATCATAAATGCATTCATAAATGACCCTTAATGATTTTTCTTTGAAGCTCCTACCATATTGTAGAAGAATGTGATTCTCTTGTTATTCCATGATAATGCACGTTGTTCCAAAATTTCTGTCTCCTAGGCTCTGATCTTTATAATCACTTGCTCCAATAGACTAAAACATAAACCTGTCAAAGAGCTGAGCCCCTGCAATCTATTCCGAGCCAGAACCTCCAGTTCTCTGATTGTGAAACTGATCTTCCTGTCTTCATCCAAACTCTCTTTCATTAATACTGCTTTTTGGGAAAAGATCGCCCAAATCGTTGTGCTTTCCTGTGCCAATATCTGAGAGGATGAGTTTCACCACATTATGATAAAACACAAACCATCAAATTAAGATTGTTTTAAAACAAATCAAAGGCAAATGCTAGAGAAATATGGAGTAATGGTCACTTCCGTATGAGCCTGCCAAAAATGACAAACACTTAAATGAAAAGTGCAGACACTCAGGCTTCTCAGTAATTCTATTTAAACCAGTGCAGCAAGGAGAGAAGGAGCAGTGTTGCAAGGCCACAGTATAAATGATGGCTCACCTTATGTCTTGGCAGGGAGATTGGGCTTGTTCTCTGGGTCACACAATTGAGATCAGATTTCTAAGGAGGTGCTCAGCAGAGAAGAGCTGGCAGTCAACACAAAACAATCGTCTCGCAATCCAGGCTACGGAGATACAAACATGTTTGTGTCTAGGGCAGCTCACATGGAGAAAAACATGAAGTTACAGCCATCTAAAAGCTCAGAGATTTTGTGTAACAAAAGAACTAATATATACCAAAAACCAATGGAAAATTTAGGATATGATTCATATATATATATAAAAAAAAAATTCTCTTTTTTTTTAAATGTTATTCTTAACTTTTGCCAACCAAAATGTTTCAGCAAATCAAGAGCCACTGGTTATGGTATTCAAATAATACAATTTCACCAAAAATTTCACAGTTTTACAATTCACGTTAAAAAAAAACAGAAATGCAAAGCCTTTTTGTGGACACATTAAGCTAAAACAAAGCTGGAATGCTGGGGACAACATTGCATTGTGGGTAAAAACACAGTGATTTGCACGTTGCACTGCATTTGTAAATGACAGTCACTTGTTATATTGTTTTAAAGAGGTTTGCTACCAAACACAACAAGGTTAAATAGTAATGCGTGTGCAGACAAACCAATGTGCACATTGAAGATAATTTTGGATGCACAGAAATAATAATAATTCTGACAACACCCCTTTTACCAAACAGTTTTAAACCATCAGCACACAGACTACTATGAGTAGGGAATATATTGATGTACATTGATGTGACCAACAGTTGTAACAACCTTATATGCAATAGGAATCCTTTACAAAGAGCAAAAAATTTAAATGAAAAAAGTTAAAAAAATGGGCATATTACCAGCAATTTTTGTACTTCCCATACTGGCCTATTCTTGAGCTCAGCAGCACTGTATTCATGAGGTGTGGCATATAGGCACATGCAAGCCTGCAAGTGCTGGCAGGAGCAACCTGCATTAAAGCCCCATATTTGCTGCCTGCCATAGAGCTGCCTGTGTTTCTCACCTAAAGGCAGACTTGAAATCCAGCAATTGGTACCAAGCACAGTCAGATCCTGGATGCAAGTGCTTTATAAAAAAGGTATAAGAGGCACACATGCACCCTTTAGTGCTCTAAGCACTATGGGGCACATAGTAAAGCAGTGATCCCCAAACAGTAGCTCGCGAGCAACATGTTGCTCTCCAACCCCTTGGATGTTGCTCCCAGTGGCCTCAAAGCAGGTGATTATTTTTGAATTACTGGCTTAGAGGCAAGTTTTGGTTGTATAAAAAACAGATGTCCTGCCAAACATTCTCTCCTGTAGGCTACCAGTCCATATAGGGGTTACCAAAAAGCCAATCAGAGCTCTTATTTGACATCCAATGCACTTTTTCATGCTTGTGTTGCTCTCCAACTCTTTTTTAAATTTAAATGTGGCTCATGAGCAAAAAAGGTTGGGGACCCCTGTAGTAAAGGAACCATATTTTGTTGTCAAAGGTGACCAATTGCCAGTTTGGTTTCGACTACCAACACTATTTGAAAATATTCTACATACTGTATTAAGTTGTACTTTTTCATCAAAGCCAAGGTGGTGTCCCAGCACATTTATCTGCTTGAATCTCTATTACTAACTTTGTGCCTCAGTTATTTACAGACATTAATACTTGAGATTAAACACACCGTGACAGCGTTCTCTGCTTAAACGTTCCGAGGCTTTCAGGATAACAGCGTTCGTATATATATATTTTATCTGCGAGTGCTAGCAGAACAAGATTGTAATGAGATTCCAGAGGAATGTTCTTTCTGAGACCAACTGGCAGCCATAACCCGGCCTTGAATTTTCTGTCGATAATATCTGCAGAAATACAAATTTCTGCCAGCGCCGTCATTAGCACAAATTGCTTGCTCTGATTGAATGGCAACTAATTGATGGCAGGGTTTCGTTGGCATCAGGAATCAGAGAGATTTAATAAAAGTCAGCAATTAAAGCTCTGGATTGTTGTGGCATGTACGTATTGTTTGTCAGCCTCGGTTTAACGAGGAACAACTGGTCATGATAGAATAAGCAGGTTGCGCATATAAAGTGAGTCTTGTGATGTAGGTGCCCCTTCATTCTGAGGATTTCATGTCTTGTATGGATTGTTAGTTAGCTATTGACCAGTCTTACAGTATCTCTGTACAGATTATAAGCAAACAGAGATGTTTGAGCTGAATTGCACCTGTCAATTATTATCCTTTATTTTTATAGGGCTGACAAAGTTAAAGATGAGGTTGTAGCAAAACTAACACAAGGGGTTCAGCTAGTAACTCCTTCAAAAAGTGGATACAAAGCTAGTGGGACATTTTTATAAATTCACCTTTTATTGGAAAGTGTGGGAGCATAACAGGTATGGTAGGGCAGTATGAAGACAGTTGGACAAGGTGGACACTATAGACCTTGATGAAGGCAGTAGGGCAAGATGATGAACTTAGGGCACCATGGAGTCAATAGGACAAGATATAGACGGCAACAGCAGTAGATATTGACAGTAGCAATAGATGCAGACAACTAGGTAAGCTTTAGACAGCAAAGAAAAAGATGGAGACAAGTAGGAGACATTAGGACAAACTGGAGACCGTAGGACAAGATGGTGCCATTAGGACAAGATGGAGACCATAGGACAAGATAATGACAGTAGGACAAGATGGAGACCGTAGGACAAGATAATGACAGTATGACAAGATGGAGACCGTAGGACAAGATAATGACAGTATGACAAGATGGAGACCATAGGACAGGAAGGCGTCAACAAGGCAGGACAATGACAATAGGGAAAGATGCATATAGCAAGGGACGACAGGAACAACAAGGCAAGATGGAGACAGTAGGGCTAAATTGAGACAGCAGGGAGAAATACAAACAGTAAGGTAAGATGGAAGCAGCAAGGCAAGCTGGTGATAGCAAGACAAGATGAAGACAGTAGGACAAAATGGATACAGTAGAGCAAGATGGAGACTAAAGATTGAGTCAGAGAAAGGCAAGATGGAGACAGTAATTCTATTGTTAAAGTACAAATCTCCTCATCACATGATAGAACTTTAGACAATAAGGTAAATATTTATGTACAGTGACTGAAACTGCATGCTCAGTGGAATATAGGTATAGTGACCTACCATCAGTGATATAAAGGGGTGATACAACAGTGAAGGCAAGCTTCACACAGTCCAGTAACCAATAATTTGTCTGTTTTCATTATTCTAACTGCACTAGATGAGTTAAAGCTAACTGCTGATTGGCTTGTGTACATAGTTTCTATACACTTTACTTGAGATCTGTCTTTGCCATCAGATATTATAAGATGTACAGAGAGAGAGACTAAACAGTAACATAAGTGGGTGGCAGATTATCCTTAGAAATGTAATATTTTCCTTTTATCTATGGACACATTTAATGTTTATCATTTTCTTTCCTGTAACTATGGAACATTATCATATTTTAAGAAAAACACAAAGAATTTCACTAACCCTTAGGTTTAGTAGCTTTCACATTTTTATACTAAATGGTGGCATTTCATGAAATTTACTAGTGAATTAGTACTGACCGTATTTTGTGCATTTATGAGATTACAGATGACTGGAAAGGTGTTCTCTGTGATTTGCTGTGTATATATAATATATGTGTATTGTCTTTATCATACCTTGTAACCAAGGGGAAGAGTCTAAATCAAAGATTCCCAAAGGGTCAGGGTTGTTGTAAATCTACAGTTGGAGACTGAATTATACAGGTATGGAATGTTATCCAGTAGGCTTAAGACCTGGGGTTTTCTGGATAACAGATCTTTCCGTAATTTGGAATTTAATACATTGTCTACTAGAAAATCATGTCAACATTAAATAACCAAATAGACTGGTTTTGCTTTCAATAAGGATCAATTATATCTTCGTTTTCATCAAATGTAAGTTACTATTTATTACTATAGAGAAAAGGGAAATAATTTTTTTAAATGAGCCTATGGGAGATGGCCTTTCTCTAATTCTGAGCTTTCAGGATAGTGGGTTTCAAGCTAACGTATCGCACAACTGTATTTGGTTTGGGCATTGGTTTAAGAAAATTGTACGTATCAAATCAAGCCAATTTGCTCACACTGTGAACAACTGGCACTAATGCCCACCCAATTCCTGCTTGGTCCAAGCTGTTGGCCACCACACCACTCACCCCATAGGCCACTTTCTGCTTCCAGTAACAATCCTGTAACTGTTGTACCTGTGGCATGTGTCTCTATAGTCTCTAAATGAGTAGACATTTAAGGATCTATCTGTATCCACCTGCCCATAGGTCATCACCTGTCATAAAGGGGTGGGACACAGAGCTATTTTTTTTGTCCAGAAAATAGGAAGAGGTGAATGTGCTCTTGCAGCTGAGAGAGCTGAGGGAAAAATGTTCTGGATTTCAGGGGTATACAGTCTGTCAGCAAACCAGTCAGTCGTTTTATCTAAGGAAACAATATGATTTTGTTTATGTAGTATGAATTAATATTGTAGAAAACCTGACATATAACCTAATATCTATCATCTATCTATCTATCTATCTATCTATCTATCTATCTATCTATCTATCTATATATCTGCCTATCTATCAATCTATCATCTCTATGTCTATCTCTCTACAGATGCAGCCACTGGGATTAGTGAGATAAATGCGTCATGACTCAGGGTTAATTGAAGAAACTGTGTTATCTTAACTCATTTAATTAATGCATTTAACCTTTTCATTAGCATAGCAAAGCACCATTGTTTTCAATGATGAACTCTTTAATTGAATGGGATGCTGTGACACAATATTCTGTGCTAAGTGGGATAAATGGGATGGATGAGTTAAGTTTTTCTGTGTCAAATGTACAATCCAAAGTGGCTTCATCTGTATATCCATCTATCTATCATCTCTTTGTGTATCTATAAATCTATATCTATCTATCTATCTATCTATCTATCTATCTATCTATCATCTATCTATCTATCTATCTATCTATCTATCTATCTATCTATCTATCTATCTATCTATCTGTCTAGCTATCAATCTAGAATCAATATATTATATACAGCTATCTATCTATCTATCTATCTATCTATCTATCTATCTATCTATCTATCATCTATCTATCTATCTATCTATCTATTATCTATCTATCTATCTATCTATCTATCTATCTATCATCTATCTATCTATCTATCTATCTATCTATCTATCTATCTATCTATTTATCATCATCTATCTCTAAATAAGTAGCTTTATGTTTGCCATCTGAATAGAGTTTTCCACTGTGACTGCCCAACTACAGATGAATTGTACTACATAACATGTCAGGAACAGGCAGATAAACCACAAAGTTGGATTCAGATAAACTAATCGTCGGGATTGCTGATGTTCACAAGCCTAATCTGCAGGGCTGGAAACAAGACACAAGGCTTTGAAGTGATTAAACACGGTCCAAACGATTCGGCATCCCGCTGAGAGAGGTATGATCCCCCTCCATCAGCAGGTCTTAGACTGGGAATAATCTGATGGAAAACATGGACACAAAGAAACTTAAAGAACATTCAGATGAGTTGGGTGATGGAGGGGAGGAAGGGCTAACAGACAAACATTTATGTAAAAAAAGTCATGATATTACCTATGATATTACATAGCCATTTGGAGCTGTTACACAGCTGTACATGTTTGTCTATATACCTCGGTACCAACAGGAACAAACTAAATATTCAAAGCATGTTGATTTATCTTTACTGAGTTTGTCTATAAGTCTTCCCAGTAGACTCCTTCATGGGGAGGTAGAGTGGGACATGGCCTAAAAATTCCAATTTTAGGAAGTTTAGCCCATTGCTTGGTTTTTTCTGGAAGGGGGTGGGATTTTCCTCTACATTTGGCCTGCAGGTGCATTTTGGTGTCCCTTTCTCCTCTTGGAGCTGCTGAAAAAAGGATGTGACCATACATGTGCCATCTTGTCTACTATCACTATCCAAACCTACTGTTACCATTATATCTTAGTGTTGGCATCTTGACCTAATGTCCCCATCCTGTCTTACTACTGTCATTTTTCTTACTACATCAAAAATGTGGAAGAAACTGATTATCCAAAGCCAACCATATGATCATCAAATGCATCTCTCGGTCATTTTCACACATTGGTCCACCAGCTGCCATCATGCTTCAATTCCCATCACACCCTGAAAACTAAAGGCTGTTTCGAGTTTTTGCCCAGTAAGAGAGCAAGTTTAATGAACAAATTATGGCCACTGAGAACCGGTAGTTTTTCTCTTACTGCGTTTGCAGACATCTCTGTATTGTTTTTAAATATTTCAGTCTGAAATTTCCTTGGCTGGGACTCGGTTGCAACATTATTAAAGCAGGTCCAACTTTGACGTTGGATGTCCTTTACACCATCGGGAAGATGCTGTTCTACACAGACAAGATGTCTTTGAACAGTTCAAATGGATTCCTGAGCTTTGCTCTTCCTGACCCACCTCTTTCTTCTCTGGATTTAATGCACACCAGACCTACAGGATAAATATCTCAAACATGGTTCATGCCTCGTAGCAATTTTTTTCATGGTTCAGGGTGTGGCGGAAAGAGTGGATTTTGGAAACTCATAAGTCTTATTTTGAAATGCACATCAAAAGGAGGGGTGAACAAAATAGATTTTCTCCATCTGCCAGCTTTACATGATGCCAATGTAACACTGTACCGCAGTGGGAGACAGATAACAGCATTTCAACAACAAGCTCAAAAAACTGATTTTTATAATTTTTACAGTGAAATGTTGTATATGCTAGTAAACAGTGAATGCTTTGGTGTACCCACCTTGCAGAAAGAGTGGTATAAAGATGTTTGTCATGATATCTAAGACAAATAATAAAAGGTTCTGTTGGTTAAAACACTTGTGCTCCAATTCTTTTCTTAATTTACATTAAGGAGGGTGGTTTTGGGACAGACTTGCTAGTCTTACTTTTTCCTGATGGGGTGCTAGTTCTCTCCCAAGCAAACAAAAGTCTTCTTATATTACAAGGTCTTTATTTGCGCTCAATATTATTTTTTTTACTCCAGTCAATGCTATGGTCATTATTACTGCCAAAACATTGGATGTTTTATTAAAGTTTGAATAGTTTTTTCCAAGCAACGCAAATTCCAGTTTTCAAGGTTATTTTTTTGTCAAAAATCAATTTTTTGGCTTAAAAAAAACTTACATTTTATGACTTATTTTGCTTTTTACTAAATTTTTCGAGATGTATTATCCCCAGACCCTGGAAATAGCTTGAATCTAAAAATACAACATCTAAAACAAGGATATGTAGTAGTCAGTGGCAGAGAGAGGTCCCATGAACCATTTGAAGATGTTATTAGCTTTCATTGGGATTCACTTGAAAACACAATCCATTTGAATGATGAAAGTTTTTTTTTCACAGAAAACTCAATTAATTTGAGTTTTCGGGGTTGTTAACCAAATCTAACCTAATCAAATTCAAGTTTTTTCTTAAATTAGAAACCATATGAGTTGTGTGTTTATTTGAGGTTTAAAAAAGCTCACATAGCTGTAAAATTCAATATTTGATAAATAACCCACTTAGTGATACCCAAAGACCTGACCCACCTGGTTGGGTGCAGCACACATGAAAGGCCAACTTGTAAAAAAATTGATCTGGTTATGTATGTCCAATTCAGTTCAATGTATTAAAAACAACTAGGAACAAGTAAGGGATAGCTGATCTGTAAATCAAAGTGTTATTACTGTACAATATTAAAAAAACAATGCTGGTGGGTGGCTTATTATCCCTTCATGAGCAGTTCACAGCTCATTATAAAAAAAGTCCCCAAAATATGGTTTGCGAGTGGCGTCAAGACACTAGTGATGGGCGAATCTCCCGCGATTCGCTTCACCTAGAGATTCGCGAATTTCTAGAGAAATTCGCGAATCGGCGAAAAATTCGCGAAACGAGTCGCGGGACGATTTTGTCGCGCGTCGCGTCAACTTTGTCGAGCGTCGCGTCAACTTTGACGCGTCGCGTCGTTTTCGTCGCGTGTCGCGTCGTTTTCGCCGCGTCGCGTCAAAAACGACATGCGACTGACGCGCGACTCGTTTTTCTGTGAAATTTCGCTGGTGATTCGCGAATTTATTCGCCAGCGGCGAATCGCGGGAATTCGCCGCGAATTCGACCTAGGCGAATAAATTCGCCCATCACTACAAGACACCCATTGAGTCAATTAAAGTTTAAAATTATTGACCTAAAACAGAAAGTGATGATAAAAGAAGTGATGGCCCTAGAGTGCCCTGAGCGTACACATAATGGTGATGCAATAAGTCGATAGGCTTCATACAATTGGGCCCTATGGTTTAAATCGGGATTGCAACCCCTGTTGTTTATACATGAAAAGGTAGGTAGTTCTGACCACACAAAATAATTTGTATTGCCTTTAATTCAGTGGTTTCTGAGCTAATAAATCTCACCTTTTCTTCGCCCTTTATAATTTAAGTGTGTGGCAATACTTATTGATGTCTCGTTCACAACAATTTAAAAACTGTGGGTTGGACCTACAACCTGTGCTGCTGTTTGCATCTCCCCTACAGCTTCTACCTTGCCCTCCATACTATTCTTTACTATCCCCATCCTAACCTGCTTTCACCATGATGCATTACTGTTGGCATCTTGCCCTATATTCTGCATCTTGCTCTAATACAGTCATCTTTCCCCAGTCAGTCCCCGGGGCCCCCTCCTAACCTACAACCCCCTGCCCACCTCCACAAACGCGCCGTGCACGTGCAGAAGACAGGGTTTTTTCCTGGTGTCCCTTCCCCCCAGTCCGACCCTGTCTTTCCCTTCCACAACTCCTATCCCCCTCTTAACACTCTACCTACCTATAAGTACAGCTCCATAATCAGAATTATTCTTCATGGCCAGAAAGCAATGTGCAGCCCTTGTCATCTTACTCTACCATCGCCATCTTGCTCTACTGATGGTCCCATTTTGCTGATACCATATTTTCCTACTGCTTCCATTTTAACCTTCTTTCTACATGTGCTCTGCTACAATTACCGCCCCTCACCCTCTTCTTACTTATACCCTGTAGGGACCATTCTATGTGCAGAATACAGAACAGTTGCCTTCTTTTTTCCACCCCCTAAAGGCAGCCCTGCCATCAGCTGAGAGTGGTAGCTATTCTTTATGCCCAAGAACACTTATGTAGGGCTACAGCACCATACAAGAACAAAGGTATGAGAAGTAATAACAATAATGGTTACTATGATATTAGGAGGATCGGAAAAGGTTTTTCAGTCTCCTGCCAAGTGACAGACAGGCATTTATCATACCTACCTCGATGTTTGGATTCAGAGAATTAAAGGCATGTTCTCATCTCTTTGGCAACTGAAAGCAAGAAATCAAGAGCTTTGCTTAGACTAAAGTGTGTCCAAAGAAATCTCTCCCTGTCGGCCTCTGGCACTGACCAAGCACCAGGCTCACAAGGGGTACCAAGCTGAATTCGTACTAACAGCTGCATGAAATTATCAATAAGGCACCAAAAGAAAATAAAAAAAAAGGTGCAAAGAAAGAAATGAATCTAAGAAAAAAGAGGAATATGAGTGAGACATCAATGCTGTCATTGGACCAGGGTCCTGGTGCTTTCATTTCTTAGAATTACGAGAACTGGGGGTCAGTTGCCTGCCCAGCATAAGGCAATTGGTTAATGATAGGGACAGAGGTGGAGACATTAGGCTAAAGTATAGATAGCAAAGGATGAAGGCGTGATAGTTATACTGTATAAACAGTATGGCATGATAGCTTTACTACACGTAATAACCAAACTTTAATTGTCATTGTTTATCTTGACTGTAAAAAAAACTGAAATAAAGGGCACGACAAATCTTTTTAGCACAGCTTACTGCATTTCAAATATTTATTATGCTAGTGTCCCAAACACCATGATTTACACACATCTCCCTGACGGCAAGATTTGGCTGCCATTTTCTGTTTCCCAATAGGAAGCCGGTAGCAAGACTGGAACGTGCTGTGTGCTCCTGGGGACAGAACCTCAAATCAAACTGCTGCACAGATTTTTTTTTTTTAAATAAAGGAAAGTATGAATAAGATGTCAGAGACCAACACTGCTCTAAGCAGAACATCTGGAGAGGCACGGTCTGTTCTTAAACAGGAACATCTGTCCCTACTGGTAGCAATGAGGGGTAAGATGATTGAGAAATACCTACTGCAGGTGTCTTATTAGGTCCTTCCTCTGCTTCTAAAGCTTTTGATACAAATATTCTACTCTGTACCTTTAGCAGAAGCTGTAACCCCCTCTCTGCACAGAGTGGACTTAATCCACTTTTGCTGTCGGCATGGTCACACTGAAACCTCCTGCATTCACAAAACACTGATGTTGGGTGTAAATACCTGTAAGCACTGTATATGTTCAGTTGTGGGCTGTAGAATAATTGTTCATTCCTTTCTCCAGGGTTATTCCTAATGATACTCACCCGTACAGATATAGCTAGGGTTATTGATAAAAATACCTGTAAGTAAAATATCTGTAAGGCTAATGTCAAATGTGGCTAAAAATCTGCCTGCTGAAATATGCAGGCCAAGAATCAGCCTGTTCACTGTCATTGGCTTTCTGTCCTGCCTGCACCCAGAACAATTGTGTAGGCCCAGGTGAAGGCACAAATGCAACTAATTTTGGCAAAGGAACACAAGACTTTGCATTCTCGTGTACTGGTGAGGTAGACACCAAGGTGGTTTCTCCTAGGCAGGGTCCACCAGTAGTAGAAATACCCAAAGGGAGCCCATAGACTGGAGATGCTGGTAGTCACATAGTGGACATAGTCTTGGTGCCATTTGACTTTGTTTTATTGAAACTTTGGTCCATTCTTCCAGCATGTACAGATTGGTCAGATGAACATTGTTTTGAAATAGTGCCACAGATTTGGATTGGTCTGAGATCTGGGCCATGACAGACATAGTCACCATTTTGTTCTTGAGCAGCTCCAATGTTATATTGGTCATGTGTTTGGTATTTTACACCATCCATTCCTTCTTCTATTTTGTCAAGAAGCACAGACTCTGCTGATGGAAAGCAGGCATCCTCACCACACTGTACAATAGGCATAGTATAGTTGAGCCGAACCAAGGGCGTAGATCCTGTGGCTGCAGGGGGACTCAGGAGGTATAGGGGCCCCATGGGGCCTTAATTTATATACAATTCAATAGATATTGGTAAAACAAGTCAAACATAACACATTAAGGGGGCCAGAAAAACTATTTGCCGTGGGGCCCAGTAATATTTAGTGGTAGAGCTGCCACTAAACAATAAATCACTAGTTAATGCTGGGGCTAGAATTACAAATTTAACAAAAATACAATTGCTGGCAAATTTATTTCCTGCCCAGTTTTGCCTTCATCCTGCTTATTTAATTCTTAGATCCCCATTCCCATATTATGTTGATCTAAATGAAATCAGCGCCCCATCTTGTGACACCTGCATTTCCTCCAATAGTAGCTGTTATTAAACATTAGCAAAGGCAGCAACCCTATTTATGTGGTGTGGGGACATTTTGTCCAAACACCTTTATCTTGGTCTCATCTGACCATAAAACATTTTCTTATATTGCATTTGGGTCACTCTCGTGTTCTACATGAGAAAATAATCTGGGAGTTATAGTTCAGCAACATCTGGGTACCCAGGATTAAGAAATTTGGATTGAATGGTTACATTACGGCAGTAAATACAAATTTACACAGATGTATTGTTCTCTGCACACACTAGTACTGTTTAATTGAAACAATATGGCAGCTCAGAATGAATCTGCTGAAGGGATATTAGTAATTTATGCATGTCTGCCCTGGATTATATTCGACAGAGTGTCCCAGGGGTATTTGTATTGCACAAGGTGTAAAAGAAAAATCAAGCTCATGGGAATACAATGCAAACTAACCCCTGGCTGTTCCAATGTAACTGCTGGCCCATATCCAAGATAGATAATGATTTCGGCCTTTGGCTCACCGCAATAAACATGCAGCATTTCTCTGCATTTCAGGGTCTGGCCCCAGCACTCGAGTTAGGCAGCCACTTCCCCATTTGCTCAGGACAAAAGGCTTCAATCAATTTTTCATAAAGCACAAACCGCAGCTAAGTACCACGGATCAGGCATTTTGAGCATCTGAGTGATGGGATATTCCATCAATGGCTGTGTAAATAAGCGCCTCTTATTAAGCTCTAGGCTCATAATCCTCCTGATAGTCTGTTTACTATCTGAAGCGGTGATAAGCATTACTAGTGCGTCGCTTCGTCTGTAGGTTGGAGCCTTTATCTCTTCATTGGAACAAAACAGTATAAATTGAACATGAGTCATGCATATACTGTTGTTATTAGATAAATCAGCCAACCAGAAAGCAGATCCTTACTGTGGTGCTCTAATAGCATAAATCGATTTTATTCCCATCCAACCCTTCCTTTAATTAAAGGAACAGTAACACCAAAAAATGTAAGTGTTTTAAAGTAAAGAAAATTTGTTTTGCCCTGCACTGTTAAAACTGATCTGTTTAAACTGATCTGTTTCCTTCAGAAACAATATTGTAGTTCATATAAACAAGCTGCTGTGTAGCAATGGCAGAAATTGAAAAACGGCTATATGGCACAGGATAAGTAATGGATAACAGATAATGTTCTACAGAACAGATAACATTATGTCCTACAGAGCTTATCTGCTTTCTGCTGTGTAACTTGAGCCTTTTCTCCTTTGAATGGCTGCCCCCATGGCTACACAGCAGCTTATTTATATAAACAATAGTAGTGTTTCTGAAGCTACCACTGCATTTTTACTAGTGCAGGGCAACACTGCATTATATTTTTATTACTTTAAAACAATTTCATTTTTTGATGTTACTGGTCCTTTAATGTATCTAATGTATCTGCCAGTGCCATTACTTTGTGGAGAGAATTTCACGATTTCACAGCCTCAGAATAAAACCCTTTGGGGTCACTGCTACTAAAGGAAGAAAGCAGAGAGACCCCCATCTCCAATCCACCACCTCTACAGACCTCCCACTGCAAATCCCCCATTTGTCCCCCCTTCATCTTCCTCCACCAACATGTACCTGTACAGGGCCGGACTGGAAGGAAAAAGCAGCCCTGGCAAAAGTATCAAAGCAGCCCATGTATTCCCGTGCATACAAAGCATGATATATATTTCCAACCACAAGGTTAACTAGAACTAGTGTTAATTAATAGATATTTTAAGAGTCCATTACCATATAATCCCCAGCAATATTATACACCCTATGTGCTGGACCTGACCCTTGCAACAAATATCTCACCCTAGTATTGTATCACAATGGTTCTATTAAATGGATTAGTGACCCTATACTTACAGTATAATCTAAATTTTCCTTTGTGTGCCCCCAGCTAGACCATGCACCCTGGCAGATAAGAAGACTATAATTACCATGTGTATCACAGGGCCAAAGTGTGTCATACTTGAAGACACTAGGCTGCCTCATGCAATAGCTCATTTACATTTCTAAAGTGACTGGCTCATTTACATATTAAAGACATACCTCATTAGCATTTAAAAAGCATTTAAAATGTTAAAGCAAGCGGCCCATCAGGCATTTGCCCGAACCCACAGATTGCCAGTCTGGGCCTGTAAATGTAACAACTCACCCTGGTGGTCTAGTGGAGGGGGGTCGGCAGGGATGCCTGCTCCCCCCTTGTCAGGGACGCTCACCGCTTCCTCTTCTTAGTTGTTTCCTAAGTGCGTGTGGCGCATGCACTTCCTCTGTTTGAAGGCTCATGTCTGTATCCTGACCCTTTGCCTGAATACCGACTCCGATTCTGCCTTAACCCTCTGATTGACTTCCTAGTTTGACCCTTGCCTGCCTGACTATGTTAACTCTCTGCCTGTGTAGACCCGGCCTGATCTGACTACGATTCTGCTTTACGCCTTCTACTTTCTGTCCAAAGACTTTGCCTACCGTTGTGCCCCTTTGTCTGCCCAGAACCCCTCACCTTGCACCTCTCGTTTTAAGACCTGGCGGAATTCGATTAGCCGAGGTCTCCTCCCGAGGTGAAAGTCGGCTGTTTTAGGCAGAAATACGAGCCTTGACCAGGGTGCTTGGCATTGGTTCTGGGAGGTCAGGAAGGAGTGAAGGAGAGTGGGTCTGGGCCAGTGGAGCTTGCAAAGGCTGGGGGCTGCTGGTCCAGTCCGACCCTGTTAATTAATATATGTGTATATATATATATATATATATATATACTTACAAATACAAAGGGTGCTTTGTCACCCATGGTCAACAAAGCATCCAAAAAAGCACCCTTGCCACTGGGAGCTCTGGGAACCACCATAGGGTAAAATATATCATATGCATGATAACATGAAAGAGCAGAAGGAGGCTTTTGCTCTTTATTATACGATTAATCTGTTTTACCCATTGTGAATTCTACAATTCCCAATTTTCAGGTTGCTGTGTCGCCCACAGTGGATTGTGACAGGTGGCAAAGAATGATCTTAAGCAGCTCTTCTCCAGTGGAAACAAACTCAACACCTCCCATTCCATAACATTAAGAAAATGTTCAATTGTATTATAAATTACAGTTTGTTCTTTTACATGAAATAAAAGTGCCCTCGTTAGGTCGGAACTCGCCAGGCACACTCATTCCTGCAAGGCAATGTCCAACGGGGCTTTACTGCACCTTGGTATTTCTAATTAAATTCTTCATCATTGCTTTTCTTGCAGTACAATGGACCACTTATGTTGAAAATAAATGCTAATTTGTTCATTTTGTCTCAAGTTTTCTGTCTCGGTGTGTGCAGGAAAAATATTGGCTGTGGCATAAAGAGAAGAGTGTTTCCCATGCCCGCTCTGCAGGAAGTGTTTAGGGGAAGCCCCAACCCAGGAACAGAGAGAGAAGCACACAGATCTGTTTTTATTTGAAGGAAGGTTTGAACATAAACAGCGTAAGACTTTAAAGGATGAAGAGGAAATAAAAAAATAGTAAAAATGCTTCAATATGGCAAAAAACTTTGCATAAACCCTAGTGACCATGTTTGCACCATTTCTGAATGATTAAGACTGCATTGATTTACTCGCAAATTTAGCAACCAAACTGTTTTTGTGAATGTTTGCAGTGTATGTACTAAGATTTTGTAATAGCAAACCATTTTGTTTGACAAAATATTTGAATGTAATGAAACTCCAGAGCAGGTGTTAAAGATTCGCAATGTACAATTAAGATTCGCAATGATAAAAGCCTAACGAAGAACATTATATTGACACAGGCAAATTTTAATTTGCAACATTTTGGTCTTTGCAAATTTGATTACATTCCCCCCTTATGAGTATTACTACTATAACTGGCCACTTAAAGGAACAGTAACACCAAAAAATGTAAGTGTTTTAAATTAAAGAAAATATCATGTAGTGTTGCCCTGCGCTGTTAAATCTAATCAGTTTGCTTCAGAAAAACTACTATAGTTCATATAAACAAGCTGCTGAGTAGCAATGGCGGAAATTGAAAAATGGCTATATGGCACAGGATAAGTAATGGATAACAGATAACATTATGTTCTACAGAGCTTATCTGCTATCTGCTGTGTAACTTGAGTCTTTTCTCCTTTGAATGGCTGCCCCCATGGCTACATATAAACAATAGTATTGCTTCTGAAGCAAACACTGCAGTTTTACCAATGCAGGGCAATACTGTATTATATTTTTATTACTTTAAAACAATTTCATTTTTTGATGTTACTGGTCCTTTAATGTCATCAATAAAAGTAGAAGGTATTATTAAGGTGGCTGAATTATACAATTTTTCTAAAAAAAAAAAAAATATCCATTGTATCTCAAGGGTTGGGGGCTGCCATGCCCTAATTGCTGGTCCCCAGTAGTCACAGGGTCTCCTTCTCCTATTGTTTCATCACTGTCTGTACAGGCACAGCAGTCACTCCTATCTGCAACATCCTACTACACACTCCTTCAGGTCATATTTAGAAATTAAGATTGCCCAAACCAGTCTCTTCTCAACCCAGCCCAAACCGGCATGAGCTTGAGAATTGACTTTAATACCTATGCTGACCTGTCTTCTATAGTGATGTCAGATAATGAAAAGGGAAGAACTAGATGCAGGGCACAGTGCGGGTTTCATCCGTATCAAGCTTTACAAAGTAACAAAATATTTGTAAAGTGAGTTGAAAGAGCCTGGGCTCTCACTGCCTGGTAACTGTTAAGTTACTCATAGTGGGTTATTAGCTCCCAGCACTTAATTAATTCCTAGTGCTTCTAAATCTGTCACTGCATCCAGGTCCAGACTGAGAGTCAAAATAGGCCCTGGCATTTCAGGTAGACAGAGGCCCACACAGCCCCCACCAGCCCACTAAATACTGACTTTCTATGGCACCTTATAGCAGCCCATCTGGCATTTGCCAGAACCCACAGATTGCCAGTCTGGGCCTGACTGCATCCCTCGACATGGGACACAGGCATCCATCTCATGAGCACATGTCAAGTGATTTTTTTGCAACATACTAAACATGTGATTTAGTGCATGGTGGAAGTTCAAATGACTGGAACGTGCCTCTGCTGGATCGGCACCAGTACTTGCAGCCCACAAACAAAGCACTGATGTTATTTGTCAACAAAAATCTGGTACATATTACTCTTACTAATAGCTCTCAGCAGAGGAACGCTCAATGATAAATTTCCTGCTAAAATAAAATAAAATATAATCTGTTTCTAATTAAGGTTATTATAGCCCAGTATGTGAGTGTGGTTTACTATATGCCCAGAACATTCCTTCCTTGTATATCTGTATTTATGCATTTGGGTTGGGTGTAGCATATTGGTCCACCAAATGGACCTGGCACCCCAGGTGCCACAGTGCACCATTCGATCAAAATTCGAGGAAGTCAAATAAAAATTTAAAGGGGAAGTAATTCGATAGTTGAGTATTCGAATATTCGAATAGATTTTTAGTCGATTTGATCGAATTTACTGAATTTACTGGTCAAATGTACCTAATTTGCATATTCGAAATTCAAATTCGAATTTTTTGGAAGATTCGTTCGAAATTCGAATCCTTCATGTGAATAGATGTGAATTTAGTAAATTTGCCCCTAAGAGGTGCTGCTGTTAGTAATATTATGCTCTGTATACTGTGTGCCCAGAACCTTCTCTGTATAATAACATTTACATTAAGGGACAGATTTATCATTGGTCGAATTTCGAATAAAAAAAATTAGAAATTCGACCATATGAATAAAAGAGAAGTAAAATCCTTCGAATTCGACTATCGAATTAGAAGTATTTTACCGTAATTCGATTGATCAAACGATTGAATAGGAAAAATTCGATCGATCGTTCAAATCGATCGATTCGAACGATTTAATCGATCAATTTTTTTTATTCGATCTAAACTAGATCGGTAGCTTGGTTCTGGCGAAGTAGGTGGTCGAATAATAATTTAAAGGGGAAGTAATTCGACCATCGAATTGTCGAATATTCGAATAAAATTTTATTTGAATTATTTGGATTATTTGAATTCGACTATGGCCGAATTTGCTTAATTCGAAGATTCAAATTCGAATTTAATCAAAATACGATCGAACTTCGAATTATTCATGTGAATTTTTTAAATCTGCCCCTAAGTGTGTCTACTATTATTATTCTTCTCTGTATAATGTGTGTCCAGAACATGCCTTCTCTATATAATAACATTCCCAGTAAGAGTGGCTGCTATTATTATTCTCTGTATAATGTGTGCCCAGAACACACCTTCTCTGTATAATAGCATTTACAGTAAAAGTGGCTACTATTACTATTATTATCCGTTTAATGTGTGTTCAGAACATACCTTCTCTGTATAGTAATATTTACGGTGAGCGTGGCTGCTATTATTATTATTATTATTATTATTCTCTGTATACTCTGTGACCAGAACATACCTTCTCTGTTTAGTAATATTTACAGTAAGAGTGTCTATTATTATTATTATTATTATTATTATTCTCTGTATACTGTGTGACCAGAACATACCTTCTCTGTATAGTAATATTTACAGTAAGAGTGGCTGCTATTATTATTATTCTCTGTATAATATGAGTCTGGAACATACCTTCTCTGCATTGTACCATTTACAGTAAGAGTGACTGCTGATATATTGCATTGCTCAGGTGTGACAATTCATAACAGATATGTACCTCTAGCAGATATGCAGATGATGAATCATACAGAGGATCTATCAGTAAGTATTGTGCAGTCCTTGGTAGGAAATAATATTACTGAGACTTCTAAAAACAAACAAAGGGAACTCTCATTCTCTCTCATCTCCACTGTCCTTCTCCTTTCCCTACCCCAGCTTCCTGCCCCAGATCTATTCAGAGTTGCATTCTCTCTAAGTTCCCTATTGCAGCTATTTCAGTTTTTGCTGCCTCAGGTCTACTGGCATAATGGCAACTAAATGCCTATCAGCATCCGTAAAACAATTGTTACTCTCTCACGAAACCTGCTTCCCATAATAGAAACCTCCTCAGCCTGTACGGAAAGACACTACAAAAATATAGCAGTTTAGCTAATCCCCTGTAGTAAGCACAGTTCAGCAAGAACAGCCCCTAAGTTTGCACATAGCCAGTGATGACGATCAAATCTGTCCTGTTTAGCTTTGCCAAAAAATTAGCAAAACAGTGATTTGCGAAATGCATTGCAGTCAAAACAATTTTGACGTGCAACAATTTTGGCACGATTTTTGGCGAAAATTTTTATAGTGCAATATTTTTGTCAAAATGCATTAAAGCTAATAGGCGTCCGAATAATTTTGATGAGAGCAACAATTTTGAATGAAGCATGACAATTTTTTTTTCGTTGAGAGGCATTTTCAATACAGTTTTGTGTAAAACATTTGCGGGCAGCGAAATGTGCAAATTTGCCACAAATCCATGCCCGGCTAATAAATTCTCCCCTCACTACTCATAGCCTGCACAGAAAGATACCACATAACTGCCAGAATAGGTATTCCCTTGCTGATCTCTACGTCTCTGTCCCCATCCCATATAATAATCCCCTTATAATATTTCTCATAATATAATTGCTCCATTAACCTCATGCATTGGTGCCAGTAAATGCTCAGTAGGGATAGTATTTCTTTACTTCCAGCAGAGTATGTACATGAATTGCAAGCTCCGGTGTGCCACTAAACCTCCTGCTTTTGGTCCATGAGCTCTGTGCCATGTTGGATCTTGGAACAGGAGGTGCAGAGGAATAAACTTATTAGCAAGGAGTTTGCATGAGGCCTGTTCCTGCCTGTAAATGTTCTACTAACTGAAGAAGTGGTGGTCTCCCTCCGCCTGCAAAACCCAAACAGTAGTATAACATTTCCAAGTGCAGGGAGTACAGTCTGAAGTGTCCCCTACTGTCAGCACTTGCTCAACGCTTGCTCAAGGCTGGACAATGCTCTCTCGGAACATTCCCAAATCTCCCTGAAATGTTTGTAAATGTGTCTGTAAAGGAGACAAATAGAGGAAAGTGCCATAAGGAGCGCGGTGACATGACATGCGTACGCTGGGTTCGATATGAAGACTTGGTCAGCAGAACTTTGTTTCATAGACAAGTGTGGCAAGATCAAAGCTCTGGCTCAGAGTCATTCTCTTTCATCTCTTTAACTGTGAATGTTCAGGGAGTTGAGTTACAGGATTCCTCTAACCGATTAGTGCATAAAAAAACTCCTAGCATCACATGTTGCCCTAAAAAGACCTCCTCGGGCCCCTGTTCTAAACAAATAGAATTTGCGGGGGCCCCGCTCCACCATGTTTGTAATTGGCAACCTTCTCCACTAGAGGCCAAGGGGCGTGACATAAACATAAAGTTAGCAGAATTCAAAGGGGCTCGGGCATCCATAGCCACTCCTTGCCAAGGAGCCTTCTCCTACATGACTGCACAGAGTACATTTATTGGTATAGTAAATCTTGTTGGTGCTAATTGCTGCTATTTTAGTTATTGGCTTATATGGTACTGATTGGGTAACACGATGCAATGGCTGGCATCAGAAACACACTTTACACTTAAATGATAACTAACAAACCAAGGACTGTAATCATGGAAGTCTGTGTTCAAACAATATGAGGAAGCCTGGAGCCAATTGACATGCCCAGCGTAGCCACCACCAACAGTCTTTTGAGCTACCTGCCATATCATAACCCAGTGCTGCCCAAGATTTTCTGTGCCATTGGCCAATTAACTGTGTTTGCAGTCAGATTCTTATAAACCAATGGTGTCATATAGAGAGGTCTATGGAGATAGAGGGCCCTACTCTTCTGGGCACAGACCCAATCATAAAGATAATATTAAACATTAAGGAGTACTGACAAATAACAATATTCCCTCTGTACTAAATCTACATTCTTCTACACAATAATTGAACACTCAAGTGTCCATAAATGTGAGCCAAAAGCTCTAATGATTCCTGTACTGTGATATAGTGGATATCATCCTGGTACTAATCCCACTTGCATTCCTTGTTGGAGTTATATGCTGGTGCCCAAGTACATCTCTCTGTCATGCAGTCTCTGAAACTCCCCATAGCATCCATTTGTAAAAGTTGCTCTTTGTCATTCCCAGGGACCCAGCAATGACCTTGGTTGCAGGAGGACTTATGCCTTGGGCACTGGATACTAATACTCTCTGGATTCAGATTCATTTCTTGTATGCACCAAGGGGCAAGCCAAATAGGCAATGGTGCTGATGGAGCTGTAGTTCCCAATTCCTTGTAAATAACTAGGCAATGTCATTGGGCCATTTACTCCTCATAATAATTGTCAGGTTTGCCCAAATTCCTCAAATAGCAAGTTAATGGTGAACTTTGCCCTTTGGGAGGGCGGTATTTCCCCATTGGTTCTAGAACAGGATGGGATGTCCTTTCCCTAGCTGATAAAAGAAGAGGGATTGCCGTGTGCTAGGCTCTTTGAACTTCACCTGAGGGCAAGTAGCAGGTATAAGGGTGCAGAGGCTGAAGTAGACCTCCTCTCTAAATTAAGTTGGGGTAACAGGACCCCATGAATGATGACTAGAAATTGATAAATAAACCCTGTCATAGTACTAGTACAACCCAGGTGTCTAAGACAGAGCAGGGAATGGGCAGTTTATAGCCCGAGCTTAGGAGACCTTAGCTGAAGTGACCTCATACATTATTAGGGCAGCTGTCATACCTCTCCTACTATTCTACCTCAGGGAAACATTTGCAGAAAGCCAGGTTCTACATCCTATAGAGATGACTAGTGCCAGTGACATCATGGATGATATTAGATTAGATAATGTTCTTGGAAACAGCCACACTTTCAAGATCAAAAAGTCCCTTTGTAAATACTGGATTGCTTACAGTAAATGCATCCCCAACCGCAGTTCCACACCAGTTGTTGGGCCCTTCTGCCATATGTATACAAAGTACTGTAGCTGTTAATCTTCTAACTGCTGTGGTCTTTATGAGCGACGCATTTCCACAGTTCAGCTGCTCATAGCGCCTATAAATAGCCCGTTACAAGATGCCTGACTCCATTTTCCACTGTGTGACACGCTCTCATTCCCTGGAAAAGGTTGGTGTTGGCAGGCGGAGACCCGCAAATGTCTTTTCGCTGCATAATCCCAGGCTCTCCTACAATAACAAAGCCCAATATTTATTATTCAGATTAGCATCAAAGCTAAACTTCCAGTGAGGCTTCTGCGCTTGGTTATTTTTAATCCCTCTGTTTTTCGGCGACTAATTTGGAATCAGAATATAAGATTCCCATATGCGCCAGGACTGAGAATTGATTGGATGTCTTGCCTCTCCCTTAAATAGATCCCATGTATTAATCACAGTCTGCGTGTCTGGGAGCTTTCATGTGGAAGAGTAGCCCCAGCAACTCATGTATTTGGAAAATTCTGCCTTATAAACAAATAACTTTATAAAAAGTTTAGGCCGAGAGTGGGCCAGTGAGAGGAATAAAGGAACTGGCCACCGGAGACCAACACCAAACCACGTTCTTGGCCAGTTTTGGAGCCAAGGAACATGCTGTCTTCTTCGAAAATATCTTGTGTCACTCCATTAAAATCTATAGCACTTGTTCTCTGTGAGTTGCCATCACGACTATAAACACTGACTGGATACCAAGGAAAATAAAGTCCTTCCATTTGTATCTGTAGACACCATGGGGTAAATTTATCAAAGAGTGAAATTCCGCAGCTCTCAATTCATTTTTATGTGATTTTGAAAGATGTATTTATCCATGGGTGAAAGGGAAATTTCACCCTTTGATAAATACACCTTTAAAAATCCGATAGAAATTAATTTCACTCTAGTGGCGGAACTTCACTGTTTGATAAATATACCCCTTTGCATCTGTAGACACTTCTGTACCTGTGAAAAATGCCATGGTTATAGTCTGTTACCTCTTGCAAAAAATTAACACTCTCTTTACCCCAAGCATCTAAACATGCCCCTGCTCCACCCAAAACCCTTCCAAATTCCAGGTAATCTGCTGTGTGTGTGTCTAAATTTGTCCAGAATTACAGGGACCCCTCAGGGTGAAATATGTAGATAGAAGTAGAAAGCTCATGTTATACTGAGTAACAGTAGTAACTGTCTGGCTGTTTGTTGAACTACAAATACCAGCATGTAACTCCCGGCCCTACTGGGTGCACCTTAGCACCCAGTGGAATGGGGAGTTACATACTGGTTAAATACAGAGATTGGATGTTTATTATGGTTACGGAGAAAGGGGGTGGGGGAATGACAAAGCATTGGAGAAAAGCACAGTTCATTTTGTGTGTATCCTAAATATAAATAAAGAGAGTATTATGAAGCACGTCCAGCTGACTGGTGTGGGCTATGTATAGCTTGGCTGCTTGGCTCCCATCCACCGCTTTTGTCAGGGTATATTATTATAGTCGCTGCTAGACGGACGTTGCAATCAAATTGGGATTTATTCTGCTGCGGTCGTCATGTTGTTGCACAGGGGAAGGTGAGGGAAGCATAGGGACATGTTGGCTCTCTGGCCCTCTGCTGGCCATGAAAAGAGGTATCTTATAATGTCTCCTGATCACAGAAAATGTCCCAGCCTATGCCAGATCTTATTAGAATTGGTTCAGAGATGCTCCGAAGCCTTGTGTTTGACTATAATAAGTGTACAATCTGGGTAAGAACGTCTGATAAACATGACTTGTTATAGACTCCACCCACTTATCTATCATTTTATCTGTGTCACATGGACAAAACACCTGGATTGGAGAAATTATCTCATATAACTTGTAACAAGCCCCATGCCCGCTGTTATCCAGCCGCGTACCTGAACCTAGTCAGGGCCATACATAAGAGTTACTCCTGGAAAATGACAAGCCTGAATGTACAATGGGACATTTTAAGACAAAGTGATGTTTATTTTTAATGCATAAGGCAGCAGGATAGGGTGGTAGCCCTTTGTTGTCTATATTGAATAAAAAAAATCCACTCAGACGCTAGCAGAAAAATCTGGCCAAATTTGACAGCATAAAAATACATTTCTACATATTAAAGGGCTTCATGAAGAAAAATTCTAAACATCACCACCACTAATTGTTTGGTCCCAGAACGATACAATTAGAAAGTGTTATCCTTGTAACCATCAAGTTGTTCAAATTAAAATTTCAATTTTATATTTTTTGGCTTTGGCTTTACCCAACAAACAAATGTTTAGGCAAAGATATTGGGTAATAAAACATCACAAAAATTTTTTCCATGGCCATAAGTGCTGGACAAACAAATAGAATCAACCTTTGTGTGTTCGACCTACCCATGAGAAGATTGGAGACTTAAAGGACCCAACCCACAGTCATGCTGTAGAACTCCCTACACATTACATATGATTATGACACACTCAGGATTTCATCCTCTGCTGTGTTTTTGTGCTTCAAGAATGTGAAAGGCTGAAGCTGGTTTCACTCAACAATCTCCAGAGTGAAGGAATTTGTCCCATTCAAACATAAGGAAACTGGGCAAAAACAAGTCCTTCTGCATTGTATACAAAGCCTTTTATGGAAGAGGAGACACATTTTCCTCTTTCTTTTTTGTGTTGCCGTGTATACGTACAGAAATGTGTTCATTGTCTTTGGGGCCATCCACCTGCAAGTTTACAGGGTCACAGACGTTCCTAGTAAATCAAGACACAAATGTGCATGTGTATTGTATCATGTGTAGACACTTTGCTGCAAAAGGCTTGTTCCCTGCTGGCCAACATGTAAACTGTGATAATCCCCCCAGTGCTCAATAATGTGATTTTATGGAATGTAACATTTTCAACCTGTCACTTTGTTAAGGTCGACAGATGAGCTGAAAAGTAAACCAGAGAGGCAAGGAAAAGGGACAACTTGAGGTTTCTCCAACTGGTTTGTTTATCAGATACTTACAGAGATAACATGACAGATGAGAGACTGAACACATTACATGGTACAGACAATGGGATATTTGATATGAACAAGGAACAGCTATGTCTTGTTGGGCAGTTTAAAACCACCAACACCAACAGTGTATTGGGCCTTTCTGATGGCCTGCCTGACTGATATCTAACCAAAAATCAGCCAGATATCTATAGATCTGTCAGGAGTGCCGGTGGGTGCTCCATTCATGTCCGGTGCATCCAAAATTGCAGTACCATGGCTGCAGTGACATCCATATATACCCCTTAGAAACAAGGAAAAACATTGAACAAAGTATTGGTGTTTTATTTGGTAAGGAAAAAATGTTTTAAGGCATTCAAGTGAGTTGAGACAGCTGAAACTTTCATCAGGTACAAGGAGGCAAATAAAGCATGTAAAAAAACTAAATAGAGATGGATAAGAGTGTTGCAGTGAGGAATAAAATTAGTTCAAATTATTTTTGAAATATGTATATATGAAAAATGAAGCAAGCTAATAAGGCGTACTTTTTCATAGATCCAATTTTAATAATATAACCATTGACAGATAATTCACTTAGGAAGAAATTCAAAAGAGACTTGAACATGTAAACATAAACACAGGTCCAGGACCAAATGGTATTCATCCCAGGGTACTAAACAAACTTAGCTCTGTGACTGTCAAACTTCTTTGCTTAGTTTTTCAGGATTCATTGAGGTCTGGCATGGGGCCGAAAGAATGGCAGATTGTTAATGTGGTGCCCCTATTCAAAAAGGGATCCTGTTTTCAGCTTGGAAGCTATAAGCACGATTTAATGTGTAACAGATCTTGCCAAACTAATGTACTTGCCTTTTATCAGAAGGTGAGCAGGAACTTTGAATTTGGGATGGCAGTGGAAGTGATCTACTTAGACTTTGCTAAAGTATTTGAAGCAGTACCACATAGAAGGTTAATGGTTAAAATAAGGAATATTGCCCTAGGACACAGTTTTTGTCCTTAAATAGGGAATTGGCAAAAGGATAGATCATAAAGAGATGTGGTAAATTTAACATTTTCTAATTGTACCAATGTTGTTAGGGGAGTACTGCTGGGCTCTGTTGTTGGTCCTTTCCTTTTTAACTTGTTTATTAATGACCTGGAGGTGCACATTGAAAGTACTGTTTCTGTTTTTGCTGATGGTACTAAACTGTGTAAAACTATAACTTCCATGCAGGATGTTGCCACTCTGTAGCGTGATTTCACTAAATTGGAAAACTGGCAGCAAACTGGCAAATGAGGTTTAATGTTAATAAGAGCAAAGTTGTGCACTCTGGTAGAAATATTATAAATGCAAGTTATACACTAAATGGCAGTGTGTTTCCTTCACTGATAAGGGTCCAGGGATTTTTCTAGAAAACAAGTTATCAAATTCTAGGCAGTGTCATTCTGTGACTACTAAAGCAATTAAAGTACTGCTTTGCATAAAAGGACATTAACTCAAAAATATTAAAACATAATTTTCCTCTTTATAGGTCCCTGGTAAGGCCTCACCTTGAGTATGTGGTGCAGTTTTGGGCTCCAGTCCTTAAGACAGATATTAATGAGTTGGAGAGAAGATCGCAGAAAAGATCAACTAAACTGGTAAAAGGGATGGAGTGGTTCTTCTTTCCCATAAAAAGGATCGACACACCAGAGGCAGAAGTAACATAGGAGATTCTTCACAGTGAGGACAGTGAGGTAGTGGAATGTACTGCTGGTTGATGTTACATAGTTACATAGTTAAATTGGGTTGAAAAAAGACAAAGTCCATCAAGTTCAACCTCTCCAAATTAAAACCCAGCATACACACGCACACACCTTTCCACTCTTTCACACAGATCATATATGCCCATAGCTATACTAACTGCAGATTTTAGTATCAAAATAGCCTTTGATATTATGTC
>CM044447.1:44124042-44147112 GCA_024363595.1 Xenopus borealis
CATGCTTTTAAGAAGGGTTTGGATGATTTCTTGGACAAGCAGAATATCCAAAGATATTGTGATACTAAAATCTATACAAATTTATTTTATTGATTGATCTGCCAGTTCTTGAGATGTAAATCTTTCTTTCTGACTTCCAAATTACTGCTACTCTTTTCCATTGACTACATCATTATTTAACTAGACATGGCTAAAATTTCTCTGAAAACCATCAAAGTGCTGGCATGTAGCATCTGTTCTGGAAGGAGAAGGCTTATGATGATGTGTTGTCTATGTATGAAGTAGGATCAGCCGTGTAAATAATAGCTCAACTACTGTATATAATTAGGTCAACAAAAACCACATGTATGACACCCATCCTGCTAATCCTGCGGCTTTAATCTCATGTGCAGCCACATATGTGGATTAGATGCAAGGCGATTTTTATATGCTGTATCAACTACAAATCATTTTTTCAAAGTGTGTGTTTTGCAAGGAAACAGCCTTCTTTGCTACAAAACTTGATGTGGCAGATATAGTCTGATAAGAACATGGCAGACATAGAGGCTTGTGGCATTTTGACCACCATAGTCACAGGCACAAACTGCCTCTAACTGAAGTCAAAGGGAAATTAACTTAAAAATAATCCATGAGGGAAGAGAACAAAAGATTGGAAGAAATGACACAAAAGGAGAGAGTACAAAAAAACAAACAGAAAAGGGGAAATCAGACAAGGAAATAATTGAGCAATTTGTTTGCCTAAAAATTACCATATGTGCCACGACCAGTAAAAATTGAGGGTATAATGCTCCTTTAATATATTATAAAAAAAAAACCTACTCAGTATAGAAAGTATCTATTGGTAAAAACTCAATGCTACAACCTACTAATTACCCTAAAATGCCACTAGCCTGTTGACAATTTAGCCTGCAGTCTGTGTGTGAGAGGCACAGCACGCTGCAGAGGATTAGGAAATGTGCTTATATATAATCCTCATGTGTAGTTAGCCAAATGTGATAAGCGATAGAAAATGTCTTGTGCGTCCTATCTTTGGATAGTGCACTGCTGTTCTCTCGCAAGTCACTCACAGCTCTAAAAATATCTTTTATATCATAGAATTCTTGGAATTCTCACAGCGCTTACATCCTGATTTAAGTGCCATTAGAACAAGGCTGATTAAATGGCGAGGTTCAAGGCCACACAACTGATGCTTCATTGGAGATTATATGACATCTGACCCGGTGCACTGCTCCAAATTTTCATTTTATTTTGATCAAGGCAAGCTAAGAGAGGATTACCAACACCTCCAGCCAAGATAAATGCTATTTAACAAGTTATAATAGTTTTTTTCCAATATAATTATAAAAATTCTATCATTGACAAACGTTATAAAAAGAGATTTGCTTCACAGTGTGGTCACATGCAAAAGTATCAGTCAATCCTCTGATGGTTACAATCCCCAAGAACAGCCTAACCCATGGAGGACACCTGTCTCCAGAACAGCACAACTGCTGAAGATCATATATCAAAGCTAATAAGTTAATTGGTCAGATGTCACAACAACAGTCAGCCCATTATTATCATATGATCAAACAACAGCCAACCCACCTAGCCTGGCTGACATTAATTTGTTTGTGTTTATTTGTTCTTATTTATCTACATAAACAACAGAAGTGAGACACAGAATACATTTAAAGATACAATACTCGCCATGATTTTGTGTCCCAACAACAACTGACAAATCATGGTTATTTTTATTCAATTGTAGAGAAGTAAATTAACCCCGCATTACTTGGGTGCTTGTGTTTAATTGTCTTGAAACTAAGGAAACATAGGCCAATTGGTCTTAAATGAATTAATAATTAATCTTATCCCCACAATATATTGTGCTTTTCCAATTATCAATTCTTATATTTTAAGTGTAAATAAATGAATTAGAAAACAAAGTGCTCAGCAATTTTCTAATTAATTTATTTAAACATATATAAGAATTAATAATTGGAAAGGCAGAATTTATTGTGGGAATTAACCCTGCATTATTGGGTGGTTGTGTTTAGCTAAGGAACATAGACCAATTGGGCTCAAGTGGACTAATAAATAATTTAATTTACTTCTCTAATATTGAATAATTACGAATTGGTAATCTTATCCCTCTACTTATTAAGAGTGGTTTTGGAAGTTGTATGGTGGTTATTGATATTTGGGTAAACTCATAGTCATTTGTCCCGATAACTGGCACCATATTGTGGTTATGTGTCCTAACAACTACCAACAACTAATGGTCACATGTACCAACAACAGCTGACACTTCATGGTCGTACTCCAACAACAGCCAACCCCCCAGACTCATGTGTCCTAATAACAGGCCAACCCAGACTGTTACATGTCCTGACAATATCTTACCATGGAGTGTGTTTCCCGGTCACATGTCCCCAGTGTCGGACTGGCCCACCAGGACACCAGGAAAAGTCCCAGTGGGCCCAGGTATCAGTGGGCCCTCACGCTGCTAATTTGGCCAAGTAAATATTTCTAGAGACTAAATAGATGTAATAATAGATTATATTATGTAAAGAAAATACACTAAGAGAATAGAGGTTGAATGGGTAGAGGAAGAATAATAGTACTGAGATTGGGCCCCTGGTCTAAACATTTTTGGTGGGCTCCTGGTGTAAGGTTTTTAGGTGGGCCCCTGATGTCCCAGTCCAACACTGCATGTCCCTACAACATCAATAAAAAATATGCTTTGCCCAGCCAGATTTCCTAAAGCAATTACAGTCAGACAGTTTACTACCACATTAGCAGAAAGGATATTCATATTTTCTGCATATACTGTAGTTTGTGCATTTTCATTCTATGAGCAAATAAAATAATATATAGTACACTGTTGCAAACAGCAAGGTTATGTCTCAAACCCTGCTAAGCAAATGTGTTAGATAAAGCCAAAACACGTGTAGGCCAATCACAAATCTTTATTTGAAGTCGACTAGTAGATCACACAACAGTTTACGATGCTGATTCAGGATTTTATGGCTTACTATGTAGGGTTGCCAGTATGGATAAGAACACGACGTTCTTCAGGGATTTTCATGCATAGAGCTTTTCACACTCTCAAAGTCTTTTATATTGTAAACCAATTCTAAGAGTATTTATAACAATAATCTCTAAAAGGCCACCCCATGTTAAACACAATGAAAAAAAGTATTTAATCTCATCCTGGAGGGCAGATTTAGTTATTGTTCATTCCAAATTAAAGCATTTACATGCAATGAGTGAATATTAAAAAAGAATCTAGCTAGTAATGTTGCATTTCATATAACAGCCCAGAGGTTCAACCACCTATAACAGTAATGATCCAGGGCTTCAAAGAAATACCTAGCAGCTCCCCATTTTGGATCTTGTTAGGCCATTGTTTGCGTCAGTGTCATTACACATGCTCAGTGTGCTCTGGGCAGCTCTTGGGGTCTAGGGGTCATAGAGGCTGATGCTACAGGGTTGATTATTATTCATTTCTTATGCAGAATGCACTACTTTCTATGCTCAGCAAGGATTTAGTCAGCACTCGTGACTCCTGATTGCTATTTTGTCTAGTGCAAGTCCAACAGTTTCCACCTCCAACTAGTTTTCAGAATTTCAGATCATAGACAGCACCAACCGCAGATGTCTTTTCTTAAAATTCCTTTATTAAGACATGGGCTATGACCCAGATAATCAACAACGTTTCAGACCGGCATCTGTGCCAGTCTGAAACGGTTGTTGATTATGTGGGTCATAGCCCATGTCTTAATAAAGATGTTTTAAGAAAAAACATCTGCGACTGGTACTGTCCATTATCTGAAATTCTACTTTCTATGCTGCCATGTCATCTGAAACTAAACAAGTTACTTATTGGCCTTGTATATCTATATATATGCAAGTTGACCCCTAAACTCAGATAAGTGGCAGCTGCCCAGAGCATGTGCAGAAAATACTATAGGGAGCTACTGGGGACATCTTCAGAGGAACAGATTTTCCCTGCTAAAGGACTGTGGGGTCCTTGAGCTTGTACAGAAGCCCAAAACATAAACTGTGAAATGTCTAGAAAATCCAAAGCTTCGGAGGTTATGCTTATTAGCACAGCATATATGCAAACCCATCAAGGATCACAAATTATTCTATTATCAATGAACAATTATATTCACGAGAATCTTTTTAAGCTTTAAACATCTTGAAAGAAAACACATTTGACAAGTTATAAATCTTGCTCAATATGAAGCTTTTTGATATGTTTGGGAAACAACTGGCTGGCTTAGGAATGACAGAAGATCTGCATTATCAAAAGGAGACATGTCAGGTGAAACGAGTGTTAGCGTGGTAAATACTTGGCTCATCTGCTCTGACTGGCAATCATTCTCTTAAACAAACAGTCAATAACAGGTTCTGAAACTGGACAGACAAGGGTTGTAACCGAAACAGGATTTTTTTTGCTTTCTTCCATAGTGGCAGTTTATTAAAACTGAGAAACATAACAAATATAACTAATAACATGACCAACATTGACAGGAAGTTTGCTTTTGTGTGTTTTGCGGTTAATAAAACTGGGAGTCATTTGTTTAGGGCTATAAACATGCTTACTATAATGCAAAGAAGTGCTAAGTCAAAGAAACCAAAAGGGAATCATATATACAGTATATATATATATATATATATATATATATATATATATATATATATATATATATATATATGTACAATCAGTATATTATTGGTTTACACTGTTGCTGTTACACTGCTGTTAACTTGTCTTGTAAGGAAGTGCTGAAGTCATGTTAAGTGGGGAACACAAGGTATGCTTTTTCTTTCTTTTCAGTTATCTTGTTTTCACTCAATGGGGCTCATTTATCAACACTTGGCAAATTTGCCCATGGGCAGTTACCTATGGCAACCAATCAGTGATTAGCTTTTTGATGCCAGCTGCAAGTAGAACAATGAATGCAGCAATCTGATTGGTTGCCATGGGTTACTGCCCACTGGCAAATTTGCCCAGTGTTGATAAATGACCCCCAATTGCCTTTTGTTATTTTGTACATTTCTCACTCATTGTTTTTTGTTTATTTTTGGTTGCTACAGTATGCCTTCGTATTAAGCCCACAACAGATTACACTTTTGTATACCACTAACACTAAGGGGCAGATTTACTATAGGTCGAAGTGAAAATTTGAATTTTTTAAATTCCAAATTTCGATGTAATTTTGGACTACTTCAACTATCGAATAATGAATGAAAAAAAAAATCAAATTTCAAAGTACTTCCCCTTTAAAAATCCCTCAACTTCCACTATTCGCCAAGTTAAAGCTGCCATTTTAGCCTATGGGGGACCTCATAGAACCTGTCCTGAAAAATTTTCTAGGTTCCAAGAATTCAAAAGATGTTGCGGAGAATAGTTCGATCGAATCCAATGATTTTTTATCGAAAAATAAATACATTTTTTATCGAAAAAGCCTTTTGAGGGTCGAATTTCTAAGTTTTTTTCACTTCAAAAATTCGGCCCTTAGTAAACCTGCCCCTTGTCTTTCAGCTTATGTATACCCTACTGACATAGATTTTTCTATGTGGGCTAGCAGGTGGACCCGTGGTTTGCCAATCAATTCAGTACCTGGTGGCATTGGGCAGTTCTCACCATGTTCTGTAGGGCGACTATATAGCCATAGGACCCTGTCCAGCATGTGGGCATGAGCGAAGGTGGTGTGGAGCATCCTAACTGTATGGTGGTCCCAGGCATACGTTAATATAGGTTAAGCATGAGTGTTTCTAGGCAATATGCCCCAACCTCACCACTGAAACACTTGTGGTTTGGATTCACTATTAGAACTTTCCAGATAACAGATCCCATAACGATATATATATATATATATATATATATAGGAAAAATAGCTGCACTCACTGGAGAGTAAAAAAAAAGACTGGGTGCACACTGCAGGAAAGTCATATAGAATATCATGTAAAGCAAGGTAACCACAGGACTTAAAATATGGTGAAAAAGAGAAAAAATGTATTTGCTATTCCAACATTTCGGTCTGCCTTTAGACCTAAGGTATCAAGGCAGACAGAAACGTTGGAATAACAAATACACTTTATCTCTTTTTCATCATTTTATATCTATACAGTATACATACAGTATACATACAGTATATATGTATAAAATTTGCTTTGAGTCACATGAGGACAAGATATATATATCCTTTTACAGCAATCATGGCAGCCTTAATAGGTACACTAAATGTATAGGACACAGGGAGATTAAAGGGGAATGAAACCCCTCTGGCGCTAACTCAAACCCCCACCCCCCTGTTGGCCCCCCTCCCTCCTCCACCCCCACCTACCTCTCCCCCCAGGCCATTGCCCCTAAGTCCCTACTTACCCCTTCAAGCAGGTCCCCTCCAGCTATGTTCTGAGGGGCCATCTTTTCTTCGAACCGATTCTTCTAACCGATTCTTCCCTCCAAGATATTTGTGTGGCCTCCTGCGCCTATAGGGACCAACAACCACTGTGTATGCTATTTTCATGTAATTTAGCCTGAAAACATGGAGTCATCAACTAAATTCCCCACAATATGGGAATAGTTATGTGTAAGCCCTGACCCCTAATGACCCTTCTATTTTCTAAATAACCTGAAGATTCTATGAAACCTGCAACTAACTATTGGACAGAGCTGGACTAAGTGACTATCAATGAGAAAGCAACGTCTCAGACCACTGTGATTAACTCAGAAAGGCCTACTGAGGAAGAATCAACTAAGAAGGCACTGCTTGACTTCTAGATATTATTGTGAGGGTGGTAGAGAGATCAGTCTAGAATTGGGCCTCTGCACCTCTTTATTGACACTGGAAATGCAGAAAGAACATAAGTGTCTACAGGAAGATTCTTGCCTGAGATATATAGACTGCCCTTAGAGCATATTCCATTTTCCATTTTGTTATCCCCCTTATCACACTTTCATTAACCTTAATGTCCTTAAACTCATGACAGGACCTTTTCACCACACTGTCTGACTAAATGAACATTAGCCAACAAAGAGCAGGTCTTCTACACCAAATCTGAATCATAGCCTAAGCACTAATAGCATAAGCATCTTAACTATGCTGCAAATTACATCACAATATGGAAGCTGCTCACATTATTTGTATGCTGTTATGACAAGCTGATCTGTGACCCTATCTAGTTAAATAATACAATATTACAAATTGTTATATTCTTTTCAAAACTGTTTGATTTCTCTACGTCAAATCCAAAAATGCCATCTGACTCTCATCCAGGCCTGTAAATAATAGTCTTTAATGTCCCAGTGGAGCATGCTACAGACGGCTCACTCCCTGCAGTTCTGAAAGAAAATAAAAGCTTGATAAATTAGCCAAAGCAATGCAAATATTTAAACAACATGACAGTCTTTTATACGGATTTATGATTATTAAAATTTGCGAAATCTAAGACATTGCCAGAAAAATTGTACTCCAAGGTCACAGACCACCAAGGAAGGAGCGTGCCTCCTAATATGTCCTTTCAGGCTGTCTTCTATATAAACTCTGCTGCTAAAAAAAGGTCCTTCATGTTTAGGTCAAGAATCTTTGTAGGCTTGCATTTACACTTTGGCGCACTCATCTTGGAGCTGGCCTGTACATGATCCATATTGAGTTCAATCTGTAGCTGGAGTTGGATTTATTTACAAAGATAAAACATTTTTGAGTCCCCAGACCGTGTCTTACATAAAGGTCTTCTGCCAACACATAAATTTAAAGATTATACAAAGTGTAGGTCTCATTCCAGTAGCCCGACGTCTTTAATTAACACTTGAATTGGACCCATTATTAGACAAATAAATCTGTTTTTGTTTCTTTCCAGGGACTTGTTAAAGTTTATGCAGTACATCGATGAAGGAAATCCATATTTCACATGGCTGGGTTTAAATGAAACAGGAACATTATGTTTTTCGAAAGATGTCCATACCCCAGAAGATTTACTTGCTTGGCAAGGTCATCAGACTAGCAGATGCTTGCTTGAGATGGCCATCCATCCAAATAGTGGACCAAATTGCCTAATCATGCTAATCCAATTCCTTGACCTACAAGACAATGATAGGCTGACATCGGTGTCCCTTGTACACATCAGGAGAGGGCCACATATGGCCCTATCTCAATACAATATTGCATCATTCCTGATAGGGAAAGTAATTGTTTCAGTCCTATACATGAGCCAACAAGCAGCCAAGTTCACAGCCAATATCAGTCCATACATGCGCTACGCAACAAGTTGGCGCTATAGAAATACATGTTAATAATACATGGCCATCTTAACTTGCAGGGGTTGGATATGCGGTCTGGCAGTAAAAAAAAAGTGATAAACCACAAACTGGAGTGATAAAGAGTTTAGAAATTAGAAAACAGTGAGATGGCAGAGATTTAGATAGAAAGAGGAAAAGAGAGGGTGGAATAAAGAAAGTAGAGAGGATGGAACAAGGGATGAAAGCAGAAGGTGATTGTAGAGAAGAGAAGGAAGGCTTAATTACAGTATGTAGCTCCTGGGCAGAAAGAGAGGGTGCAAGGGAGCACACCATAGCACTCACGCACAGACTACTTCTACCAAGGGATTGGCTGTGGTCTGCATCTCCTGGGGGAAAAATATCTTATAAGAGGAAAAGAGTTCAGAGTTGGTGGGTGCAGGTGAGCCCTGTCAGACAGTTGCTGTTTGGTTTCCTATAGGACGCTCCCTAACTTAAGTTGTTCACAGATGCAAGGATATCATGGTACGAAACAAAGGTTTCTACAATTTGGACCATGTGTAGAGTGTCCTGACATTTTTCATACCATACCGAACAGTTGTTTAGTTGATTGGACAAGTTAAAAGATTTATATTGGCTAATGATAATACCTCTGCATGTATTGCCTTTCTGACAATGAGAATACCTCTGCATGCATTGCCTTTCTGACAATATCAGTGGGATATTGTTAGTATAATTTGTTGGACCCTTTCTCGTTCGATTGCTGTCTGTCCATTAATGTCTTGGCCATTGAGTGATTTGTTCTCTTTAAGATTCTATTTTAATCTGAATGGTTAGTTGCAGGTTGGAAGATTGGAACTGATGATAAAGGCTATAATTTGTGGTCTCTGGACAGGTTTAGGGTAGGGACAGACAGGGAGATTCGCGGCGATTTCCGGAATCTCCCGAAGTTTCCTCAAGAGGTATCTTCGGGTGATTCCGGAAATCGCCGCGCCGCGTCTGCACAGGCGCTGGCGCTTTGTCCCTTTTACGATCGGCAGACAGGGAGAAGGAAATTCGGGGAGATTGTCACCTGCTAAAAACGCCAGGCGACAGAATCTCCCCGAATCTCCCTGTCTGTCCCTACCCTAACAAACACATTCATGCACAAGTGAGCTTCAGTCTACTCAGATGACCTCCCATAAAGGCCACAGGACTAACTGAATGGACTCTTTCAATAATCAGTTATCTATAAAGCAAATGGTGCTCAACAGGGTTAATATAAATAAGTTAATTCCTGCCACTTCCCTCAAAAGTTTCTTCCTGCCTTCAAGTGAGATACTCAACTGGTTCATAGAAAAAAATGTTTATTTTTCCACCGTCTGTACTGAATTAGTGTTGGTCTATTTGACTAATGACTGCCACAAAATTGCACTACAAACAATGATATACAAGAACAGAGGCTTTAGATAATGTTTAGGAACTGTATATAGTATGTAACACATGTTTATTCATTTTCTCCATGGAGAGTCTGTCAGAAGCCCTACTCTTACAATAACACAAAGTGGTTTTATATAAAAAAAGATTTAGGTTATGTTCCCCCAAAAGACTGTTTGCATTTTACGTGTACATATTGTTATGAGACATGCTTTATACAGGAATATATATTTATTTATTTATATTTATTTATTACATATTTATTATTTATTATATTTATTTATGTTTATATTTATTTTATTTATATATTGACACGTAAAGAGCACCTGGGATATAATTTAAATCCTCACAGTATATTCTGTGCAGTATAAGATGCCAGACACCTCCTTAAGTTCCTTGCCATCTGAAATGGGTTTTCAATAAACTGTACAAAAACTGATTTTACCTATTGTGCTTACAAATCCACACCTCTTCGAAGTGCCTGAGGTTTCTTCATAGACTTTCACCAGAGCTTTATATGTTCAGCTGTAAGTCACCTCAGTGGTCTCATTGTTGGATTCCAAGTGGTGCAAATGAGGATGAAGTTTGATCTATTCTTCAAATTCTGCTGAGCAACTGCACTAGCACGCTCTCTAGCCAACAGAACCTCAACTACCACACTGGTTACCCTCACTGCATGTATCATGTTTTCAACGTTTTTGATTGTAGGTTCTACTAAGTAGGGCCCTTCCAATATATGTCTCAAGATGATGGCTATATAAATAATAGTAATACAATTTATCCTAGATAATAACTAGAATTCTTTTTCTTATTTTCAAAACTGAGTAAGGAATCTTCTCTCATTTTTGGTGTTATAAAGGTTACCTTCTTCCCTGCCATGAGTGGTCTTCATTCATCTTAGTTTCCTAGCCCTTATTTTTAAAAATTTGTTGTAAGTTTTAAAGTGGTTCCTTATTCATGTTTAAAGTGGACCCGTCAACCCAAAAAAATATAAAAAATTCTATTTTATCACATTAGTCAAGCAAAATGAACATTAATTATACTATATAAATTATTTTAATCTTGTTTTCTTCAGTCTGGGAAATCATAATTATAGCAAGCAGGCAGGAGCCATTTTGTGGACACTGTTATTAAGGCAAGCCTTGCATCATCTCAGAATCTTGTTTGTGCACCAGAATGGGGGACCCAATGTCTATCCCCATGTCCTGGCTACACAATTAAATGGTTAAGAGAACTGGGGGAATGTGTGGGGAGCAGTCACATCTAGGAAGTGCTGAATGGAAAGAGAAAGTAATTGTCTGCCCCGCCTCTATGCCTAAGGCATAGAGGAGTGGCAGACAGTATTTGATTGACAGCTGAGATTTTTAAATGAGCTTAAAACAGCTATGAATGCTTTAATGACAATTTGAAATTGGACTTTTATTATACAGATTTTTGTGTCTGGGTGACGGGTCCACTTTAAGATATTTTATAGGGTGCCTTCTTCTTGGAAATGCTTGGCATCTTTGATATTTAAAGCCATTTAGGTGTTTACAATACTGCAATTTTAATTTGAACTGTTAAAGATGGTGTGAGGTGTGTTCCTTCAGACATTGGGTCAGAATAAATTCAATGATTGAGTTCCTAATTTTGCAATAGACTTATCATGAGATGATAAAAATATGGCAACATGTAGCACCATTGTGTGTTGTCTCCTCTTGTATTTCAGTTAAGATCTCTGTTTCTGTCCATCATACAGAAAATTGGAAGTTCTCCAAGGTGTCTGCTCTCAATTAGTATGCTGTTGATAGTTCATGCCTTTCTGTTGGAAACAGAAATATATTTTAGGTGTGTCCACCCCACAACTGGGGAGAGTGTCAGGTGCCCTATCCAATTTTAGATACCATTCTTACCATAAGGTATGAGTATGGCATATTGGATATCTTTAATAAAATGAATCTACTTCCCTTGTTTTTGAAGTTAAGATATTTTTTGTATGCTTAGAAACCCCCAACGTCTCATCAAATACATAAAGGTTTCATTACATGACATTATTAGCTAGACATCATAACTCTTTAGTTCTTGTTATTTGACACATTGGTATCCTGGAACAGGCTGTTCTCCTGTGTATGTTTGTGTACATCCTGGAAACCTTAACTCCCAGTTTATCCCTCCTTTACTGAATCCCTAAACATAAAACTGACCTTTTAGTAAAACAAATTCAGTTCACAGAACGCAAAGAAAAGATCAACAATTCCAGCAAAATGTCATTTTATTTAAACCAGAGCCACATAGGCACTAAACAAAGAATACAAAATGTAGGAAAACCTGTGTACCATGAGCTACACAATGGCGCATCATCCTATACTGGAACAGTGTATACATTATCAGTCCTTGATGTGTCACAGTGTTGGAATGAGATGGAAAAAGTTTGGAGCTGCAGATGAGTACATGATCTAACTTTGCAATAAATAGAGGGCTTGCCCAGATTTAAAGCTTGTTCAGTAGGAGAAGTTTTTGGCCTGAATGTTTGAAATGGGTGGCCAGACTTACTTTTGCAGAATGATCTACTTGCTTTCCGTGTATTGCGCCAAGTGTAAGGTGTCCAAGCCAAGCCCCTCTTGTCCCAACACCTGCTCTCTGGCAACTCACCAAACTGTGTGATAGGTGCCATTAAGGTTCTGATGGGTAAATAAAATACATTTTCCTTGTCTGATATTATTCTGCATAATTTCAGTTCAACTGACTGTATGGGAAAGTTCGGCATTTAAACTCAAAAACTATCCATAGAGGTTACAAATTAAACTGAACTGAAGAGACTGTTTGGATGCGTAGTGAAATGTCTTCAGTGATTACTCAGCAAGTCCAGTTGCTACTAGATAGTACACTTCCAACTTCTGGAGGAGATGCTTATTGGAAAGATTAAGTTATGGGAAATAAATTGTATGCAGATGTAGCAATATTATCATTTTTTACAGTCCTTGCATGTTTAACCCCAATGTTTGTGTTCTGGTTTTGGGAATGTTTCTGATAAACCGGAGTCAGTAAACTGTTTTGTTTCTTCTCTTGTGCCCTGTGTTGAGAGTAGAACATCTAGAGAATTTTTTTCACCCTGGGAGACAGAGCTGTGTACAGTGTATAAGCACAGCCTGTGTTATTGTTTTAAAAGGCACATATAAACACACACTCAGAGCACATACTGTATATGTACTTGGGGATGCTAAAGACTTTGGCTTCAAGGGTAAATCCAAGATAAAAGGCATGGTATAGTAGTTGGCCAACAAAGTGCATTACAATTTAGGACTTGGATGCTTGGAGCCCACCACAGTACACAGGGAAAGTTAAACTTGTGACCACTGACTGGGACCCATCAGGGTTGCTTCTGGTATTCCAGTTGGCCAGTCTGACCCTGGTCCCTTAAGGTCCACATTACAGCAGTACTCTGTGCTGATAAAGAAATATTTGTTATTTTTTTTTGCTTTACTGCATTTAATAATATTTATCCAGCAGATCCACCCTAATATAAATAGTTTGACAACAGTCAAAGGGGACAGTGCCAGGGCAAAAGCCAACCAGAGCAGTGAAAATTCCATGACAAAGTAAGATTGGTTTAGGAAACAGGCAACAGCATCATTGGTTGCCAATGACCAATAAGGGTGCTGAGGTTCACCACTAGCCTTGCTGTTGAGCATTGTTTAGCAAAAGGCAATTTTTCTACATAGTAAAAATCAAGAGTACCAAGGTATATGCTCCCCACACATGTGTGATTCCTGACAATAACTAAATGCTCTATTAGACACATTTATTCTGGCAACATTATCCCTCTAAGTCATGGTGGTGTTATAAGCCGACTTCTGGATCCTATTTCCTTATATTGTCTTTTATGGGGTGCGAAGTGTGCTGTCCGGTTTCCAGTTTATGTCTGAGTCTGTCCGGTGGTATTAAAGTAATGGATTTAATAAATGGTTTATTCTCCAATGCTGCTGCTACAGAAAGAGATAAAAATATTTCCCATAACATTATACATTCCTGTCCAGCCCCAGAGACCCAGTCCCCAGTTCAAGATCTGATTTGGTACCCCAAAATGAGGTAAAGAACCATATAAACGGCGCATAATATAATAATATTGCATTTGTTTGGCAAGTAGTCTCTGCTGTGTCTCTTTGAAACTGATCTGATGATCATTAACAGAGTTTCACAGGTCACCAGATGTTACAGCAAGGAAAGGGCCCAGAGCCCTGAGGATGCTCCTGTTGCCATTCCAAGAAGATTAATTGTGAATGGATATATCTAAGCTGTGGGAAACCAAAACCTACTGCAGTATATTTCCAGAATAATTTTGGTTACACCCATTTGTGCCACCGGCCACTTCCTTGTCATACCCCAAACACTATTTAAATGTTGAATGCAGCAAATGTCAGTCTGTGTCAGTCTCAGTCTGTGAGGCTGGTGATGTTGGGAGTCCACAGAGGGTTGCCACCTGCCCAGTTTTTACAGCAGTGAAGGATTAATACATATTTGTTGCCCCCAGTACCCCTGGATCATAGCAGAATAATTGTCTGCAACCTTGTTATGAGCTATTGGGCCCAGATTGAAAGGAGAGCTAAACCCCTCAAAGGAGAAAGCACCCACCCACTACCCTCCATTTCCACCCCCTCCCTGCAAAATCCAATTATTTAAAAAAGCATCCCTGGATTTAACGCTGACCCAAACATGCAGAGTAGCACAGCAGAGCCCATCGGAGCTATCTTCAGATTCCTTTGCTAAGGGACCACTGACACTGATCTTTTTTGTGCATGTACAATTGGAAGTCTGGTATTCATGCCTACTGCCAATGCACAAGAAAGCTCTGTAAACTGCCAAAGAAGAGGATCTGAAGATACTGGAGATGGCGCCCATGAGTTCCCCTGCAGTACTCTGCATGGACTGCTTAGTGACTTTCTCCTTGAAGGCCAGTTAGGTTGAGATTGTTAACACGATGTTTTAATATATCCACAATCTTGTGGAGAGCTAAGGGGGGCCAGCATGAAGGCCAGTTAGGGTAAGATTTGGGAAGTGTGCTTATTTGTGACCTGGGTACCCCTGGAACTATAGCAGGGTGACTGTTACCAAAATTCTTCTATATATCTGTAACGTTGTTATGAGCTAAGGGGGTCCAGCCTGAAGGCCAGTAAGGGTGAGATTTGGAGTGAGTGCTTATTTGTGACCTGGGTCCCCCTGGAACTATATCAGGATGACTGTTACCCCAATGTTTCTATATATCTACAACTTTGTTATGAGCTACAGGGGCCCAGCCTGAAGTCCAGTTAGGGTGAGATTTAGAGTGAGTGCTTATTTGTGACCTGGGTACCCCTGGAACTATAGCATGGTGACTGTTACCTCAATGCTTCTATATATCAATGACCTTGTAATGAGCTAAGGGGGTCCAGCCTGAAGGCCAGTTAGGGGGAGATTTGAGGTGAGTGCTTATTTGTGCCCTGGGTACCCCTGGAGCTATAGCAGGGTGACCATTACCCCAATGTTTCTATATATATGTAACTTTGTTATGAGCTAAGGGGGCCCAGCCTGAAGGCCAGTTAGGGTGAGATATGAGTTGAGTGCTTATTTGTTACATAGTTACATAGTTAAATTGGGTTAAAAAAAGACAAAGTCCATCAAGTTCAACCCCTCCAAATTAAAACCCAGCATACACACACACCCCTCCACTTTTCCTGCACTGCATACTCTAGATGAGGTCTTACTAGATATCTATAAAGAAGTATAATTATGTTTTCATCCCTTGAGTTTATGCCCTTTGTTTATGCAAGACAGAACTGTATTTGCTTTAGTAGCCAACTTGTTATCTATAAAATCCCAAGATCCTTCTCACTTAAGGAAACTCACAACACACTGCCATTTATTGTATAACTTGCATTTATATTATTTTTGCCAAAGTGCATAACCTTGCATTTATCAACATTGAACCTCATTTTCCAGATTGCTGCCCAGTTTCCCAACTTAGACAAATCACTCTCCAAAGTGGCAGCATCCTGCATGGAACTATAGCTCTGCACAATTTAGTATCATCTGCAAAGATAGAAACCGTACTTTCAATGCCCACATCCAGGTCACTAACAACACTGGTCCAATTACAAAATGTTCCTTTTACCACCAATCTTTGTAGTCTATGTTTTAGGCAGTTCTCTATCCAGGTACCCTGGGTATCCCTGGAACTATAACAGGGTGACTGTTACCCCAGTGTTTCTATATATCTGTAACCTTGTTATGAGCTAAGGGGGCCCAGCCTGAAGGCCAGATAGGGTGAGTGCTTATTTGGCAGGGTGAATGTTACTCCAATATTTCTATATATATTTGTGACATTGTCATGAGCTAAAGAGGCCTTAAACCACTACTCTACATGATATTCCACTGGGTCTAGATTGGATGTCAGTTTATATGAGGCAGTTCTGATATGAAAGCAAGCATTTTTTGCATTTTTTCCTCAGAGTTACACATGGCCACCCAATGCTGTTTTTAGCACTGTATCTGATCAGCTATCGCATGCCCCTGAACTACCAATCACCATCACATGTAAATATTTTAATAGCAAAGGTACGGAGTTGATGCAGGAACAGATGATGTTTAGAACAAAGGGGAGATTAACATCAGATTGTATTGTGGTTTTTGCAAAGTAAGTAGAAGCAGATGTGGGAGGCAGGGGAGACACAGGGTTGGGAGTAAAATGTTCACCAACAAGTGCAAACACACCCAGAGGTGCCAACATAAAGCAGTACTGTGTAGCATTATAAATCCTGCTGAGCGGAGGACTTTCTTTATGTTTTCTGCATTACTTCCTTGTCTATTCTGGAAAGTATCAATCTCTCTGGTATCTGTGTCATATACATCAAGGAACTCCATGTAACAAGGGAGACCTTTTCGGAGACCTTGTTCCTTCTTACCATTTGGTGCCATGTTGAAGTCAGCCATTATAAGTCCAGACTGGACCAGTAAGTGCAGGCAAACATTTCTATACCAAACACCTGGAGACAATGTGCTTACTAGACTCCCTGTGTCCCCGCACCCCACACCTTGCCCACCCCATATTCACACCTGGCCACCCAGAGCAATTCACAAAAGCATTTACTCGCTCCTAAAGATTTAATCTCAATATAAATAGTTCATTTCAGCTCATTTCGTCTATTTACCCAGAAATCTCCCCAGTCTTACTACTGTAAGAATCAAGTAAAATTAACCACAATATAATTGTAGGGAATAATGTTATCTAATTAAATTACAACATTTAGAAAGTTATAAAAGACCAACTGCAAATTGTCAGTGTTGCCAATTTACCCCTTTAATAAATTTCCTTCATAGGAAAATTAATCTAATAGCAATTTACCAAATGTCTTCAATACACACCACTGACACATCAACCAACTGCTGTTTACATGTAGTTTGTTTCACATTGTAGCACTTCATAACTACAGTAGTCTACAGAGGTCACACTTCCTCTAAAAGGCATTTTGGGATGGTTGACCACTTAAGGGTTCCATGGCTACCACTGCACTGACTGCAGTACAAATCAAAGCTAAGGGACAATTATCCAGACAGAAGCATGAGTTCTTATTGGGGATTCTGGCTCTTGTTCCTATACAAACCCTATACTGCATGCTTAATTATCAATTTATTTACATAGGAACTGCATGGAAATCAGAGTAGTCTCTCCTATTTCCTATGGCTGTTGATTTTATCTTCCTGGTTTTAAAGGAGTGAAGTGAGGAGGGTATTTTTTTGCCTGACTCTGGATAAAGTACCAGTTGGGCAGATTTCACAGGCCTAAAGGTTTACATTACTGGACATGTTTTCAACCTTAATTACTAGTTAATATGGTTTTTAAGAGACACAGATTTATGTCCTTTTTTGGCCTTCTTCGGTATTCATAATAATAAAAATACATTTTAATTGATGTATTATTTAGAAGAACAGCCTAGCAAAGTAACATTATTAAACACCCACCATTATTTTAATTAGCTTGTAGGATATACACTAATTGGCATCAACGGCACATTCCACTGCATGATAATTACCCTTGTAATAGGCTACATGGCTGAAAAACATGTCCTGTGCATTGCAACAATGCACTTATTGTTTTTTGTTTTAATTTAGGTAGATGCTGGGAATGAGTCTGATTATCAATCATGTATTATAAGGGTTAAGTGATAATGTACCCCATACTGTAAGTTATAAGGATTTTGGAAGTCACTGAGCGGTTCTTTGAGCATATAAAGGCACAAGGCTGCAGGATGAGTTATACAGGGAAATCTGGGTATCACTTATGTATTATAAGGGATAATGTACCCCTTGTAAATTATAAGGATATTAGAAGTAACTGGGGGATTCTGTCACCATATAAAGGCACAATGTTGCAGGCTGAGTTAAAAAGGGAACTCTGAATATCACTTTTATGTACAGTAGCTGAGGATGAGCAGAGTATAGCAGTGCTTTATTAGCAGGTTCAGGCAGCCATTACACTTCAACAGTACCTTGAACTCTAAATTTCGAAATTTAATCTAATAGCAACTCACCAAATTTCTTCAATACACACCACTGACACATCAACCTCTCTCTCTCTCTCTCTGGCCAACTGCTGTTTACATGTCGTTTGTTTCACATTGTAGCACTTCATAACTACAGTTGTCTACAGAGGTCAAACTTCCTCTAAAATGCATTTTGGGATGGTTGACCACTTAAGGGTTCCATGGCTACCACTGTACTGACTGCAGTACAAATCATAGCTAAGGGACAAGTATCCAGACAAAAGCAAGAGTTCTGATTGGGGATTCTGGCTCATGCTCCTATACAAACCCTATAGTGCATGCTTAATTATCAGTTTATTTACATAGGAACTGCATGGAAATCAGAGTAGTCTCTCCTGTTACCTATGGCTGTTGATTTTATCTTCCTGGCTTTAAAGGAGTGAAGTGAGGAGGGTATTTTTTTTGCCCGGCTCTGGATAAACTATCAGTTGGGCAGATTTCACAGGCCTAAAGGTTGATGTTACTGGACATGTTTTCAACCTTAATTACTAGTTAATATGGTTTCTAAGAGACACAGATTTATGTCCTTTTTTGGCCTTCTTTGGTATTCATAATAATAAAAATACATTTTAATTGATGTATTATTTAGAAGAACAGCCTAGCAAAGTAACATTATTAAAGCTCTGCAAATGTTCTATATACAACGTCCATTATTTTAATTAGCTTGTAGAATATACACTAATTGGCATCAACGGCACATTCCACTGCATGATAATTACCCTTGTAGGCTACATGGCTGAAAAACATGTCCTGTGCATTCCAACATTGCACTTATTATTATTTTTTTTAATTAAGGTAGATGCTGGGAATGAGTATGATTATCAATCATGTATTAAAGGGATAAGGAATAATGTACCCCATACTGTAAATTATAAGGATTTTGGAAGTCACTGAGGGGATTCTTTGAGCATATAAAGGCACAAGGCTGCAGGCTGAGTTATACAGGGAAATCTGGGTATCACTTATGTATTATAAGGTATAATGTACCCCCTGTAAATTATAAGGATATTAGAAGTCACTGAGGGGTTCTGTGACCGTATAAAGGCACAAGGTTGCAGGCTGAGTTATAAAGGGAACTCTGAGTATCACTTTTATGTAGCTGAGGATGACAGCATATAACAGTGCTTTATTAGCAGGTTCATGCAGCCATTACACTTCAACAGTAACTTGAACTCTATCCCCTTTAAGCAGTGACTTTATGAACATTTTTAGCAGAATTATGGCAGATCTTAGCAAAATGTCCTACTTTTTTTGCATTTGCGGCACTGTACACCTTTTGCAGTACATGTAGCATAATTTGCAGTGTGTTGTTTTGAACCACAGTGGAACATCATTTTCTATTTGTATTTAAGGCAATGATTTTGCAGTGTAGGTGAATCCCTTTCCTTAGCACTGTATTTTGCCTGTGACTGTGCATTTTTAGCCTCCAGTGCTGGATTCACAGTCTGTAAATTCCCAGCAGTTTTCTGACTGAGAGTTTTAGCCTCTGCCACTGCTAGTTTAGCAAAAGCAGCCTGGCTCCAATGAGGAGGGATAGCAAGGAGGCAAGACTGACCTGTAGTTTAGGGATCACAGCCTGGTAGGGAACAACCAAGGTTAGAACTGAGGAAATGTTTTCAATATGTTTCAATTTGGCCTAGGGGCGCCCACCATGAAAATACGGCCCTGTGCATCTGTTAGATTCCCAAAATCACAGGTAACAACCAGCTCTCTTAAAGCTGCTACAAATTGTTCTGTGGATTCACCATCACACTCAACACGTTGGTGTTATTTTTATATTTCAGCAACCACATTTACTCTTTGTTCTTTCTAGCAGTAAGAGCAGTTTCATCAGTCTAATCAGGTAATGGCAGAATATTCTTTGCCCTTCTGCTCCCAGGCAGTGAATAAGTAAAACATGCTTTCTAGCAGCAGGAATTTCCCCTTGGTCTGCAGCAATAATGTAATTTTAAAACATAAGAAGCCAAGCAGTAAATGGTATGGTAGGCTCACCATGGTTTGGAAGAAAAGCAGCAGGTTGCTGCAGAGGTAGAAGAGACATCTCATCGCCAATTTACTATGTTTTGGTAGCTGAGGATGAGCAGAGTATAACTGCACTTTATTAGCAGGTTCATGGAGCCATTACACTTCAAGAGTAACTCTACTGTAAATTATAAGGATATTAGAAGTTGCATATTATCAGAGTGTTACTATGTAACTCCTCAGTGACTTCTAATATTCTTGTAATTTACAGTAGGGGGTACATAACCCCTTATAATACATGAAAGATAGATAATGGATAAGGTAAGTCACTGAGGAGTTCTGTGATCATGTAAATCACAAGGCTGCAGGTTGAGTTATATGCCTGAGTATTGCTTGTATTATTAAGGAGTGCACAAACGGGTAAAAGAATTGAACACATATTGATGTTATTCACGAAGGTACTTGCACACATATTTGTGGAGAGCATCAATGTGCCCCTTCAACTTGTGATGAGAAGCCTTTAACCAGTATCAGCCTTGACCCATTGATTTATCACTATTCACAAATTCGAGGGCTTTTTTCGAGCTCTATTCGATTTCGCGAAAAATTAGAATGATTTCATGAAAAAAATCTTGAAATTTCTTTCGATCGTTTGAACGATCGAGGTGTTTGATTGTATGAATGGTATTCAACCAGGTAATAGAAAAAAAAGCCTACGAGGGGATTCCCATAGGTTTCTATTGCTATTCGGTAGGTTCAATCTGGTGAAGTAGGCAGTCGAATAAAATTTTAAAGTTGAAGTACTTCGATCATCGAATGGTCAAATGATCGAATATTCGATCATTCGATCTGTTCGATCTATTCGATACGATCAAATTTTGCATATTCGATGATAGAAGTGGCCAAATTATTCACGTGAATTTTGTAAATCTGCCCCTGTGGGTCTGAAGGAATATTTGTGCTTTTTAGATGTGCTCAGTTGCAGCAACTGGGAGAGACATATAGGTTGAAATGTTGTAGGAAAGAATTGGATTAAATGTGGCCAACTGTACAAAGGGAACAAAGATACAGTATGTGGTTTCCTTTGGTCTGAAAACTTTGTATTTATTACTATTGTTATGGGCTTATGAGTCCTGTTAGCCTCTACCGAGATGGTATTCTTCTGTAATATGATATATTACGCAGGGATATAGTTACTTCCTGGCAACATCACCAAAAACAAATGTAAAGTCCATTAAGATAAAGACAAAATGAGTGCAAAATCAAAACCTCCAAGACGTCAGTCATTCCACACAACCCCTTGATATATAAGAGAATTTTTAAATGATAAAAAAACAAAGAAAAACATGTAATACATCTTCGGTGCCTTCCCAAAAATCCTGAGTCTGGGATGAGATCTGCACTGTATCAGCCATCACACGCACGTGCTGGGGAACGTATACAGAGGGGCGCAGCTCTGCAGACACGAGTAACAAAAGGACGGTGTTTATCCATTCCTTCATTCACTGTAAAGGATGTTGTAAACGGACTATTTAACCAAGCATTAGGCAAGATTTGGGAGCAAGCCATTTTATAATAAACAGTGACATGGCTATATTAAAATATTTACTTAATGCACTGAAGTGACTTATAATGAGAAGGGATTTGCTGGAACACAGGACACAGCAGCCAGGCATCAGGTGCTGCACATTCAACAAATATTCACTTTACAGGGGCAGGAAAAGCCCCAAACCCTACATCTCTTGCCCCAGGGCTATGAACAGTAACGTAACTAGAGGGGGTGGGCCCTTGTGCGGGACGCGCATCCGGGCCCCCCCTCTGTATGCGATTTCCTGCTGGAAATCAGTGGCGCGTGAGCTGCCGGGAGGGCCCTGAAGGGGTGCAGCCCTTGCCCAATTGCACCCCCTGCTCCCCTGGTAGTTCCGCCACCGGTTGTGAATCAGGAAAACATAGCTCATAGTGGGTACTATGCTTGCAAACAGATTATAATACAAGTTAGTAATAATGATGCCCATAGTCTTAAAGGGTTTCTTCACCTGAACTTTTAGCATGATTTAGAGAGTGATATCGGTTTCCTTTTCTTATTGTAATATTTTTTTTTTAGTTATTTAGGTGCTTATTCAACAGCTCTCCAGTTTGCAATTTTAGCAATTCGGTTGCAGAGGTTTAACATACCCAGACAACCATGTATTGATTTTAAAAAGAGACTGGAATATGTATAGGAGAAGGCATGAATAGAAACAACAATGAGTATGTAGCCTCAAAGAGCATTTGTTTTTTAGATGGGGCCAGTGACCTCCATTTGAAAGCTGGAAAGAGTTAGGAGAAGGCACAAGTTGTGTATGGACCCGTAGAGTTAACACTATATGACTTAAAAAGCCTACACTTCCCTGTACTCTTGTTGCTGGGCGAAAGCCCATGTATCTACTTTTGCTTATTAGCATAATGTATACAGTGTCTCATTGGCCCAGAGACTGATGACGAGTTCCTGCCAGACTTCAAGTATAGTGCTGGGCAGAGGGTGGGGCTTCCTCTTTCCCCTTCTACTCCAGGAGGGAGTGGGTGGTAATGGGAATGCTTTGAAGAAGTCAGGGATACAGGGGCCCCATGAATGAGGTGAAGTCAGGACAGGGAAGTTCTCTGTAAAAGCACTTTCTAGGAAAGTGATTCAGATACAGCTAGTTTAGCAACAGCAGCCTGGTTACAACTATGATGGATAGCAAGGGGGCAGCTCTCCCCTCAGGTAAGACTGGCCTGTAGTGTAGAGATCACAGCCTGGTAGGGAACAACCAAGGCTACAAGGAAATATTTTAAAAAAAAACTGATTTTCATCTGGGTGCAAAATAATTGTCAAGGATGTCTGGGAGTGGGACTGTCTGACTGGCTCTGGAGGGTGTAATGGAGGGG
>CM044447.1:44159051-44183709 GCA_024363595.1 Xenopus borealis
TAGAAAGGTGCTAAAATAAAAACATATATCTTGACCACTGGGAACAGCACTTTTTAACAATATAGGTATATAGGAATTGACTGGCCTTACTGACAATATCTGTGGACAGTAATGGGTATTAATACTCAGCAATATCAACATAAATATTCATACAGTAAAATGGATCAATACCATAGACTCTTGTGTTCTGGAATACAGTGTCCCAATCAGGTTACAAAAATCTAGAGCATAATAGTCCTGATGGTGCCTGGACAAAAAGCAGTCTTCCTAAACAAGGTTATGAAGCTAATAAAAAGCAGAAATACTAGTGTATTATCATCTTAAAAGTAAGAGTAAAATGTCAAAATCCCCATTCTTTGGGGAACAGGGTGACAACTGTGCAAAAATTCAATAATATACATTAAAAAGTGATAGTGCTAAAAAGTGCCTCATACATAGCTAGCAAAATTCATCTAATAAGTTATACAGTAATCATAATACATTCATTGATATGTGATCCAGATATCAGCATCCAATAAAGTTTCAGGGTAACAGCATATGCTCATGTCCCTCTATAAGAAAATGTCCATGCAATATAGTGAAGCTGTGTCTAGAATGCTGGTACCAATTAACCACATCCGCCATAGTGATAGCATTCACTTACATATAAAAAGTTAATTTAAAGTGCAAGTGCTGTGCATAATTGAAATCCACATAAATAGCTTTTTATAGGTCACCATCAGGATCCCATGTAATCTGTAAAAACAACATATAACGTTAAAAACCATTCTCTTAGATTTATTATTAAAAACACCAGAGTCGATTAAAACCCATTAACAACACAAGCTGAAGTCAAAGCACCATAAATATTCAGAAGAAAAGGGAGGTTTTGAATACTCCCTCCCTGTCATGGGAAGATAAAATTGATCAGCATGTATCACAAAATTACAGTTCACACATCTCCCACATCTGTACATACCCTTGGTTCCACTAGGCCACGTGCCTTGTTTTTTGATGGTATGTACACGTGGCTAAGTGGAACCAAGGGTATGTACAGATGTGGGAGATGTGTTAACTGTAACTAGTTTAATGATAATACACTAGTATTTCCGCTTTTTATTAGCTTCATAACCTTGTCTAGGTTTTTGTCCCGGTACCATCAGGACTATTATGCTCTAGATATTTGTAACACGATTGGGACGCTGTATTCCAGAACACAAGAGTCTATGGTATTGATCCATTTTACTGTATGAATATGTATGTTGATATTGCTGAGTATTAATACCCATTACTGTCCACAGATATTGTCAGTAAGGTCAATCAATTCCTATATACCTATATTGGTAAAAAGTGCTGTTCCCAGTGGTCAAGATATATGTTTTTATTTTAGCACCTTTCGAAGGGCAGAGACTTGATGAATGAATTCCTTTTATTTCCTTTAATGCAGAAGTTTGGTCACTAAAAAACCCTTCCTTTTCTATGTAATGGGTTGCCTATGATTTCTATGATACTGTGTACATTGATATTGACATTAACATCGGCGTAGGTAGGGCGATGCGCAATCACGCTGGGCGTTGACCCAGCCTAATAGTGCTAGCGTGACGTGACGTCACTAATGCGGAAATTTGGGAATCTCACGAAAACTGAGATTTTCAGGTCTAATTGAATGGGGTATTTATACTGTGGTTAATGCCGAAACGTTGGGGTATTCTCATCATTGGCAAGTGTATCTGCTAAATGTGGTTTGTCCCTTTTTATCTTGATCAACTAAGTGGTATGTATATATTTGTGCTCCTGCAGCTGTATGCAATATACCAATAGTTTTGATGTATATTTGTTTGTTATATTCCATATGAAAGTAAAAAAATCCTTTTAACATTATCTTTGACTACCAAGTATTACTTTTCTTATTGAGTGTGCATCCCCTTTTTATTTTCATATACTGTTTTGGGTAACCAATTGTGGGGTTATTCTGGGGTATATGCGCCTAAAAAAGAGAATTTCTTTCTTTTTCTAATACTGGGAGTGCCCTCCATTAACCTATATTTGTGTAGGACTTTGTTATTAGTAAGGACAATGGGGAGGGTGGGGTCTGTGGAAATCTTGCATCTGGGCCTGTAGGTCTGTAGTTACACCACTGTATGTATCTGTTGAAAAATTGTAGCTATCAGGTAGGATAATAAAAAAAAACAATAATGTAAACTGCAAAATTGCTCAGCAGAGCAGTAGCCTTTCTTTCCAAGTGCTGTTCCTCCCAGTTGGGCTGCAGTGGAATGCAGCTGGACAGACAGATGACAGTCACACCACAACACTAGTGAAAATGTTAGCCAGTATGAATCATTGTGGGAAAGTATCCCAGTGTTTTGCATTGAAATTCAAACCATACAATAGTTCAGCTCTAATCCCACGTCACTCCGGAACATCAAGTATTTATACATGTCATAAATTTGCTGGAATTTGATTTTATTCACATACAGTAATTTGAGTTGAATAATTTTTTATAGTAATGTTCTTTTATGAGAAAGCACCAAGGCTACATTTACAGTAATACATAGACTTCCCAGGCCACGATTGGTTCCATAGTCTCTGGGTAAGCGTGGGCACCTGTCTGGCTTTATGTGCAACAAATTAGTGCAGTGATGCCCACCATGTTCCACATAAATTAGCTTTATTAGAAGTATGGCTTATGTTGAAATAATAATGTCTTTTAGTATTTGTTTAATCACAGGTCACCTATGCTTTGGTATCTTCTGCTACTTTTCCCAGCGAGCCCCATTGTCACCATATCGAAATACTATCTCAATATTCCTTACATTCTCCGTCTTTCCCTACAGTCACAGGATGGGTCCTGTAGAAATAATAATGCCTTAGATACAGTATAAATGTCAAGCAGGTCGAGGTGCAAAAAAAAACATTGATGTGGATAAATGATATATTGAAAAAAGGAAGTGATTTGGATACCCATACTAAAAGCCCAAACCATTGATAGGGCTGTCATGATCCAGATGCCTCTTATATAAAATATTTTTATGATATGATATTAATGCACTTTCATATTTTGGCACAGAATCTTAGTTAAGAATAGACTTGTATGCCAGAGTATACTAGTTATATGTCTCCTCTACATATTTTGACTATGGGGGGATGCCCCTTATTCAGCACTATATGTTTTTTCATTTTAGTACAATATGTAAATAGGTTATCTTGGGTGGTTATGGGCATATATAAATTAATTGTGTACCTACCCAATGAGTTAATACAGTATGTAAGTGTCCATGTATCCCTTTGTGATTTTCTTGTCATATGTCTTCAAAGGCTATTATTCCCTCGTCCAGTTGTATTTACCATGCAATGAAGAGGTAGGTGTGTTTCGGGATCTTGGCTGAGCATTCTTTCTGTTCATTGGGAACCCATGTTTAGGATAGGTGGAATAAAAAGATAGGTTTAAGGTAAATGGACATATGTGGGGCTTCAAACCTGAGCCACATCCATATAAAAAAACAGCAGTGCACCAAAAGAAAAGCCGACTCAGTGGCTCGCTTGGCAACCAGGCTCCCATACTATCTTTATGAGTCATACAGTTTAGTCTAGAATGGCGGCTGTGTTGTATAACACCATCACAAACGCTTGCGACGCACACACAGGCAGCATCTCCAGCTTGGCTTTTTACTGCAGCAGGGAACATGATCAGCCTTGAAATGCTATACATTGGGAAGGATGCTTAACATCAAACAATGAGTTCTACAGCCCCAGCAGGCTCAGGGGATGCTGTCACCCACCGAAGTATATTTAGGGTAGATGAAAGCTTGCCAACAATTACGGCTAGAAGGCTTATCCAAATATTTCCTTCCTACATGCCGGCCATATGCTAACGGCTATGTAGCTACAGTTTTAAAATATATATTTTTACATTAACTGCATCAGTGCTGGATTGAAATCATGAAAAAATTCCTAATAGAGAGAAATGCAAGATAGAATCGGGGTGGCTGGTTAAACTGGTTGTTAAGTCCGAGGTGCTGTGTAAACCCTAACAAACATATTGGGGTTTAAAGTTGTGTGTTGTAACCAAGAGATTTAATAAAGAAAACTACAGGTCCTAGCAGAGATGAGTATTAGGAGCAGACAGAAAGAAAAGTCCTAGTACAAGAAATTGGTTGGGGTAGGCTGCAATCAAACAAGTCCAAAAATAGGCACAGGGTCAGGGCAGGCGGCAAATAATCACAGTCTAAATAACAGGCCAGGGTCAATAAAGGCAAATCAGAATATAGGGGAAAAGGGCAGGAACCGACTTATACAGCAGGAACTCAAATTATATGATCTCAGCAGCAACACAAATGATCCAGCACAGATTAACCCAGGCTTAAATCTTGGGCTATTGACTGTGGATGGATTGTACTGTATTGTATTGAATGTAATGACTAAAAGTCTGAATTGAATAAAAATGGTCCAATAAGATCAGAGAAGCTCCCATTGACTTGTAAAGGACATTGACAGCTTTTACCTGGAGAGCTTTTGTTGGAGGTTTTCATGGTTTTAACACATAATACTTCTCAAATGCTTAGAGTTTTAAAGAAATATTGAAAAACCATGAATTTTTATTGATTCATGAAAAGACTAGTATCCGAATGTTAGTGTATAAGCCCCATAGTGACGCTAAAGTAAGATATGCTCATTAAACTTGTGTTTCAAATATAATTTACTGTCAAGTTTATGCACAGCCAACGCTGCCCCCTTTAAAGGAAAACTATACCCTAAAAATGAATACTTGAGCAACAGATAGTTTTAAATCAAATTAAGTGACATGTAGCAGGAACAAGTGTGGAAACAAAAGACATAACGCTGTCTGTTAATTGGCTCGTGTGACCTAACTTTATAGTTTGTTTGGTATGTTTGTGTGCACCGTTGAATCATACGATCCCAGGAGGCTGTCCTTATATTTTTAAATGGCAATTTTCTATTTATGATTACCCAGTGGCACATGCTACTAAAAAAATGTATTATTATGAAAATGGTTTATTTACATGAAGCAGGGTTTTACATATGAGTTGTTTTATGCAATATCTTTTTATAGAGACCTACATTGTTCGGGGGGTATAGTTTTCCTTTAATATGCCCAATATCTGCCGATTCTCAGACCTGACAAGATTATACAACCCAATTGAAGATATATCAGATGTTTATCAATTTTAGTATTAAACAATATATTGGCAAGGTACCTTAATGCTTCAATGTTTGGTATTGAGGTACAAATGCTTGCACACACAATGACTTGTAAATATGTCCATTTATGGCCTTGACAAAGCTTTAACGCGCGTCGGCATTTCTCTCTTACTTTTTTTTTTATTTTAAACAGATCCTTTTTCTCTTTAATTTTAAACTTTATAGGAGCCGAATTTATTAGAGAAATTCTTCTACTTCTTAAACAAAACGTAGGGAATTTGTGGTTTTTTAGGCAAGATAGTTATTACCAGTTAGGCAAGGTAAAAATAGAGACCACAGTTCCCTACGATCTGCCTTCTACTCTTGTGGTTAATCCCATAGTTAGCCAAATATGAGACAGTTTCTAATGGGATGACTCCAAAACTCCTTATTTCCATTTTCATACTAACAAGCAAATCGAGTGTGTATTACACATTTTAATTCTTGGACATATTTATATGGTTACAAACTTAATAATTGAATCAAGCTTCTAAGTTCTTGGAACAAAATACGGGGGAGTGGTCAAGGGTGGAGTGTCTTGTTTTACTTGCTAGTATATTATAGTATCAATGATTGGATGAATTTAAGCTAATTAATTTTTCTAACTTTGGTGTACTTTTAGATAAATGATCAAGCACACAGCACTTTAATTCACTATCGATGACCTTATTTGAGTTTTTAATGAATTGGTGTAATTAATTAATTATTTATATCTAATATTAGACTAATTGATTTTTACCTAATTTATCACTCTGGATGAATTGATTAGTAATTGGATATATTTATATGGTTTTTTGTTTTCTTGGGGACACTGATTTATGGGAATAATATTGTCAATGAATTAAGGCAACTGGTGTATGATTTTACAATCTTTATCATGTACAAGCACTAATTTAATTATATCACTGGATCTTTTTACTCATCGATAATCACTGATTAAAATTTGTTAAGGAATCTAATGGGGATTTGATTAGATAATTACCTTATTCACTGGGTGGGCAAGTATATGAGTCATTTTGAGGTTAAAAGCTTGTTTTATTTAATTAAAAAGGAGGTGATCCAGGAATAGAGATTTTAACTAATAAAGGACCTTTGGAGTTTTGCATCCTTTATCTTTATAATTTAACAAAAGTGAATCAATTGGATAATTGCACCCTAGTGTGTTCTTAAGGGCCCTTACACATGGGCGTTTTTACCTGCGTTCCCCTGCGTTCCGTTTTGCTGCGTTCAGCCGCAGGGGAGCGCAGGTATAGATGCCCTCAATTATTTTCAATGGGGCTGTACTCACACGAACGCATGTAGGCGCCAAACGCAGGAAAAATGCAGCATGTTGTGTCTGAACCTGCGTTCGGCGCTTACACGGGTCTCGCGGGTACAACCTCATTGAATGAGAATGAGGTGCGTCTAGACCTGCGCTCCCCTGCGGCTGAACGCAGCCAAACGCAGCGCAGGGGAGCGCAGGTCCAAAACGCCTGTGTGTAAGGGCCCTTAGGGTTAGTTGCTGAGGGTTCTCGACACGTTTTATAATATGTCCATATAGGCCAAGCCATCGACTGTCAGGAATTACATTATTGCAAACCATATAGTATGGACTTATAAATAGACATTCTTGGTTAAAACTTTACATGCCTGGACAATGTGCAGTTAGGCAGAGGAGAAATGTTGAAGGCTTATCATATAATTTATAAAGTTTCATATCAGATGGTTATCTTATATTATATATATTGTTTTTTCACAATTTTTTCCTCTATCAATAGAGTATTCATGAAAAACCTTGCAGAACAAAAATAATCACAGGAAAAAAAAATTCACAGAAAAAACTGTACAAACAGTTGCAGAAAGATTGCTCCTATTTTTTTTTTTTACAAATTTGAGTTTCATAAACCTTTGGATGTTGAATATACACCTCCCTTTGAGTTCTATAGAGACTTTAGCTGCCAAATTTTTTGGGGGATTTTTTGATGGATACAATTAATTTCCTGGAATTTTGGACACAGATATAAACATTTAGAAATACTAAGGGGGTTATTTATTATATTTTCGGCTACAAACTCCGAGCTCAGGTTTTTTAGGCTTATTTATTATAACATTTTTCCTAAAATGTTTCTAATCTGAAAACTACGATATTCTTTTTGTCAACCTTACCATAGATCTATCCAAACTCAAACAGAGAAAGGGGAACACCACCAAAAATCTTTCATAATAAAACAAAATGCAATTCTAAGCAACTTTCCAATATACATTCATTTATACCTTATTTATAATGGGTTTAAAGCTATCTGTGATAAACAGGCCTGGAGAACTAACTTCTGTTCAGTTTGCAGAAGGGGACATACATTCTACATTTCATTTTATTATGTAAGTGTTTTTGGGTAGGCATGCTCTTTAAGGAACTCATACCAGCTAGGTATTTATATAAAATGAATTTAGTATAAAGAAATAGCTTGGGTTCAGTTGTTCAGTGCTTGAGATTGTAGAGGAAAGATGGATTGATCTGTTCTTTTCTACCATTGGAATCTGTGTTCATTTGCTAAATTGTTCAAAAACAAAATGGAAAGGATTGTTGTGATATATAAAAATACTATGACAATAGGGTTTAAACTATGAGCAAAAATGTTTTGTTTAAGTCGATCCGGCAATCTGTAGAGGTCATCTTGCTCCAGACTGTCTGACTTCCAATGGATTACTTTTTTTCTTTAAACTTTCCTTGTTTTGACAAGAACTCTCTATAGCAGTATACACTGAGTCAGGAATTCACTTGTTGCTTTTCTGTTTTTAATAGTGGTTTATAGTAGCCTGTTAACATTATGGTAGACTCACAATTTTGAGCCTTGACTAAAGTGGATTATGTTCTTATTTGGCTATTTTACAAAGATGGCTTCAGTGATACTCACCAGCCCCTAGGGAATGAAACACAAAAAAAACAACCAACGGTAAAAGTCATTGGTATAAGCAAACCCATAAGACATCTCTACATAATTTCTTAGTCAACTTCTTAGTTATGTAGAGAGGCTGACTGGTCAAGTTGAGTTTGCTATACTGAAACTTACAGAAAAAATAATCACTTAAAACAACTGAAACTCTTCTGAGCACTTTTGCAATTTACAGTAGTTTTTTCCCCTAATTGTTAAGCTATTAGCAGTTTTTACCCTGCTAATTTAATGAGAGTGAAACAGTATCACATTCTGTTCAGTTTGGTCAACCAGCTATAGTTGGTAGTAAATTGTAAGTAAGCAGAGGAAAATGTTGTGATGTTGTTGTTCTTCAGAGTGATGCCATTTGACTCTTCTCTGCTCAATAACTTACTTCTCTGAGAAGAGTAACATCAAGCAAGACTTGCCATTTCTCACTAATTTAATTTATTACCATGCCCAGTTGGTTACAGTGAACAGCAGGCAAGCCCATCATATTAGTGGTATAAAAAGGGGGACCATAAATACATCTCCAATGCCCTTTTTACCAGTAAATGTTTATTGGAGCATATCCATTAAGATAAGATTGGAGGTTTCATCATAAGGTCTATAAGGGTTTTATCATAGTGAGAGATGTTATGTCCTTGAAGTATGTGGGCTGACCAATGTATTAGATAGATTCAAGAAAGGGTTGATGCCTTTGAACAAGTGAGGGAAAGCTAGTGCACAGTACACTGCTGATAGATGGGCTGGTTGATTTCAGTTTTTTACTAGGAAGATAGACTGGGTTTCTCGTGTTGCTCTGAATTCTCTAAAAGTTAGATTGAATTTATTTGAGTTAAATAGTGAAATTGATAGACAGCTGTCTTTTTTGAAACTCATGTACAAGTATGGTAGCTGTTTTTCATAGATACCTGTTATCAAGAAAGCTGGATATTCCTCTATCTGGAACAGCCTTCTCTCATAGACTCAATTTTATCCATATTTTTAAAAATAATTTATTTTTCTCTGTAATAATAAAAGAGTACATTGTACTTGATCCCAACTAAGATATACGTTATATTTGTTGGCCTATTGGTTTTATTTAAAGTTTACACGGTAAGGTATGGTGATCCAAATTATGGAAAGATCCATTATCTGGAAATCCCCAGGTCCCGAGCATTCTAAATTACATGTCCCATGCCTGTGCAATGCAAATACGTATCTGCACTGGACACCTTATTTATACAGGCATTACTATGGTTATACAGTTACCATGTCTCTATTCTTCACCAAGTCATTTGGGAAAAAGGTGGAATTCTATCTTGGCTTCATTAATAACTAATAAAGTCAACATTTCTCAGCAACACAACCCTTGCACAGCATGAAAGGCCCTGTATGTTTTGTAAATCCATAATTGGTCAGTATAATGTTCTTATATCTAAGAAACTGATTTTTAATCAAATCTATGATAAGTCCAGTGTTTATGCTCTAGTTTTCTGTTCTAAAGAAAGACTATCAAATGAATGTTTCTAATCACTGGAACATAATACAAAAAACAGAAAACTCAACTTCTCCACTCTTTCCCCCACCAGTTTATCTCATGTTCTCTTGACTGCAATGGAGATTCCAATCTCACATATTTAAAAATCTGATTCAAGTGAAACACAATCCAGGCCGCCAATTACTCACATTTTATTTTTTAATTTTCTTCAATACAAGGTCCAGATAGTCAACAAACTGCAGAGTTAACTTTTGTACTTCCACTGTATTTTATATACCGTATTAAAACACTGACTGTTCGAGATTAGCTGTACTGGCAGCGCATGGTTTATCATGGAATTGGCATCATAAAATGCAAAGAGGATGCTGTTTTGGAATGAAGAGCGGAATATGGAATAACAAGTGATATTGCAAACATACCCAGATGAAAGGAAACTAACGAAACAAACCATGAGTTGAATTATGACATCAATTTTATGGATGCTACTTTCGCGTAAGCGTTTTCAAAGTCAGTTATCTGTCAAGCATGTTTAGAAGATAGCCTGACATTTCAGCTAGAGATCTTGCCTTCTTGGAATAGAAGTCTCCTTGTAATGAATGGAACTTTGTGGAGAAGCCAACTTTTTAAGAAATATCTTGGTGGCCCAGTGATTCCCTCTCACCACATTACTTCCATTCAAGGCAATGAATTCCTAAATAATATGAGGATGAGTGAGGAACACGACGAATAGTTGAATTAAATGTATTTACTGTATATTATTTCTTGGTTGTTCCTTCAATGCCTTTTCAGTTTTTCATTGTGATTTGAATAGAACACACAGAAATAGAGACCGTAGTGATGAGCCAATTTCTCCCCAGGCATGGATTCATGGCAAAATTCTGCATTCTCTCTCTCCGAGAAAATATTTCTGCGAAATTGTGTGAAAATTTTCACCATAGAAAAAGTTGCTGCAACACAACACCCACTGACCCCAACATTTTTCCACTGAGAAAGTCACCAACAAACTTTGGTCTTTTGACTGCAATGTATTTTCATGGAAAAAGTTTCTGCAAAACAAATGTCCATGGACGGCAATGTATTTTCTACAGAATAAGTCACCATGAAACCATACTTATATTTTGTATGGAAAAAGCCACCACAAAGAAAGTCCATTGCTTTCAATGGATCACTTAATCTTAGCCTGATTTTATGGAGAGTCCATCACATTTCCAATATGTTCGCATACCCCTTAATCTTATCAATGTATCCTTAAATATAGTGAGGGTACATTTATTGGGCTGTCCCCTTATGGGTTAGTACAGCAGGATACCTATACTGGCATAGTTTTATTATGACTTTACAGTCTATTATCTATTTTTCTTTCTTTACAGGCTGTGAGAAAAATTAGGGGGCTGTTCTCATTGATGTGCTGCTGTTGATGAAAAGTGCACAGTTCAGGGCAATATTTAAAGTTGTATAGGTATAGTTCAACTGAATCTTATATATGAAGAAGCATGGGCCTTTCCTGCTGAATGCTTGCTTTCTTGTTCCCTTTTCAATAATTTGTCATACCAGCAGTAATGCCAGACCATCATTCTAGCACCAGCTTATAAATTAATTATAACAATACGGAAAGTTTATGGGAGATGGCAAGGAAAATTGTGTCTTAGAAGACATAGAGCATATTTAATAAGCATATTCTTAGAAGAATAGACTCTCAATTGAGCATATATAATAGGCATAGTCTTAAAAGAATAGACTCTCAATTGAGCATATTTAATAGACATCTTGAAGGTAGTAAGCTCTGAAGTAACCAAGTCTTGTAATAATATCAAACTGTGATGAGACAAACCCTTTTTCTTAGGGGGCATCAATCTCTTATTTAATCAAACTGCAACAATGTTTTGGAATTGGAAGCACACAAGTAGCTTTACCTTCTAGTGGTGCGACTTCTTGATGCATGACCAAATGTTTCCATTTGGCATAGTACAATAAAGCTAACATAGCAGTTAATCGTGGTGTGTGCTGAGCACCCATTATCTACATGAATAATTATCTACATGAATAATTTAATCAAACCTTAACCTCAAATCTCTTCAAAGATCACAAAACCCTAGAGATCTCATATCAAGAAGATGTAGTTACATTTTATTATATTGTTTCTGGTTTGTTCTTGATATCTGGACTGACTATTATAATAATCTGTTTTATTTGCACTGTTTCTTTATCTACTTGGAAATAGCCAACTTGGTTTCTCGTGTTCATTATTGGTAGTGCTACATTGTCTCAGACTCAGCAGCCACTTGAAATCTAAACAAGCTAAAATCTTAGATGATCACCTCTCCAACCCTCTCTACCTATCTCTATCCACTGAGGCCTAACACTGCAGCCCTGTCCCTAACCCCAAGTAAAACAAAATGATTGAGAAAAATTGTAAAAACTTAAAGGAAAACCTTTTAGTAAATTTGCAGATGGAACATTAACAAAAGTGGTTGGAAATGTATGTCCAGAACAAGCATGCGGCCTTGGAAAGATCTCCTTGTTAGAATTCATTTACAAGGCCTTGTTTGGCCACGTTGCTGAAAACATTATCTCAGTTTTGTTGGCTTATAAGAATGTGTCTGCTTCTTATTTCCTTTATCATTTGAATTTACTACCAGGGTACGATGTTTGTTTCTGTTAATCCAGCCAATGACTCAGTGGATTTAGCCCTTATTAGCAGCTAATATACATAGGTTCACCAAAAACAAGATAATGATGTTATTTATGGAGTACGAATTGTTCAGCCGCATGTCCGATTCAGCAGTAGAAAGGCAGCCATCCCTATTCTTCTACAGCAATGTTATGAATGCATTTTAATCTTGGTGTATACCCCTAACTGTGCTACATCTGGTAATTTTTTCTACAAAAAATGTTTTTTTATCACCAATTTGTATAATTATTGGCATTTATGCTGTGATTCCATAAATATCTAGGACACCCTTCAGAAACACTGGGGTAACCCTGCTATAGTTCCAGTGGTACTCAGGGCAAAAATAAGCACTCACCCCAAATCTCACACTGGCCTGCAGGCTGGGTCCCCATTTGTGACAAACATGTAGCTATTGCAGGCACACCCAACCAGGAGATATTAGCGATATTACCAAATGATTTTCCACTTTTACATTTATTGCAGAATAGTTTCAGCAACAAAATGTTGACAAATGAGCTTCTGATTGGAGGAGTTGCTTGAATTTCCATTAACCACTGTTTTTTTTTAAAGCCTGAATACCTCTTAAATGTCTAACAAAAAATTAATATGTCCCCAAGACAGCACTTAGTGAACATTTATTTTGTCTGAGGGGGTGTATCCTTATTTAACAAGCAAATGAATGGGACAATTATCTGCAACCTTATCTGCAAAATGGATAGGGGATGCATCAATATACATGCAATAGTCTTCTAGGTACCAGCTGGATTCCTTTTCGTTAACAAAACTCAGTTTGGTTTTTCCAAAATTTAGAAGAAAGTTTAAATACAATTATGTGAGAGAGCAACCTCTCTGAGCAACCTCACCATGCTGATCTTAAAACAAACATAGCTTTAATGAAAATATACATGAGCACATAGAGTGCAATGCTAGGAGTGTTTACATGACAATGGGCAGGTTTGTGCTGCTGAAAGACAAGATGAGCATGTGTGAATGCCAGCACAAGACAAGTGTGTATCCTCCTCGGCCAAACAGACCCATGGAAAGAAAATGTCATCTGCTGTAATGTGCCAGAGCATTCCTAATGGGGGAAAATGTATGATAAGTGGTGGAATTGTTTTACAAAAGATGGCCAGGCAATACCTTGACAAGGAACATGTGTGGAACACAAGTGCAAGACCAGAATAGAATGATTAGAAGGTAAACCCAAAAATCCCTTAAGGATATCTATGGGCCAAGGTGTTGTGGTTTTGCTCCTAGTGCTCCTTGACCAACCAGGCAAAATAATTGATTTTGTCATCTAGTTGGCTGGTTAGATTTTAAATAGACATTTGTGGGTTAGGGGCCATAGAGAATGCCTGATACAGTCTGGGGTTGGGGGCATAGCATCTTTTGAGATGTAAGTGACTTTCTGTCATGTTAATGTTGCACATGGTGTTTTGATAACCACAAAGAGAGATGCTGGAAATGAATGGAAATCTAACTTTTTGGTTTCTTGTTGATTTTTATTTGATAGCCCAAGCTGCTTGTGATAGCAAAGGGATATAGCATCCAAATATGCTTTGAGCCTTGGCATCTCAGATTTCTGCTTTTCGTTAAATGTGGTTGTGGCACATGTTTTAAACTGTCGCAATCTGCTGTCCTAAAATGTTAACCAAGTTCTTTTCTATAATGTACAAAATGAATGCATTCTTACAGTAACTACACCAAATTGAAGTCAGAACCTTCCCTACCACTCACGTACTAGAAAACTGCCCATGCTAAATAATAATATACACACACACATATAAATGTTATATATGTAGACATGTGTTTAGAAGTTCCCAACTTCTGTCTGTTCTATATAAAGAACAATAATTCGGCTGTCTCTCTTCACTTCCTCCATATAACAAGTTCAACCAGTGACAAGTCTTAAATAGTTAGCAGCTGCTAGATTTTGCCCACTGAAGCATCCTTACAGGGGTGATTCACCTTTAAGTTAACTTTTAGTATTCTCTCTGTACAAATTAGGACTTATCCACCACTGCAGTAACCAGCACACATTGTATAATTCACAATATAGTCAAAAAACGATATTATAAATTAAAAGGCAATATTTATTAAACACCATGCCACCCAATAATTTAAAAACATTTCAAATTAAGCAGCGCTGCAGTAGAGCAAAGGAGTCCCTTGTTGCGTGATATACACCTAAAGTGTCAAAAAATGTGTTTTAGTGGCCCCTGCAGGTGGCCTTAGATAGATTTGTCCATGAAAACACATGTAAATGTGCAAGCTGGAGCTCAAAATAATTAGAATTTTAAAGTTCCAGATGTTATATATTGCAAAAGATTGATGATGGCAATATAATTTATGAATGGAAGCAATCGTTCACCATTAAATATAGGCTGTCTTAGTTGGACACATTCAGATCTAAGTAATGTGTATAGTCAGCTTTAGATATCCTAATTGTGTGTCTTTGAGGTTCGATCAAAATTCCCCAGTTTGGACCATTTGTGGGTTAAACAACCCAATTAGCAACTTAACAGATGCGTCCACACAACAGTTACAATGTAACGTCAAAGTACTCACGACCTCCACACTCCACTAACTCAGATACAATGTTGGCCAGCTTGTAGCAACCCGGAATGCAATGACGGGCACTTGAAGCTTCCTCTTCTGTCGCTCGATGTACGCAGTCCGGAGTAAGAAACCCCATGTATCAAAAGAGCTCCTTATACAGGTAACCTGGAGGTTTCTTAGGCCTGCAAAATGGGGTCTCTGATTCCATCTCAAAGTAAATTAGCTGTAAGGATAGACATTTATTGTTATTGCTACTTTTAATTAATCATCTTTCTATTCAGGTCCTCTCCTATTCATTCTCCAGTCTCTTATTCAAATCAGTACATGTTTGCTAGGGTAATTTGAACCATAGCAACCATATTTCTGAGTTTGCACACTGGAGAGCCACTGAATAAAAAGTTAAATAACTACAAAAAAAACACTAAAATTTTAAATTGCAATTTATCTCAGAATATCATACTAAAAGTTAATTAAAATGGGAACAACCCCTTTAAATTTGCATCAATTTGGGATTCTGAACATAATGCCAAGCGTTGAGCTGCCTAAATGCCCAACATACATCTTCTTGTGTTTGGTCCCTAGCAATCTTCCTCAGCATATTCCACCCACATCCTGTAGGTGAGCGTTACGGCATGCGTCTGCTTAAAGAAGCCCATGTTTAAATCACATAGAACCTAAACACAATGACATTGAGTGATCTCATTTGCATGTCTCTGCCCAGAATCCCTGGCTACAGTGTAAACATTATGTTCTATGATTTAGTTTCTGGCAAGCGCCCGTTTAATGACTTGTCTCTTGATTTGTCTAAGTGCGTTTTATCTCCCGCAGCATGGGTATATTCATATTCAGTGCTTGGTTACTTATAAAGAGAGTTTAACCCTAAATCTGCCACTTATGTGAAACCATTGCTACCATTTTTTTAGCTCCTGGTCAGCATTGCCATTGAGTGTCAGAAGATGCTAAAAGCTGTCAAGATGGGACAAAAGTTGATTTGTCATCACAGTTCACAGTCAGAGAAATAGAGAATGGTGCATTTATGACTTACTGAAATGGAGTTATGAGAATGGCATTGCCAGGTCTTTATCTGTTTTTGCTGATGACACTAGATTTTGTAGATAAGTTCCGTGCAGGAAGTTGCCTTAAAGGGCAACTAAAGTCTAAAATAGAATAATGTTAGGAATGCTGTATTCGTATACTAAATATGAACTGCACCAGAAGCCTAATATAATAAATAATTTATGCTTTCAAAGTTGTTGCAGGGGGCTGTCATCTTAAAACTTTGTTAGACATCCCTGCAATACCAAGACTACGCACATGCTCAGTGTGGTCTGGGCTTCAGTTGGGAGGTTAAGCTATATACAGAATATACAGACTGCACTGAAAGTTTTGACTGAAACAGACAAAGCTGCTGGAGTTCTGGGAAGTAAGGTGGGGGGCTCCCCTCTGCTGTTTGAAAGTATGAATGTTTCCCTTGTGAAACAGGGACTGTCCTACCCACAGCAGTAAATGAAGGGGGAATTTCACTGCATACAGTCAGGTTTCTTATAAAAATGGTACACATTTTTTAATTAAAGTATATTGGAGATAGATTTCTTTTTCATTGAAGAAAGTAAAAATGGGATTTAATTTTTTTCACTTTAATTCACTTTAAATGAAGGGCTGGGCAGCAAATGAAATGTTAAAGTGTAGCAGTGTTTTGGATGCCTCCTAATTGAGGAGTAGGGTTGCCACCTTTTCTTGAAAAAAATACCGGCTTTCCTATATATTTCTATTTTTTGCATATTAATAACATTGGGATCAACCATCAAAAATACCGGCCAGGTGGCAACCCTTTTGAGGATTGGGGAGGATTTGTGGATAACTGACTATGCAATGTTAGTCAGTGCCAGTCATTGGCCACTACAGCAAACAAAGTACTCTCTTGCATAAAAATGAGCATTGACTGAAATCATAAATTTGCCTCTATAGATCCTTTAAGTATGCAGTGCAGTTTTCAGTTTGCTTTGACCAAGACTATGGGGCAAACTCACTAAAGGGGCGAATTGTCACCAGGGAACACTTTGCACACTTCAGGCCATTTCGGCCACTTTTCACTACTATTACTTCGGCAGTGCGAGCGTTTGAAAGTGAAATTACACTAGTGATTGCTTCTGCCTACCGAATCTTCATTAGTTCTCCTACTCTTAGGACAATTTGAATAGGGCAGGTACATTAAAGTTGCATGGACGTTTTTATTAGAGATGTTGGTGCAAATGCTTTTTTATTATAAGTATCCAAGGAACCAGAATAAAGACAAAAGAGATCCTATAATGCCCTATACATGAGCCAACCCTAAAATAAATATTCCATGCCCCACAAATGTCTGGGGAAAAATGTTAACCCAAAAAAGTTTAATAGTCAGGACTTTTGCAGGCAATCCTACTCAAAAAAAAAAAAGTCACCAGTTTTTTTACAACTTTAATGCGTCACCCTGGCGAAAGTAATGAAAAGTCACTTGCTGATTAAGTGCAAATGTATGCTAAAGATGGTCCTATTCTCTAGCAAATTGTCTTCTACACTTCCTCAATTCATGTCTTTAATGACTTATGAAATCGAATCAGTGTTTCTTTAAGTTTTCTCCCCTTTAAAATGACTGAGACGGGAAATGAAGTGCATTGTATATCCATGTATTAAAATGCAGTTAAATGAGAAGACTTTCCCTGGATCTGACAGGGTGTGGATTTGAATCAGCAATATCTGTTGTACAATCTCTAGCTCTCATGGAGAATGATTTGGGGGTGGAAAAAAATCACCATACATCATTTCCAAAGGGCAGTTATGCTAACCTAAAATAAAACACCAACTGTAGCCCAACTGCTTCAACTTCTTAATTTAGGTTGATTTTACAAGACTGGATAGGAATCCCTAGATCAGTATTGTGCAGCTAATCAAACGTTGTATTTCGTTTGAGGAGCTCTATATGATGCAGATAATAATTTCATCTGTGGAAATGTAAATTCTTTGCATTTCTGGCAATAAAACAAGTCATCTAGGGATTCTCATGTTGTATATTGTATCACTCCTGGAACAAAGAAAAAATAAATACTAGGTTTAAACATGATATCATGATGAAAATCTGCTGGATGTGTCTGTGCCTATAGAACATATTTTTGGCCTTAATATCATTATGGATGTTTTGTAACTAAATGGAAAGTCATTACTTTGGGATGCAAGACAAGGAGAAAACAAGAACTAAAATCCAAATTTTTAGTGTAATTTTTACTCTTTATGTAGGATTGCTTTATTATTACAGGTTTTGCATAATGATGGGCGAATTTATAAATTCAGCAAACGCCGGAGAAAATTTTGCAATGACAAATAAGTTGGCTAGACAAAAAAACTTGCCACAAGAAAAAACTCCCAAATTGTCACGCACAGAAAAATTTGTGCTGCCTATTGACTTCAATGTGTGTTGTGAATTCAGTCATCACTACTGATTGATTGATTAGAGTGTGCTGCAGGATAGATGATCTTCTGATCCATTACTACAAGGGTATGCTGTAGGAGAGACATTCCCCATATCCAGTATTACACGTATGTGCTACAGGAGAGAAGCTCTGCTGATCCATTACTACATTTGTCTGCTACAGGAGAGAAGCTAAATATTACATGGGAGCGCTGCAGGAGACAGACTCTGCTCATTAATATTTACATTATTATACTGCTGCAGGAGAGAAGCTCTGCTGATCCATAACTACCATGGGTGTGCTGTTGAGGAGAATCTCTGCTGATCCATTATTACATTGGTGTGCTGCAGAAAAGAAGCTCCTCTGATTCATCATTTCATGAGCATAATGCAAGAGAAAAGCTCTTTTGATCCATAATTAATATTAAGCTCTTATGCTCCATTATAAATCGTTGGGCAGCAGGAGACATGCTCTGCTGACCCATCATTTCAGGCATACACTGCAGAAGAGAAGTTTTTCTGATTAATGATAACTTGGGGTGTGCTGATGGAAAGAGGCTCTGATGTTCCATAATTACATAATGTAGCTTTGGTGGAGGAGATGGGTTGTGCTGATCAATGATTACAGAGTGCACTGCAGGAGAGAAGCACTGCTGATCCATTAGTATATGACTGTACTGGAGACAAGCTCTCTTGATCCATATTTACAGCAGTGTGCTGATGGAGGCTGTGTGTGAATTGCTATTGTTCCTTTATTGCATAAGTATATTGCTGATTCGGGATTGTAAGGAAGCTTGCTGATATCTTCAGTCAGATCTAAACCAACAGAAAAACACTGCCAGAAAATACAGAAGATGTGCAGTCAGCTTTCTTGTCCCTCTATAACTTAGACTCCTCCAAATCATGGTTTCATAAACACAACAGAGCAGCACCCCTAGTGATCATAAATACATTATATCATCATAAGCAGAAGGCAGGATGGCAAATAACTCTATTTTGCAAGAACTGAAGCAAAATTTTACAATAGACTAAAACCAAGACCCACAGACTTGAATTCTAGCAGACAAACAACCCATTACTTTAAACTACCACAAAAGACCCAGCACCTGCAATTTTAGAGGGTTCCATGCCTAAAGAAGGACACCTGTACTGATGTAGTCCACCAAAGAAACAGTCATACAGCCAAAAACTTCAAAGTGAAACAGACTGAAACTTGCCCTAGAGTGTCCTACATATTTATTTCAAATGGGTTTATCACATATGACATAATAGACAAACCAATTTAGCATGTGAGATGTGAAGCCTTTGATCTTCTTTTCCACCTGCAGAACCATGCAAAGCCAAAGCTAGCTTTCTAATGAGAGAAAGAAGGAGTGCCCCTGCCCAAGCTAAATCAGATTGCTGTACAGAACAATGGGGGACGTTATAATCATTATTCTACAATCACATTTACCCCAGTTACAAGTATGATGTATCTGAGGGATTCTGTGACCATATCAAGGCACAAGGCTGCAGGCTGAGATATACAGAGAACTCTGAGCAGGGCCATCAACAAAAATCACGGGGCAATATACAGCAACATTTTCTGGGCCCCCTGGTCCCCGCCCACCCCAGATCCTGCCCCCAAGCACCACCCCAAAAAAAAAAACAGTTGTGGTCAGGGCCCCCCCTACAAATTTAAAAAAATCATTGGTGGTCAGCCCTCCCCTATAAATTAAAAAAATAACATTGGCAGCAGGGCCATCCATAAAAGTTTAAAAAAAAAAATAATTGCTGATCAGGGCAACCCCTATAAGTTATAAAAACATCACTGGTGGTCAGGGCCCCCCAATAAATTAAAAAACATTGATGACAGAGCCCCAATAAAAGTTTTACAAAAACCTTGGTGGGCAGGGGTTCAATAAACTAAAAAAACCCAAAACATTAAGTCCCCCCCTGCTCTCAGGGAGTTGCAGAATTGGGTAGGGTGGACAGAGCTATAGTGCTTAGTAGTAGTTCTACACAGGGATTGGATAGGCTTATCCAATCACCATGTGGCTCTAGGAAACTACCAATAGTTTAGAAGCTGGGGAGGTGAAAGACGTATAGAAGACGCTCCCACCTCCCCACATGATTCTGCAGCTTCCTGACAGCAGTGGGGGCCCGAGTATAGAGTGAGTACAGTGGCCGGGCCCCCCTAAGACACAAAAATCACGGGACAACTGTCCCCCTAGTGCCCCCCTGATGGCGGCCCTGGCTCTGAGTAGTACTCATGTATTATAAGGGGCAATGTACACCTACTGTAAATTATAAGGATATTAGAAGTCATTGAGGAGTTCTGTGACCATATAAAGGCACAAGGCTGCAGGCTGAGTTATACAGGGAACTCTGAGTATCACTCATGTATTATAAGGGATAATGTACCCCCTACTGTAAATAACAAGGATAGTAGAAGTCACTGAGGGGTTCCAGTATGTAATATCCTTAAAATATAAGAGACATGTATTACAGGGTATTTGTGACTACACAACTGTTAATTTTCTTCTTTATATTGGTATGCAGGCAGTCTCAATTTAGCCGACAGCCATTATTGCGAGTGGACAGATAACATGACTGCGCACCTCATATTGATGTACGGTATGTTCCTTGCTGCAGCACTTGGCTTGTTCCTTATCACTGAGATTTAATTCTATTAACTCTGCCTGCACTGAGTGTCCTTCCAAACAGCACCAGACATCATCTCCCAGCGTGTAAATTACAAGTGACATGTCATTCTCCCAATTGCTCTATAATTAGATCTTTTACCAACACAACTGTGTCCAACTGCTGACAAGAAAGTAAAACTATAACAAATGAACAGAATAAAAATCCACTGACTAAGAGAAAAGCTATTAAATTATCTCCCTTTGCTTGTGGACTGGAATGTGCCCAGTGAATACTGTTAATTGCACATGCCTTTAATTAACTATAACAATAGTAGAAGGGAATCACATGCAAAAGTGGGAGAAACATTCTTGGCTCATTACAGAGGCTGCTCAGCCTTAATTTATATTGTTCTGTCATTATTAAGTAGGCCTGAGCAAATCCTGGTGCAACCTGTGTGTAGGGGCAGAGGCTGTGTCAAGGCTTATCTCATGTCCAGGGGCTGGGCAAAATGTCAGCGAGGCTTATTGAAATTTGTAGTGCTCAAACCATAAATCTGAGATCCATTACATTGGGCATATGAAGTAAAATCCACTCATTTGATGACTGAATGAACAGATCCTATGATTGGATCATATTAGGTACCTATGGTAGACATGTTGGTGTCCTCCATCTGCCTAATATATATCTGGATGATTTTTGGACAGATATTGGTTAGACAACCTGGTGGGAGCTGCAGTTGGTCTAGTGCAGTCATGCCAGCTGCTTTAATCAAACCATTTATGGCCACCTTTATTGCGGTACTGGCCAACTGTTTCTATATTGTGGTCAGTTACTTACATATTTGGGGCCAGATTATAAAAAAATTATGATGCCATTCAAGGAGGTCAGGGGACATCCTGAACAGTCTTGGGGCCATCAAATAATTTTTTTAAAGAACATATGGCCTGCAGGCCTCCATGCCTTAGAACAGTGATCCCCAACCAATGGCTCATGAGCAATATGTTGCTCACCAACCCCTTGGATGTTGCACCCAGTGGCCTCAAAGCAGGTGCTTATTTTTAAATTCCAGGCCTGGAGGCAACTTTTTGTTGCTTAACCAGGTGTACCACCAAATAGGTAATGACAGCCCTTATTTGGCATCCCCATATATGTTTTCATGCTGGAATTGCTCCCCAACTCTTTATACATCTGAATGTGGCTCACGTGTTGGGTTGTGGTCCCCCCCCATTAGAAAATACTCATTCTAACAACCCTTCCATTGTGTCTCCTTGATGCAGTTTGCCTACTTGAGGAACATGCCACTCTCTGCACAAGGATACTAAGAGGCCATGGATTTAAACCTCTAAAGGCAAGCTCCATGTGTCACTGGAATAGTGGCTACTATAGGCTGCACTGCTGTATATCAGAGTAAAGGCTATTGCTCTTCTGCTTGATGCCCAACGGTGGAATAAATACAGTTGGTACCCATATTGGCAGGCACACAATCACCTGGGCATGCTGCCAGACATTAAAAGACATTATCATCAAACTTAATCCCTGATCCAGAGTTTTCTACAGAAATAACTGGAAGTTATAGTTGATCTGGTGTGGCACTGGTTGTCCATCATTGCCTTATATATTGGACCACTTTCATGTCTTGTTATTATTTATATTAACTCACTTTTAACTGGGATTACTGATTGTGACAGTGTAAAGGTGAAGCTTTTTGTGCACTTTGTCACAATGAGTATTTTTTTCCTTGCAGAAAATTCTCTGTTAGTGAAAAAAGAAGGGCTCAGTTTGGTTAAACAGTTGCAACAAAAGCCAAAGACCAGATAGCAAGACAGTTAGCTATTCTGTTTTCTTTTCTAATGAAACCAGGAGCTAATATGGCCCATTCATTAAATACTTCTGAGTTAAACAGGAGGATGTTTATAATGTACGTAGCAGTGAGTGGAGCTGCCTTTACGCAGTTTGAACCCCTTGCATACTGGGGCCACAGTTGTATTAGCAGGTGTATTAGGACAAGGTGAAGACAGTAGGAGAAGATGCAAATAATAAGGCAAGATGGAGAAGAGGGCATAATGCCCAAAATTGAGTCAATAGAGCAATACACAGACAGGGCAAGACAGGAATAGTAGAACAAGTTGGAGACCATAGGACAACACAGTGCAAGATGACAACAGCAGGAGAAATGGTATTAGTAAGGAAATGGAGGCAGCAGGGCACAATGGAAACCATAGGACAGGATGGTGACAATAGTGCAAGATGACAACAGCAGGACAAAATGGTATATTTTAAGGCAAATTGATTAGGGCAAGATGGAAACAGTATGGAACAGTCAGACAGAGACAGTAGGAAAAGGTGGTAACAACAGGAGATGGTGACTGAAGGGTGAAATGAAAACAGCAGGGGGAAGATATAGACATTAGATCATGATGCTAACAGTGGAGTGACCTGTAGACAACAAAACAAGATTGTGACAGTAGCTTAAGATGATCACAGTAGAAAAATATGTTAGTAAAAGAGATGGAGACAGCAGGACAAGGTAGTGACAACAGGAGATGGTGATAACTGCCATTGAGCAAAGTGGGACAAAGATACAAAAAGGCAAGGTGGCAACAGTAGAGCAACCTGGATTGTGACAGTAGGGCAAGTTGAAGACAGTAGGAAACTAAGACAGTAGGAGACTGTTATGTTTGGAGCCAAGATATAGACATTATAACAAGTTGGAGAATGTAAGGAAAAAGTTAGAGCAACTCTAATACAATAGGACAAGAAAGTGGCAGATTTAAACCAATCTTGCCCAAAATGCCATCCTTGATTTATATTTATATCACCCAGTCACAACAGCTGAACGTAGCTTAACAAGGCAAATCATACTTTATATAGTTAATTAATTGGGTTTGTTTAACCGAAGAGATCCAGCCATGCTGCTGAACCTCATTCATATATTTCCCTGGAGCAGTTAAATTACTCCAGAACATAAATACAATGTTGTGTATCCGGCACAGTCTGCTCAGCTTGATTCATTCATATTCCAGATGAGGATAAACTGGTTCCTTCCCCAGTTAAAGTCATAAAATACAGTTACGCCAGTGTATGTTAAGGTAATGGGATTTTCCATAAAACATAAGAGTAAACCACCCCTCCTTCCCCTTCAAATTACAGCATTGTAGCTTTGTGTGGTACAGTACATTACTCTTAGTATCATATGTAAACTTTGTAAACTCTGATCAGTCATGTTTGTGTTGGTGGCAATGAACTAGACCAGTTTAAATTGAGGTTGGACTCTGTTAATGGAAAGAGTAAAATAAATGGAAAATGGGCACAAAATCCACTGAAAAAAATGACTGGAAAAAATGCTATTTGATAGTGAATAGTGAATTAAAGTGACACACCTTTACCATGCTGTCCAAGTTTGCTCATGTGCAACTTTGTGCAGTCTGTGCAGAGATAACATAAGACTAAGCCAGAATATGTATTCCAAAGGACAATTCAGCAGGAACAGCCCCCTACCTTTGCTCATAACATGTACAGAGAAATACCATAAAACTATGGCAGCATAGGTATTCCTCTGTAATAAGCACAATTCAGCAGGAACAGCTCCGTACTACAAGCCTGCAAATTATCCAGACCCAGTTTCAGAGAGCCTGAATTGCCACCAGTCAAATTTCAGTTGGACATTAGTATTAATAGTCCCAATTCTAATAATACATCTAATGATGCAAGGTTCACACATGCTGAAATCCAGGGCCAGACGGGATTCATCCCAGGGTAATTAATGAGCTTAGCTCTGTGTTTGC
>CM044447.1:44187569-44198313 GCA_024363595.1 Xenopus borealis
TTTTTTGGACAGACATAATATCAAAGGCTATTTTGATACAAAACTCTACAGTTAGTATAGATATGGGCAGATATGGTTTGTGTGAAAGAGTGGAGGGGTGTGTGTATGGATGCTGGGTTTTAATTTGAAGGGGTTGAACTTGAAGGACTTTTTTCAACCCAATTTAACTATGTAACAATGTAATGTGGCTTGTAAAAGCAGCTTTAGTGTTCCAAATATAGAACACTTCATAATGAAAGTTATTATGAAGACAGTAGGGCAAAAGGGGAGAAACCAATCAAGATGACAATACTAGGTCATGGCAGAGATTAATGTAGACAGAAGGACAACATGGAGAAAGAAGGGCATATTGTAGAAAACTGGACAAGATGGTGAATTTATAGAAAGATGGAGACAGTAGGACAAGATGGTGACAGCAAGGATACATGGACACAACAGGGCAAAATGGAAGTTTGAGACAATATTGCAAGATGGAGACAGTAGGAAAAGAAGCTGACAGAGAAAATATGCAACACTATGATATTAAAGAGATGGTAGGGACAAGATGGAAACAGTATGGAAAGGTGGAGATAATACAGCAAGATGGACACAACAGGAAGACAATAGCTTGAAATAAATTAGGGCATGATGGTGATGGTGGGACATGAATAACTAATTCATGTCAGGGATGGGAGGGACAGTAAGAAAAGATGGGGACAGAAGGGCAAGATGGCAACATAGTTATGCAAGAAATTACAGCATGGCAATGGTGAAAGCAGAAAAAGTAAGAGATAATATGGCAAGATAGAGACAGTAATGCAAGACGGGAACAGCAGGGCAAGATGGCAAGTCATGACAGAGATTGGGGAGAAAAAACACTAAGCTAAGATAGAGATACAGCAAGATAGAGGCAGGATAGTGAGAACAGGGAAAGAAGGCCAAGCAAGAACACTAGGTTATGACAGAGACTGGGGAGACAGCAGTAAAATAATATGACAGAAGGGCAAGATGTCTCTAGTAAGTAGAGATGGAAACAAAAGATGATGAAAGATATGGGGAAAGATTAAAGGACAAGATGGAGGCAGAAGATTAAGATAATGACTGTAGGAGAAGAAGTAGGGATTAGTTACAAATGGTATTAAACTATTATTTTTTCAAATTATTGTTATTTTGTTCCATCAGTAAGATGTGAGGGTGCAGATAACTGCACATTAAAAAATCTTCTCTGTATATCTATGAGAGGAAGATGCTATAGAGATTCTCTTAGACCAGGAGTGTTCATACTTTAGTATTGCGGGGTTTACTTTTAGTGATGTTGTCCCATTATGATATACATTCATAATATTACAGCATTATTATCCATGGAAAATATTACTTAAATATAATAGTGATTTATAAGAGAATTTATATAACCATATTTGAAAAACAACTATTCCTTATGTAACCTTAACAGAATAAATGAAAAGAATAAAACAGAAGGATAATTAAGTCAAGCTATTTGTTGACAGTGTACTGATCACCAACTAAAGGTCTTACTGGTAGATCCTAATCTACCTTTTTGACACACGTTAGGCAGTACGTTATTAGGGTAGTTGTTGTGTTGGGTAGCCGAAGAGTATAACAGTGCTTTATGAACAGGCTCATACAGGCCTTACAGAACAACAGTAACTTCTTACTTTCACTTTCAAGCTGTACAGAAAGTCCTGTGTATGCACAGTACAAGTCCTGTGCACAGTGACACCTACAGGCCATTTGTATAAACATAGTTTATTTGGTGCCCAGATCTGTCTTTCTCTATACTTACATATGGGTGAGAGCTGTCATATTGTTTCCCTTTTAAAGTACATATATTGTATGATGTATTGTCCCACAGAGGAAGGAACACGTTTTGACAGGCACATTGCTGTAATACATTTTTAGAGCAGGACATCTGTATCCAACTATTGAGCACCATTTACTGTACATGCCCATGCAAAACAAAGAAATAAGGGGAGAAACAACAGTAATCCACAAGTGCACAAGTGCAAACCCTTTTTCCGTTTTATTCCAACAATTATTTAAAGTAGGATTTCGTGGCTGTGCGTCCAGTGAATGGAGACAATTTTGGGAATGAAAAGTTGCTGACGTCAAAGACTTTACAAAACTCTGAATGTTACTTATCAAGCCGGTTATGTTAACAATTTCCCTACAGCTCTTAAATGTGCAATAAAATTCCAGGTACTTCAATACAGCGTGTCTTTATTTTTCCACAGGGTACCTGCTATTCCAGGCGCTGAGCTAAAAATACCCTCCTGGGTAATATCACAGGGAAGGGTCTTGTTAATCTCTCCCATAAAGGATTCTCTGCACTTCTCATTTCAAAAGGCTTTGGAAAAAAAACACAGAAAACATTATTCTGTCTGTAATTTTGTTTTGATGGGACAGTTGATTCATTTGTAGAGGACTAATTTATGAGGCTAGAAATAACAATGAAGACATTACATTACACAGTATAAACAAACTAGGAGAGGTTGATTTCCCTGCTCCTCTAAGCTGGTTATGTTGGTTGGCCACTTATGCATTGCAATGGCACAGTTTTACAGTTTGGATGAATCCTAGTTAGTGCCTAACAACTAGTAAATGTCTGTGCACCACAAAAAGACAGCCTGGATGGACAATCTATCTGTAGTTGGCCTGTCCACAATGTATATGTGATTTGCCAGTTCCCCATCTCCAGTCATTTATCAGGTACCAGCATATCTAAAAAGAAGTTACAGTTTCTTCCTACTTCCAATGTTCTTGTTAGGGGCACACAGTGTAAGTATTTGCATTTTCCTGACTATTGTTCATGAAGAAGAGATAAAATGCCTCCAATAGTGCAAAAATGGATGCAATATTAAAGGTACATGTGTCCAAAGATGCTCCTTGTACTTCCCTGTAGTTGAAATGGACACCAGTGCATCTGTTCTGCCTTCATTTCTGAATCACTCGCAGATGCTCCAATTAATGCAGGGGAACCACAATGCTACCTCCATTTTCATGCTGGCAGTAATTCTGAGGCTCCTTCTACAGGTCATATCAATAAGCACCAGTGAATCATCAGCAGACATCATGATTACACCAAGCAAGCAAAATGTTGCAAAACAGTGTAGTATCAATAAAAATGTCTATGACTGCCAGGCATCGATAAATCAGGAGAGAAGCTGCAGTTTCTTCCTACCTCAGGTTTTTCTCATTAGGGGTACTTCTCCTATTTGGACAATATCCAACAGACAGCTCTTTTGTTGATTTGGACATATAATACTAAAATTGGCCCATGTATGGATGCATTATGAACCCAGTGGCTTGAAGGAAGTTGGGTGCTAATTTTTGGACACTGCTTTATCTATGCCATGCTTAGGAGGCCATTTTGAAACCATACCATAGGATCTTTGTGCTACAATCAGCAGATGCATTCCATGGAATGTCTCAAGTGACAGGTCCAACAGGTCTTTGCTATGCACATTTAGAACCAAAGTGCTGTTATAAATGATGCCGCATTTTACATCTGTAGTGCATTTAACAATGTCTATAGTTAGCAAAACTGACCAATGGACCTGGTGTTGCTAGTGCCAAGCTTATTAGACAACCTGTGTCTCCTAGTATAGTTTGCTGTACTATCTCAAAGCAGACAGCTTCTACCCATGCCCCATTTTTACCCAGTGATCTGGCACAGAAAGTGGTATTATTCTTTTTTTTTCAAGTTGAAACATTGGTTGTAACAATGCACTATTGTGTTACCTGATTAAAGAGAGTCATTTGCATCCATCTCAGTATTGGAAATATGTTTTAAGACAATTACCATAAGTTAAAGTCTGATTACTTTTTGGATTAGAGTTGGCGTTTTTTTCCTCAATGTTTAGAAAAGGAACAAATCAGGCGGACACTTTATATGTGCTTAAGAATTATTCTCATTAAATTAAAATGAATAGAAATCACACGAGGCATGAGAGATCAGTAACCACAAAATCATCCTTATAAATGGACACTATATAATTGTAAGGCAGAAACTACAGTTTCAGGGGTACCCAGGACACAAATAAACACTCACTCCAAATCTCACCCTAACTGGCCTTCAGGCTGGGCCTCCTTAGCTCATAAAAAGGTTACAGATATATAGAAACATTGGGGTAACAGTCACACTGCTATATCTTGGCTATATCTACTTTGTGTAGGCCTTGACAATGAAGGCTATAGACTCTGCCCAGCAGAAGAAGAGTTAATCAACACATTTTTAGCTTGCCAGAACACAGACCAAGGTGTGATGATATATGTCTTTAAACTCTGATGTTTGAAGTAAAAATAAAAATGAGGGGGGGGGAGAGATTTATTTAAAAGTGTCACTATTCTACAAACAAACTGATTCAGTGAGACGGAGTGTGCAGCAGTGACCGATGTGGCGTATATTTTCTCTGAAACCTGCAAAGTGCTTTCGCTCGCGTGGCACAGCGCTGTGTAAACTGTTTATGCGAGGCTGTTCCCTGGAGAGATCCCAATAAACTCACCAGAATAATCCCATTCATATAAGCGAGCAGGATTAGCACCCTTTCACTGCCAGGCAACTCGTCTGTCTTTCTCTGTGCCTGATTGGTGTTTGTTTCTAGAAATGATCCAGAATGTTTTATCTGCCTCTGAATGTGGCCATGTATATAAACCCAAATATATATTTTTCCCAACCAAACAAAATTATCCCAATATACATTCTTTTTGACATAAAATTTCCATTAGATAGAAAGTCCTGAATAATTGTAAGCAGTTTCTGACTGTCCTTTTCTATTCCCTGCATGACTGGCTTTGACTTTTAAACGGTATAGAAGAAGCTAAAAATAGACAAAGAGGCACACTATGGAAATCAGTGTTAGCTGAACGAGAGCTGACTTCCGTTACAGCAGTATAAAACGAGATAAGCAAATGTACAGTACTGATTTCAACTGTAACTTGAAGACCAACTTACTAATGGATAAAGCTAAGTTGCTTAGAATTATGTATATTTTCTTTTATTACATAATATTATTTTGTTTTACGGTTTACATGCCTTTTAAACTCTCCTTCTGCATCAGATGGCCTCGCCAGTTTTCACTTCAGTTTCTCCCTTCCCAGATGTTTACACTCACTGGGAAAGCAGTTTCACCTTCTCCCTTTTGAACTCTTTACTCCCTTCTATCCAACTTCTTCTCCATCAGCTCCAGCCCCACTTCTGCCATTCAAACATCATCAGGTCACTAGGGAAATCCCTAACGCTGCCGCACAGTCACTAAGCTCCCACTGCCCTCACAATCACTCTCTTCCAGTCATTTTACACCCATTTGACTCTCATGCCTCTAGTTAGTAAGTCGTGTTCTGACTCCTGAAAAAAGAACCAGCTCATTTTCCAGGTTTGTTTTGGGCAGTTACCCTTCATGCAGTTTCTAGAAATGGGAATGCTAATAGAGAAAGTTGTGGGCATGTGACAGCAGTCAGTAGAGCTGTGACCAGTATAACCACCCCCTGCCCTGACATTTATTTGCTCAGGCTTAACATAGATCAGTCCTCAGCACCGAGGGTGTTGATTCACTGACATTAGGCAGCTCCATATCCCAAATTCTGGCTTGAGGTCAGCATGCGGAGACATGGCTCAGTTCCAGCCCTGCACAGTGTAAAGTGTGTCGGAATGCATCTGATCTCAGCTAATCTCAGTGCCACAAAGTAATGTGCCACACAATGGGTTATGGGGGTCACTGACTATTGTTGTGTAAAGTGTTTTAGAGGCTAAGTGGGAAGTTTAACTGTAAGCATTTTAATGTGATGTTCATGAGTGCACAAAATAGAAGACTGGAGGAGAGCAGAACAAGATGGGAGACAAAAGGGCACATTGGAGACAGTACAGAAAGATGGAAGACAGTAGGGCAAGATGGAGACATTATGAAAAGATGGGGGCAGTAGTGCAAGATGAAGTTGGATAAGATGGAGACAGTAGGGCAAGATGGGGAAAGAAGGGTAATGAAGACAATAGAGTAAATTGAGACAATAGAGTAAATTGGAAACAGTAATGGGTTAAAGCCAGGTAGGATGATACACTGTATAACATTTTTGTCGACATATAACTACCAACTCCCACTGATAGCCAGATGCCAACAGAGTCCAGACCCCACCCTGCCTGTCCAGCAAGCCTCTTCAAAACTCAATTCTGTGAAAATTGCCATTAATTCCCCATCTCTGTTAAACCTTTATAATCTTCAGTTTGAGCACCCAAACCACACCTATTTATTTCAGTACAAAACAATGCAGCACTGAAATGGTTTAACGTATACCAGGCAGAACTAAGCATCCGGTTCTATAGTTTGACCTAACATACACACACAAATCTCCCTGCTTTGGCTCTGGCTCAATGTCAGCTTGTAGTGTGTACATTTCTCCCTTATCATTCTCCTTACACAAGTAAGCACAGCTCAGTATGCCAGCTCAGTGCATAAAAATCACAAAAACGTGTATGTGTTACAGCTCCAACTAAAACCAGCTCTGCAAGAGAGGTTCTCTTTGGACCCCTTTGTACTCCATGACAAGATTAAAGCTGATGTTGTGTGCACCTTTGCACATCTAAGTTAAAGTCAAGAAGTACAGATAACACCTACAGTACATGGGCTTCTGTTTCTCAAGTCTAGTGGCATACATGTGGGTAAAAAGTTGCAAATATTTCAGCATACAGTGTTTCTGCACATCAGTATGGCAAAGCTGAAACATCTAAAGAGACTGCTGTAGAAAAGTTAAACAAGGGAGTTGAGCACTGTATGGACTTTCCTTAGTGGTCTTCTATTCATTAAACGTCAAACGATGACCTCTAGTAACTATCTATCATGGGACAATAGAGATGCACCAAAGCCCAGCAATTTTTGCAGGATTCAGACATTGGGGGAAATTCACTAAGTGGTGAAAATTCGCTAGCGTTGCCTTCGCTAATGTTCGTCGCACTTCGCCAGGTGAATTTTCACCAGCGCTACGCAAATTCACTAAAGTTACGATAAGGTCGCCGAACGGTAGCGTAGTTGCGCTAGTGTTATTTCACCAGGCAAAGGGCATTTAAGCTAGCGATGCCTAATTTGCATACGGCGTGAATTTCAAAGTCTAATAGAAGTATATGTTACAGCCACTACATTGTAGGAAACCTTTAATAAAAAAAATTAAGTTGTCCTATTGCCCTACATGTGCCCCCTGTATAGTTGAGTTGCCAAATGTTAGGAAATGTAGGGGGGAAGGAGGGTAACCCCCCAAAAAAAGTAGCTCTTTTTCAGACTATCACCCTTTAAAAGGTAAAACACGCCAGTGTTTTTTTGGGACTTAGAATTTTCAAACTCCTACCTATTGTATTGACTTCGCTATGGTCAGACTTGGCGAAATAACGTCTAGCGTAAGTGGTAACGTTCAGTAAAATGGTCATCTTAGTGAATTTGCGTAATTATGATCCTTCGTCAGTGCGCAACTTCGCCTGTCGTAAGGGTGCAAAGTTGCGCTAGCCTAACTACTTCGCAAGGTGTTAGTGAATATGCGAAGTTACGATTTGACATCACAATGGCAAATTAGCTTCGCACTTTAGTGAATTTCCACCATTGAATCTAACTGAAACCAAACCTTTCCAGTCAGGTAACTTTGGCAGTGGACAACTGAACATAATACTATTTTGTTTAGAGATGTTAGAAACTTTTGATTCTCCTCGAATTTTATTATGCAAATTAGGGTTTGAATATGCTTCGATATTCAGGTGAATCAATATCAGATTGAATAATTATTATCCTTAAAAATGAAGGAATTTATGTGAATTCTAGCTGAAATATAAATAGTTGGAGAAATAATTGGGCAACTCTTCATTCTTTTTACCATTCTATGCTTCCAAACCAGTGAACAAGTTTACATTCTTCCTCCGTGGGCTGAGATACAATTGGCTGTAAGTCAGCGTGGAAGTCTGAACCGATCTTTAGCAAATTCCACAAGAATTTTGTTCAATATTGTGTCTTCATATTTATTTTATTTTTGTTTTTTTATCACGTCAATTACATCCCTACAGAGAAATGTGAAACTCCCTCCTGAAAGGAAAGCAATACACAGGTTCCCATTGGCATGACAGGAATGAAAAATACAAGCTGGGCCTAGAGAATGTTTTATAATAAATGTTTTATAGGTCAATCCACATTACTAAGAATTCTTTTTGGGCTAAGAGCAGGAGAGTTGTGTGCGATACCTTGAAATGTCAGTGTAGTTCTGCTTCTTTTCATGTCTGTAAGATCACAGAAATTCTATATATTAAACCTTGGTTCATGAAACATTCATTTTAGAATCAAGAAATCAAGCAGTACTGCTATACCTTACAAATTGATGGAACTATGAATTCTTCTGTAGCATCAAGGTAATTTCTACAGCATTAAATATTCTCAGTGTACAGAAAACAGAAGGGCTTGATGGTTTTGGTTTTGTTTGTTGCATTTCATATTGTCTGTCTCCCCTCAATTCTGTCCTCTTGATCTTAACACAATTTCAAACCTATTGATGGTACCCCAGTAAAGATCTTTAATCCTTCAGGCTTTACTCTTCCTAGGACTATGTTCTCTCAACTTCAATGCTACAAGTAATAACTAAAAGGAAAGGTGGTTGTGATGTAAACCCTGTACTGTATGCTGTCCTCTTCATCTGTCCTCTTCAACTCAATTCAGTTATAAAGCAACTGATACTAACCTAGTTCTAGGTTCTGTAAACCGTAATACTTCAAGTAATATCTACAAGGCAAAGTAGTTTTGCAGAAATCCGATATTCTGTCCTCTTTGTCTCTTCCAACTTTAACCTTCTAGCTTTCAGGCCTACTGATGAAACTCTAGTCTTTAGCTTCCATCTTGAACTTCTCAGTTCTCAATCTTTACTTTGCCCGGGATTAGGTTTTTTACCTCAATACTTCACATACATAGTATAATTAAGACTCCCTTCCAACTCAAAAACATCAGAGTGATGCACTTATGTGTTTAAATGTATACCCCTCTATTGCCAAGACAGACCTAAAATGATTGTTCAAAAAAGGTGTGGGGCTTACTGGAAAGTGATTAGAATGGTGTTGTGTATATCAGGGCACCAAACAAATACAATATGTTTTAGGAACGTTTTGTGGGGTTCCACTCCAAGAACATGCATAGGCTTACTAATAACTGTTTTGGAAATATGGTTTTCCCTTTTAAATAAGTGGATATTTTTCCACTACGGAACTTAGATAAAAATTTAATAGCAGTGTAGGCACAAGGTATAAAACAAAGCTATAAAAAAAGTGATGCAAATGACACATTACATTTATTATTTCATATAAAAAAAGCACACCATCATCAACACAAGTTGAGGAGCATTCTACTCAATTGTACATCCTCACATTGAGAGGCCCATTTATCAAAGGTCGAATTTTAAATTCATGTGAATTTTTTTTACACTAATAAATTTGATTATACTCAGATTCAAATGGGAGGTTATATAAGAAAAAAATTCGAGTTTGGATTATTCCCAATTCGAACTTGTGAGTTTTGACCAAAAATACAATTCGAAAAATTCTAATTCGAGTTTACCATTTGACCCTTAATAAATCTGCCCCTATGAATGTCTTTTGACAGTAACAAAAAGAAGTGGAAAATCAATACACTGTCCACACAGAGGGCAGAACTGTGAGTTCTCCATTGTTTATGCCGCTGAATTATTACTAATGGGCATGCTGGGAGTTTGTGGGCACAAACATAGAGGTAGCAGCTGTGCATCATTTCTGGAACATATAAATGAACACATTTGCAATATATTTTAACCCCCCAGTGTGACTATGATTCATTAAGAGGCAGAATAACATGATTACCCCAGTAAAGGCTAAATGAAATAAGCCCATTCCTGCTAGCTCTTAGGATTGAGCATGCAAAGGGCCCACTGTATCCCCCCAGAATCAGCCAATGCGAGGAAGCGGAAAAAAAATGTCTAACAATAGAAAGGATGGAACATTTTATCCATGGTTCTATTTACAAGCCAGAAAATCAACCGTGCAGTCGTAAGTCGTGTGGCTGGCAAACTTTCTTACAAACAATTTACTGAGAGCTCTGTATCTAAACCAGACAAAACCACAGCGCTTGCTGGACCAGTCCCAGTTCAGCATTTAATCCTTTAAAGCTGCAGTTGCTTCTAATTCCTGCCATAAGCCGAAGCTGGTGACACTCTCAAGGCTGATGCTTTCATTCCTTGGGAAAGGGTTTTGGCTGTAAGTTGCGTTATTTAAAATCTTTGAGTGAAAAATAACAGACAGTCAGTTCCAGATGAGTGTATTTTTTTAAAGTTTCAATGAGTTTCCCTGTGGTGCTTACAGCCGTTAAACTCAATTTTGCCATACATTTATTTTGGTTCCTCCACCAAACCACAGTGCTTTACACTTGCTTTACCTTGTGGTGGAATGTACCAAATGGTGAATCCAAGTTAAAACACCTGTAGGTACTGCGCATAAAGGATATAAAAACTACTCACTTGTATCTTATTTTCCTTAAAATGTTTATTTAAAGGAAAAGTAAAGCATGTAATAAAATAGAGGGCCCCAGCAAATCCCACCCTGCCTAGCTGCTCCACTAGACTCTTAAATGTGCTTTCACTCCACTAAACCTTGACCCAAAATGTAGAGTGGTGTAGTGCTTTTGGTGTGCACCATTCTATAAGAGCTTCTGCCAAGGTAGCCTATGAACACTAAGGGGCAAATTTACTATTATTCCCAGAAAAT
>CM044447.1:44201776-44215212 GCA_024363595.1 Xenopus borealis
CAAGGAGAAGAGTAAAGAACATCAGTGAATTAATTATCAAGATACCAAGGAGAATAGTAAAGAACATCAGTGAATCAATTATCAAAGTATAAGGGGTAAAAGAGTAAAGGACATAAGTGAATCTATTAAGGAGAAGAGTAAATAACATCAGAGACTCCATTATCAAGGTATCAAGCACAAAAGTAAAGAAAATCAGTGAATCCATTATCAAGATACCAAGGAGAATAGTAAGAACATCAGTGAATGCATTATCAAGATAACAAGGAGCAGAGTAAAGAACATCAGTGAATCCATTATCAAGATAGCAAGGAGAATAGTAAGAACATCAGTGAATCAATTATCAAGGTACTGTACAATGGGGAGAAGAGTAAAGGACATCAGTGAATCTATTAAGGAGAAGAGTAAAGAACATCAGAGACTCCATTATCAAGGTATCAAGCACAAAAGTAAAGAAAATCAGTGAATCCATTATCAAGATACCAAGGAGAAGAGTAAAGGACATCAGTGAATCCATTATCAAGTTACCAAGGAGAAGAATAAAGGACATCAGTGAATCCATTATCAAGATACCAAGGAGAATAGTAAGAACATCAGTGAATGCATTATCAAGATACCTAGGAGAAGAGTAAAGAACATCAGTGAATCTAACCAATAAGGGAACAAGGGCTGGAGTCAAGCACACAGGTGAATGTATTGTAAAGAGAAGACGTCAGTACCCAGCCGATGTTATATAAAGGAGTCAAGCACTCCACCAGGGCTCCAGTGCAAGGTAACTGACCAGGAGTAAAATAACTCTTCCCAGTTCCCCCATAGGCCCTGATGTTCCTCCAAGGGAGGGCCAAGAGTGTGGATGTGAATGGCCCCACATTTTTATAGTTGTTTCTCTCCAAAGCCAACAGACTTTCACTTCCACTGGCTCAGTTTGTAGCAAAACAACCACATCACAAGAGAAACCCCAAGTTATTGCTCAGCCCAGCTTTCCAGCTCCATCACATGCTAACATAATTTTGTACAAATGTATACTTTTTACACCCCCCATTCTCCCCACCAACCATTTATGCTCAGTGCCAAAGTATTGCGGAAGACCAAAGGAGAGGATGTGCTGTATTCCTGTCTCCCAGAGAGAGAAGAAGGATTGGCATGCCTGAATCTGTCATTTATTATAACCAGCAACTATTGAAAGTATTCAAAATGAACTTTTTGCACCCACCAGCTGAGCAGATGCAACCAATGTGGTATCAAGGAAATTAACGTTATTTGTTAGCACCGATGTACACAGTCAAGGGAAACCATTTGCAAGGAAACAGATTTCCTAAATGGAATGTACTCTTATTGTATTTTGACATTCAGCAAAGGTCATTCTCCTATTAATGAACCTCTAGCTCACTGTTTCATATACTGGTGCCCTAGGGCTGCTGTACAAACTGACATATTCTGTAGCCTTGTTGCTTAGTTTAGAGCCCTCGAAAAATACCCAGAGCACTGTGCCAATCCTTATTTAATGGGTAAGGGTCTGACACTGAAACCTGTGGAACATCCATAAAAAGCCTCTTCTGATGCCTTTTTGTATCCCGCTATATATATATTGGCACTTTAGTATGACCCGCTATTTGATGTTTCTAATCCAGCAAAGAGGAACCATGAAGCCTCTAAGGCCACTGTCCCTTGCATGTTTAAATGAAATTGGTCTTTCTCAAAGTCTGTCGAGTGAGGTTTACTTAAGAGAATAATACAGCTTGGCATTAATGGGTAGGGCTCTCCAATAAACAAATGGAAATGTGGTAGCGTTTGTTTGGCAGAGTGTCTATTTATTTTGGAGTCTGAACTTTGTCTCAAGGTCTCCCCCCGCCCCCCCTCCCAGGTCTGTATAAACACCTCAGTCCCCTCTGTATATTCATCTCACAATCAGATGTTCAGTGGAAACTGGGTTTCCACTTCTGGAACATTTCAACGGAATCAGAGGCTTCTCGAATGTCCCAGTGGTGTCTGTGCATATGTCTCTCTGCTACTGACAGGGGGGGCTGAACACCCAGGGTAGCCCTGTTGAAAAGTCTGTAACATAACAGGACATGCACTTAAACCCACTGTAGCAAACACAAATATACACTCAATTCAAAGTTTGTGCAGGTATTGATCGTTGGATGTTTTAGTCTTCCTTATTCTTATTAGGAAGGTTGATCCTTACATTCTCTTGCGAAATAATGTTTAATACAAGCGAATACCTATGCTGCCATAGTTTTATGGTATCTCTCTGTACAGGCTATGGGGAAAACTTATTAACGTGCGAAAATTCACTAGCGACAGCTTCGCACACATCACAACACTTTGCCATGAGAAAATTTGTTCATACAACCCTAATTCACTAAAGTGCGAAGTTTCGTTCAGGGCACCGAACACTGACGTAGTTGCGCTAGCGAACTTCGACAAGCAAACCGAATTTGCGCTAGCGTTGCCTAATTTGCATATGGAGTGAAGTGAAAGTTCGACGGACGTATATGTTGCAGCAAATAAATTACATTAAACAAGCCCGGGAAACCTTAATATAATAAAATTAAATTGTTATATTGCCCTACACATGTGCCCAGTCTATATTTTAAAACAGTCTTTCAACCTTTCACGCTGTAAAAAGGAAAAGACGCTAGAGTTTTTGGGACTTGGAAAAATTTTCAACGATTTTTGGACAAACTCTTATCGACTCTGTTGCACTTCCACTGGTCTGAGGTGGTGAAGGCAAGTCTGGCGCAAGAGGTTATGTTCAGTAAAATCTGCATCTTAGTGAATTGGCAAAGTTACATTCATTCACCAGAGCAAACATTGTGAAGCAACGCTAGTGTACCTCTCCTTTGCTAGCGAAGGAGCATCTGCGTTTGTTAGTAAAATGGTGAAGTAATGAAATGACGTCACGCTGGCAAAAAATTGCTAGAATTTGTTACTTCACCCTTTAGTGAATCTGCCCCCATGTCTGTTAGGGATTATAACACAAAAGGAGGACTATATGTGACCATCCTATGATAGTGCCTAATTAGGCAGGGCTAAAAATTTAGGCAGTAGAACCTTAAAGGGATCCTGTCATGGGAAAATTTTTTTTTTTCAAAATGCATCAGTAAATAGTGCTGTTCAGAAGAATTCTGCATTGAAATCCATTTCTCAAAAGAGCAAACAGATTTTTTAATATTTCATTTTGAAATCTGACATGGGGCTAGACATTTTGTCAATTTCCCAGCTGCCCCAGGTCATTTGACTTGTGCTCTGATAAACTTCAATCACTCTTTACTGCTGTACTGCAAGTTGGAGTGATATCACCCCCTCCGTTTCCCCCACCCAGCAGCCTAACAAAAGAACAATGAGAAGGTAACCAGATAACAGCTCTCTAACACAAGATAACAGCTGCCTGGTAGATCTAAGAACAACACTCAATAGTAAAACCCCTGTCCCACTGTGTACTATTCAGTTACATTGAGAAGGAAAAACAACAGCCTGCCAGAAAGCAGTTCCCTCCTACAGTGCTGGCACAAGTCACATGACCAGGGGCAGCTGGGAAACTGACAAAATGGCTAGCCCCATGTCAGATTTCAAAACTGAATATAAAAAACTCTGTTTGCTCTTTTAAGAAATGGATTTCAGTGCAGAAGTCTACTGGAGCAGCACTATTAAATGATGTTTTCCCATGACAGTTTCCCTTTAACAAAATACAGTCAGGGGTATAGATGTTCTTTACATGTCAGGTTTCATGGTCCTTTAAGGCATGACATACCTTTTTAACAGCCCTTTTTATGTCCCCTTTATCCATCAGTAATAGTTATTAATAATATTGCATTCTACTCTCAAGAGAGAAGAGGATAAGAGTTTATACATTGTGTGGACATTTTAACCAAGAAAATGGAAATAATTTTCTGTGAGCCTCTGAGAGTAACATCTGGGATATCAGTAACCTGAAAGCACTTGCCCCAAAATACTGTTGTATGCAGATGCCATAAACACACAATTCTTTCCATATGTCGCTCAGGAACAGATGTAGATTCCGCACTGTAATCGCCACTATTTCAGTAACGACAGATGATTACACTCCATACCTGCACAGCAAATATATATTAAATCCACATTGAAAATAATTAGTTATATTAAATGTAAATCTGCTATTCTGGCAGGAGAGTTACCAAGCTCTCAGCGGCTGTGGTCAAACAAATACTCCTAGCATTCCTAGTCACAGAGTTAAAGGGGAACTCCAACCAAGAATTGTTTTTTTGCAGAATAATACTTCTAATCAACTTTCTGATACACATTAATTAAAATAGTAAGTAAATGTAATTGCTAATGAATAGGGTTGTCACTTTTTAGGAAAAGATAATGGCTTTCTTATACTGTATATGTTGTATTCTGCCCTTATTGATTGCATTGGGATGAAATATTTTTAGTGACCAAGAAAATTGACCTGCTATGTTGTTTAAAATGGACCTGTCACCCAGTCACAAAAATCTGTATAATAAAAGTCCTTTTCAAATTAAACATGAAATCCAATTTCAAATTGTCATTAAAGCATTCATAGCTGTTTTAAGCTCATTTAAAAATCTCAGCTGTCAATCAAATATTGTCTGCCACTCCTCTATGCCTTAGGCATAGAGGGGGGGGGCAGATAATTACTTTCACTTTCCATTCAGCACTTCCTAGATGTCACTGCTCCCCACACATTCCCCCAGTTCTCTTAACCATTTAATTGTGTAGCCAGGACATGGAGATAGACATTGGGTTCCTCATTCTGGTGCACAAACAAGATTCTGAGATGATACAAGGCTTGTCTTAATAACAGTGTCCACAAAATGGCTCCTGTCTTCTTGCTATAATTATGAATTCCGAGACTGAAGAAAACAAGAATAAAATAATTTATATAGTGTAATTAATGTTCATTTTGCTTGACTAATGTGATAAAATAGGATTTGTAATATTTTTTTGGCGTGATGGGTCCACTTTAAAGAGTCAGACCCAGAGAACAGAAAGGGATAAAAAGACGCTGCTTTCAAAAGCATATTAACAGAAACCTAGGGATAATGAGGAATAAATGTATATTTGGAGGTTGAGTAGAATTATATTTTATTTCATTAAGCAAAAACATGTAGTTTTGACGCAAGCAAATTTTCGGCAGGCGAATTTTCGCTGGAGGCGAATCACGGGAATTTTCCGCAAATTCGCGTCTGGCAAATAAATTCGCCCATCACTAAACATGGCAAGTTAGAGGCAGTAGGGCAAGATAGTGACAGTAAGGCAATATAGAGACAGTAGCTCAAAATGGAGACAGAAGTGTAGAATGGCATCGGTAGGGCAATATGGTAAGTTGTATACAGCTAAACAAGATAGAGGCAGGGAGCTCGATTTTGACAGTAGGGAAAGTTGGGGAAAGTAGGACAAGTTAGTGACAGTAGTATAAAATGGAGACAGTAGGAAAAGCTAGTGACAGTAGTATCAGATGAAGATGGCAGGACTACCTAGTGACAGTAGTAATACATGGGGTCAGTACAACAAGTTCCAGACAGAATCGTAGAATGGTGAGTGGTGACACTAGGGCAAGATGGAAATAGTAGGAAATGATGGAGATGGCAGGGCAAGTTGTAGACAGCAGGACATGATAGACAAAGAAAGTTAGGGTGGTGACAGAAGGGCAAGATGTAAACAGTAGTGACAAATTGGACACCAATACCTGGAATTGTGCAGCAAATGGGATGATCAAAACCTTATTGCATGGTGCTCACAACACTATCCACATGTTGTGAGCACCATGCATTAATGTTGGGATCATCCCCTTTGCTGCACAATTCCAAGTATTGGTGTCCAATTTGTTACAAGTGTATACTGCTGACATGTGGCTAGGGCAGTACCAGTACCAGTACCTCTGAATTTCTTAATCTGCCATCAAAAGTACAAAAAGTTGCAGACAGAAGGACCGGATTGAGATTAAGGGAAGGTTTTAGACAGAAGGGTAGAGACAGACATTTGGACAAGACAGTGACAGTATGACAAGATGATAATAGTAGGACAAGATAGACAGTAGGAGAAGATGGAAATAGTAGGACAAGATAGACAGTAGGCTAAGATTGAAATAGCAGGACAAGATAGACAGTAGGCTAAGCTTGAAATAGCAGGAGCGGATAGACAGTAGGGTAGGATGATGACAGTAGGCATAGTGGTAGACAGCAGGACAAAATCAAGACATTAAAACCAGATGGACGGTGACAGATGGTTAGAAGATTAAAGGAGGGCAAGATGTAGACAAGAGGACAAATTTGTGACAACAGGACTAATGAGGAAAGTAGGACAGGATGGAAATATGGAGCAATATAGAGACAGTAGGATGCAATGGCCATAATACAGAAGAAAAAATGTCAAAAATCAAAATACAGCTTTTAAAAAAGGGGAAAGTTCTGTAGATAGACCCTTTTATTCCAGACAGAAACTATTTGGTGACCCTGTGGAAAATTGGCTGTGTATCTGTGGGTGGTCTACACTGGACACCACCAGAAGAATAATTTGAGTTATCTCCAGAAACCCAGCCTAAGGAGTAACTTTTCAAGTTCTGTTGGCTCCACTCTGTACACCATGTACCTGGGCCTCGTGTTCTGTTTCTAAATGATAAGACTATGGGATGGAAACAGCAGAGCATGCAAGAGACCACAGCATGCCAGAGACACATGCCTGTGAGCAGGGCAGACTAACCTGGAAATAGCAGACAAGAAGAATGACCTGAGTCCGATTAAATGCTTGATCTTGCTCTTCTTTAGTAATCAATATTTCTCATTTAACTAGCAGGGAGGGAGATACAGTAACATATTACTCCCCTAAGACAGCATATTATGAGGGTATAGCTTATTGTGTGCCCTGAACATTCCTTCTCTGTATACTTGTATTTATAGATATGGGTTGGAGCTGCCATATTGCTGCCCATAGCACATAAGCATGTTAACTACCACTCCCATTATCTCTAGGACCTATAAATCACAATAGCACGATTCCGGTGATATCCCTTAAGAATTCAACAGTTACACAACAAATGCAGCCCGTTTACTCTTTTAATCAGATAGAATTCAGCTCAGTATGTCGGCCCAAAATTGACATTGGTGATGGAACGTACGTAGATTTTCTCTCCCTACCTTGGAAGGGCTTTGAGACTTTCCAGGTCATTTGTTCTGTATTTAACAGAATATTTTCCGTTGAACATTAAACAGGCTCTGGAGTTTCTCTAATTTCTGATTCTGGCTTGTATGTTATACCACTAGGAAAACCAGCATACACGCTCACTGACTGGATGGGATGAAAGACTAAAGTTTTCATTCTTTATATTGAACCTGCAGTGTCACCGAGAATACTATATATACATATTGTAGCCTCAGAGACTCTGCAGGTCCATTATAAAAAATGTATATGTATATATATATATATATATATATATATATAATATACACAAAAGCCATGAATATCTTATAAATTATATCCTTATAAACGGTGAGTTCTGATGTCATCAGTTATAAATGGTGAGTTCTGATGTCATTTCTGTCACATGACTCACTGAAACTTGTGTATTACAATAAATAAAGTACCCCCAGTTGCAAAATATGAGGATATTAGAAGTTACCTCGGCGTTCCATGACCTGTATAAAAACAATCGGCCTTCGGCCTCATGTTTTTATATGTCATGAAACTCCTTGGTAACTTATAATATCCTTATATTTTACAAGAGGGGGCACTTTATTTACTATATATATATATATATATGTTTATCAGCAACAGACGCACTCCAGGGCTTTATGATAAAAATAAGAAAATATTTGTTGTCAGTCTTTTGTTCCCGTTTTGGACCTTTCTCAAGACATAATATATAGTATATAGTGAATAAAGTACCCCCTCTGCAGGTACCCCTAACTGATGACATCAGAACTCACCGTTTATAAGGATATAATTTGCAAGATATTTACGGCTTTTGTGTATTATATACAGTATACACACACACACATGCGTATATAATGAACTTATGAACAAGGCTTAGTGATGTCATCAGTGTTATTGGCGCACTTGTGTCACATGACTCACTAAAAAATCTTGGCACAGGAGAACAAGGATCACAGGTCACGGGTGTCCTCCCACTACTTACACCACAATACACTGTGAGCTTCTGCTGCCATGCTGCTTGCATTTGACTTTACTAAAAACAAAAATCCTCATTCAATGGAGAGGCGGTGCCTGTCTGAGAATGTCCTGGTCAGCCAATTACAATACTAATAGCTGTAGTGATGTTAACTGCCATCAATTGCACAGATGCCCTGTCAACTAAAAGCTGTGCCTGTCTCTGGCTGACAGATAAGGAGGAGTTAATTTACCAATGATTTTTATATTCACTGAGCACCTGTTGAACAAAGAGGGTATAATTACTTGGATTTTAAAGTTCTGTCTGACTGGATTGCTTACAAGAAACAAGAGAGTGAGAATAGACTAGTAAGATGAGGGCAACATATATCTTTAAAGAACAGAATCCCAGCCCCAGCTCCTGCAATTCCTCACCATTTATATTTAGGCAATGAGTAATGTCTCATGTTTGACATCCAAGTATGACTTGAGCTGATGATTGGAGCCCTTATCAGCGCTATTAATCCACCACATCAGATTGCAATTCCCTTCGACATCCTCAAATCTCCTTGGCTTTTGTAAACAGTTATAGAAGCATTTGTACAAAAATGTTATTTGAATGTAATAATTGGCTTATCCTAGTCCAATCAGTGTATCTTTAATTGACCTTAACCTCTGCTAAGCCCAGGGGAAAATCAGGAATGGAAGGCTCAATTCAGTTGGTTTTAACATAAATGTTAATTATGTTATGCTTAAAGACACACATGAAAGGTTTGTTACAATCGCTAATCCTTTATAGGCACATATCTCATCTTTAATGACCTCAGAACCCTCTGCAGTGCGAGAACCCTGGTGGCTTTGGGAAACAGGATATGGACCAAGCTCCTGCATGATGCATCATTACCCAGAACATCCCCTTTACCTATGCTATAAAGATAGCTAGAACATCAGCCATAAAGCAGGACATTACTGCTGCTTACAATGGGGATCAGAGAGGATCTGTGTCACTGTGACAGAATGCTCTGTTATAAAGATAGCTAGAATCGAGCTTCCAGGGGGCGAACCCAAAGATGGCCGCATTTTAACAGAGCTCCTGCTAAAGAGCTGAAATCGAGTGACATCGCAACTCACCACAAACCCAAAATCCACACAAAACAGCTCCCAGAAATCAGGATAAAAAGGGGCAACAATTGAATCATGCTCAACCCCTATTTGCGACCCTGGAAACCTGTGCAGACACGCCATAGAGAGGTTCAGGCCGGATCGTGAGACAGGTGGCAAAGCAATACCGGAGTTGGATCAGTGCAGACTGCCCTCTCTGACCGGTGACTCAGGAAGAAGGAGGCCGTGGTCCAGTACCTGGAGCCAAAGGTTGACAGCTGCTCAAGTGCACGGCACAAAATACAGTGCAGATACAGATGGTCACGCAGCACTCCAGACTACAACACAAAAGGGCACATAAAGACTCATCAAGGAAAAGCCACGCATAACCCGCTGACCCGGACGGGACCCCAAATCAAGAAAATAAAGCTGGTGAGTCTACACATTAGGGGCCAAAGCAGAAAACCGGACATGGTAGGGTGGGAGGTAAAGAGGCACGCAGAAATCTTCAAAAACTGCAACATGAGGCCTAAATATAAAGTATATGGGGAAATACCCCCCTCCACTCAATCCAGATATATTTTCAGAGGCAAAAGGAAACATAAGACCCAAGACCTAGGCCTAAAAACACCAGGAAAACCCCTGCCTAACCTCACCCAACAGACATACCTGATATAAATACAAAAATGCCTGAATGCCAGGCCTGCCACACGGTACCTCACAATACCCTGTAAGGCTCAATCACAAACACAACAAGAGAAGGAAAAATCTCTAACCTCTAATAACACTCTGAAATCACAAAACCTGAGATCTAAGCGTATAACAGTGAATACAACAGCAGGGTGAGCCACCTGACTAAAATCAAAGACTGGGATATTACCATGACTCACACCCTGGGTGAAATACATCACATTACAACAGGAATTCAAATCAGAAAAGTCATAACAAGTACCACAAGCTGTAATTAACCCACCACAATAGCTATCTCTTATACCTCATCAAAGAAAACCTGAATTATTAAAAGAAAGCAGATTCAAATCAAATAATCTTAAACAACTTGCCTACCAGGATATGATGTCAAACCTTTAAAGACAAATATTTCTATTGCTGCCCCAACATAGGGAAACAAACATTGAAAACGAGAATAAAAACCACCAAAAAGGGAGACGTCAAAACTATCAACTCGCCACACGAAGTGAATTACCAATTTTAACCCAACTTACACCAGAAATGGATAAATATCTCGGACAAACCAGCATAAAGACACCAAGACAAATAAGACAAAAACCTAAAGACAAAAAAACAGCACAAGATACAGATACAATGGATTCAGACACAGAACCCAGCTCTTAAACTACACTACTAAAGATACAAATACAAGATCTTACGCAAATACTGGGCCAATTACTGGACCAAAAGCTAGCAGGCATCAAAGAAAATATTACAGAAATACACCAACAAGTAATAAATCAAGCGCAAAAAATAACCGAAGCTGAACAAAGAATCAGTGCACTAGAAGACGAACTGAATACCACGCAAAAAGCTCTAGACACACAACAGAGGGAAATTGCCATCCTGGCTGAAAAGGTGGACGACTAGGAGAACAGGAGCAGGCGAAACAATCTCAGAATAGTAGGAGTTACAGAATGATCAAAGCTGCGGATTTGGAAAAATTTATCAAAACAAACTACCAGCCTTGTTAAAAATGGAAGAAGCTCAATCTACCTTCCTCAGAGATTCCACAGAATTGGACCTCCTCCAAACACAACTTCCAACAGACCAAGACAAGTGATATTCAAATTGCTAAATTACTCCAATTTACCCAACCCTTTTTAATCAGGATACAGCTTCTCCCTACTTTTTCCAGCAAAAGTAAAGATTGTGGACAAAGATAATGGGAAGATCCTCTTCTTTGACTCTCCGGAAAAAGCCAAGACATATTCCACCTCTATATGTTTCCCTACTACAAACAAAACAATTACAGGGAAAAAATACAAGGGGTAATAGCAAGAAATATTCGCTGATTTATATTTCTTTTATTTTGTTTCACTTTTCTCTCTCTCTCTTGTTAAAATGTTGAAATACTATTGAATATGCTTTATTGTTTTTCTTACACCAAATGTTCAATGCAGCTTAAATGACTTCAGATACAAAATGTATAGTCGTGATATCTACCACACATAGAACTTATCTAGGCACAGATCAGGGACACTGGCCTGGGACAGGCCAAACCACACAAAAACACAAACCTCTGCAGTTAAACATAAAAAAAAAATGAGTGGGTTAAACCACAAAGATACAAAACATAGAAGAAAGAGATAACAAAACTGAGAAATCTAAAACTCACTTTCACATACTTTCGTGGAATGTGGGAGGACTTAACTCTCCAGTTAAAAGGAGAAAAGTGCTAGACCGATTAAAGAGGGAAAAGGCCCAGATAATTGTCTTACAAGAGATCCACTGGTGTAGAAAAGATAAACAGACACTTAAAAGTAAATGGATACTAATAGTAATAGATTCATCATACACAACAAAGACAAGAGGGGTGGCAATACTAATCAACAAAGACCTCCAATGTTCTGTAACACTGACATATATAGAGAAAAATGGGCGTCTACTGATAATAGACCTTGACCTAAATGGAGTGATATACACAATAATAAATTTGTATGCACCAAATGATGACAATAAACATTTTTTTATGAATGTATTGCAGAAGGTGAGCTCTTGGAGGGCAATAAACATCCTAGGAGGAGACACCAACGCGGTTTGGGACGATTTCATGGACAAAACAGGTAAATCCACATTATGTGAAACTTTACAACTATATGATACTCACAGACACATACAGACACATACACCCAGTTACCAAAGATTTCACATTCTACTCAGGAGTACACAAAACACATTTGAGATTAGATTACGTATTTATATCACAGTCAATTCTACCGACATTAACTAAAGCTAAAATAGGAAATATAGATGTATAAGACCATTCTCCAATCTCAATAAACTTAAAATTGAAAACACCACAACTAAGTTCATATAACTGGAGGTTTCTGGCTTATCTGAGTGACAATGAAGATTTTCAATCATTCCTCAAAACTAGCTGGGAAAATTACATGGATGATAATATTGATCATTGGGATAACCCACAACTGCTATGGGCAGTGGCAAAACTGGTACTAAGAGGACAAATAATCTCATATTTATTTAACAAAAATATCATACAATGAATACTATCACCTCTTACAAACTCAATTAACAGAACGCTACGTAACTTTAAAAAAAATAAAAAATAAATACAAAGAGACAAAAGCACCTTTTGATACTTTATTAACTGGAAAAGCTTATAACCAATATTACAGATATGGTAATAAATCTGGGAAATTATTAGCATACATAGCAAAAAAACAAATTCACAACACATATATACAAAGATTTAAAACCATTAACGGATTGACACAAGACCCCAAACAAATCAGACACATATTAACAGAACACTTTACAGCACTTTATAAGGCCCCGGCAGACGATCCAGAGGAGGGTATAAGTTCTTACAGGAAGCTGGCCTTGCAAAACTGTCAGTCCGAGACTGAAAAATCTTAGACACACCTATAATAGAAACAAAAATATCAAACACAATTAAACAGTTAAAAAACGGGAAAACACCAGGACCAGATGGATTTACAGCAGAATTTTATATATACTGTAACTCTTACTACCAGATATTACACCACTTCTAAACACCTTATATACAGACACCTTAAAGGGAAGCCCACTCTGGCAAATGTAGCCAGAATCATACTGATACCTAAGGAAGGTAAAGATCCAACAGACCCAAAATCTTACCAACCAATCTCACTTTTGAACCAAGACTTAAAAATTCTAAACAAAATAATGGCAGATAGACTACAACAAATACTACCATCAATACTCAATGAAAACCAGGTAGGCTTCCTAAAAAATCGCCACCCAGTCTGAGCTCTCTGACAAGTTATATCTGCAATATATGTTAACAACCTGGAAAAAAGAAAACACGGAATGTTAGTAAATGTAGATGCAGACAAGGCATTTGACAGAATAACACACACTCACCTACGTCGCTTACTTAAATTTCAACACTTTGCCATACAAATGTTAAACCTTTTTAAAAATGTATACCTAACACTAGGGATGGCGCGAACTGTTCGCCGGCGAACTTGTTCGCGCGAACATCCGCTGTT
>CM044447.1:44258312-44268881 GCA_024363595.1 Xenopus borealis
AACTCAAGTGTAGATGAAATTGGGATGGATGCTTGGTCCCAAAATGGCATTTGCGTATTACTCGGCACAAGTCTGCTGAACCTATTGCTTCATCCTATAGTGGCAACCCTGGAATTAGCACCATATTAGGAAGAATGTACAGGATCACTAAGGGGCTCAAAACAATGAATTCCAGAGTGCTCATTTACTGAGGACTCTCCAATACAAGGTGCAGAGCCCAGCACCAGGTAGGTCGCGTGGGTATTGTGAATGGTACTCTTTAAAAACTCCAATGAGGGGCCCCACAAATGCACAACTGAGCCAAATCCACTGGTGTCATGTTAAACCATGCAAACAGCAGGGACCCATTTCAGTTTGGGTTTAAAATTATAAAGATAGGACACACTAGGATATATAATGATACTTAGAGACAAATTATTTCCAGAGCCTCAGATGAGATGGTTGGTGGGGGTTATGAGAGGGGGCATAAGCCCCAGCGATCCTAGCTCTGATCTCAATGCTGTGCAGAATGGTTAACAGCCACAGTGTCTCAATGCTTCGCTACCACATCCTGACTATTTGGCAGTGATTGCTAACCAGGAGCATGTGCACTGTGAGCCAGGACTAGTGCTTTGCACTCTGGTGTAACAATGAGCATCTAGAAGGTAGGGTCTGGAGAAGTTGCAGCAAGAAATGGGGGAGCAATTTGGTTCTCTGGAGTCTATAAGGAGAATAATGACAAAAACATGTAATAATTACCATAGAGCAAAATAAAGCATCTCTGGGCCAAGAGGAACTTTTTCTATAATTCGACCAGCCAGTAAAAATGATAATCAGAGTCAAATTAGTTCCAGTGCCCAATGGTATTTGGATTTTCCTTCCTACCCAACAGTATTAAGTGACTTGTCTGACTATAACATTATCTGAATCAAATCAGCAATAGGGTTGAGGACTGGAGCCTGCCTCAGAATATTAAATAATAACACAATTTAACATGGTTTGGTGGCTGAGTTACCCTAGAGGCCTATGAGAAATTGAGCCTGCATGCATGGTACCTATAAAACAAAGCCATTTACGTATCAATGCGACATACAAGTCTAGTTTACTTCCCCCAAGTTATTGGCAAGGTATTACTAGACCCACAATTGTGGTGTAGTTTCCGGTCCAATGACATCACACACTACTACAGAACTGCCAGATACAAAATGATCCACTAAAATTAAAGCATTGTATGCATAGAGGGGCAGGAGCATGCACAATCGGCCTCATTGTCCCGAGAACCTTTGAGGTTTGAATGCTATTCCCGAAATAAGTAAACGCTTCCTTGGCTTTAAATCTCTCCGGCTCATACAAAGGGATTAAAGAACTCAGTATAATTGATAACATTGCTTGCTCCTACTGCTTGGATTGATCTGGAATTTTCCTCAATGCCAGATGTAAAACAGAATCCCATTAGAATAGGTGAATAAAACAAATCTTATTAGGAATAAGGGAACAGTCTATGATGCTCCCAGCTCCACACAAAGACTTTGGTATTGTACAGAGTCAAAGACCACCTACAGCTTTCACCCACTTTTTGGCATCTAGTAATGGAGGAAGATGCAGTTGGTCTCTAATACAATTTCTGCTAAATGAAGCAGAACCAATTGATCAATTGTGACCAAAGAAAAATCTTTATCGACGCCAAATCTCATAAAAGACATTAAAACAGTAAGCCTGATGGCTGACGCATTTCACATCTAAGCAGGATATTTGATCAGGGCCTATTTAAACTATAATTTAATCTTTTGTGTCTGACTGCAACAAACCCATTTGTTTCACTTTGATAGATGGAATAATATTTTTGGGGCGCCTCTATTTTTTTTTTTTATTTCTTTTAAATACAGGACACTATGACACTGAGTTTGGCGCCACCATGGAAAATAGCATTTCTACAAGTTTCAGGCTTTAAGTCGCTAAGCCCACAATGAACAATTGCTTTTATTCTTAAATGCAGCATGACTGCCTCAAATGAGAAAAGAATGTTAAGGACACCAAGGCAATAAGATTGGAAGGTCAAGCCACCTTCTCCTGCATTATAATGAATTAACTCCACGAAGTAAAATCATCTTGCTTCTTGCACCATTTTGCATTTTTGACATCTTGCACCATACCTATACTGGTTTTTATGATTCCAAACGTGATTAGGCATTAGTCATCAGTCTTGTATTGTGAATAATATATTGTATATATACTGTATATCGTAAGTTGTTCTCGAAGAACATGTAAGTGACAGCAGTCTAGGATATGTGCAGTGAATCATAACTAAAGAAGATGGGAAGATACTGGGAGAATATACTATGAGAAATAATTTAGGAAAAAAAGTCTCCATTCTAGTACCACAGCCCTATTATATATGGCAGCTCAGGTTTAACTCTTGAATGAGACCATGTAAACATGTTTAATTTCCTTAATTACTTCTGCCACTTGTTAACCTAAAACCTGTGGGACCCAAGGCTTTACCTGTAGTTTGGGAGGGTTTGTGCCAAGAAAACAAGCCCCAGGTACAGGTTTTGGTTGGGACAAACTTCAAATGATTGGAGTCCATTACTAAGCATTCACCATTGTAATCTCTCTGGTTCTGCATTGTATTTCAGAGGACGTTTACATTAGTAGTGTGTAGACCAGCCTGAAATATGTGGGTTTGCAATCAGGTTAAAGAAACAAAATCCAAGGACAATTTAAAGTGGGCCTGTCACCTCAAAAAAATATTCAGAATCATATTTTATCACATTAGTTAAGCAAAATGATCATTAATTACACTATATAAATTATTTTAATCTTGTTTTCTTCAGTCTGGGAATTCATAATTATAGCAAGCAGGCAGGAGCCATCTTAGAATCTTGTTTGTGCACCAGAATGGGGGACCCGATGTCTATCCCCATGTCCTGACTACACAATTAAATGGTTAAAAGAACTGGGGGAATGTGTGGGGAGCAGTGGCATCTAGGAAGTGCTGAATGGAAAGTGAAAGTAATTGTCTGCCCTGCCTCTATGCCTAAGGCATAAAGGAGTGGCAGACCATATTTGATTGACAGCTGAGATTTTTAAATGAGCTTAAACAGCTATCAATGGTTTAATAAAAATTTGAAATTGGATTTCATGTTTAATTTGAAAAGGACTAATAAAAGTCCTACGCTATACAGATTTTTGTGTCTGGGTGACGGGTCCACTTTAAGGTTATGGGCAAATCATACTTAAGGAAGGATCACTGCACCAGGGCCAAGGCACCAGGGCCAAGAGTTGGTGACATCAACGAGTCAGGTTTGAGTCATAAAATATTCAGGGTCTCCAGACATGTTACAGGATACAAAAGAATGATTTAGTATTGGGCAGAGGCCAGAAATGTTCTGACACATTCATTACTTCTTGGGACTTTTTGAGTTCAAGTTGCGCTTTGTGGTCCACCATTTGCACATACTACATGAAAATACAGTCCTAGTATTCAGTTCTCTGACATCAACAAAAGATTTAAATCTATTAAATATTTGGAATGTTTAGGCAGACTAAATCACGCAGACTAATCACGCTAAACACATTTCACCTTACTTGGCCTTTGGGCTACGCTAAACTTCAGTTAGCCTTTGTATATCTTTAATGATATATTATCTTTTTTGAGTGAGCAGCATCACATCTCAATTCCATTGTGTGCCGTCTTGCAAACAGTGAACTGTAAGGTGAATTACCCCTCTAATGGTAATTTGTGAATACGAATGGCTCATAAACTTTGTTGAAAAGTGCATTTTCCTTCTTCCTTCACCTCTGTCCCATCTCATAATAAACACACTCCATTGTACCTTTCCACAGCTGTATACGAAAGCCCATTGTTTTCAAAGATTTTGAGATTTTCACTCTTTCTGCCAACAGACTGGGGGGGGGAGCAAACAGTGCATTGTGCAACAGATGAATCCAATAAATTTCTAGCCTGGCTGGCATCAGGCCAGTTTACTACAATATTTGTCCGCAGAACATTTTATTTTTTTGGATACTCGTGTGCCTCGCAGCAAGAGCAGCGTGAAAGCCAAAATCCGCACACTTATTGGGTAACGAGTTCAATCTGAGAGGTTTTTTTTTTTTTAATTACATCATGCATAAAACATGACATATTTTGCTTTCGACCCCCAAAAAATATATAGAGAAAAAAAAAAACATTTGTGTTTTGTATGAGGCTAGACAGTATTAGGAATACATACTCTTTTATTTGATTCTTTTCATTTGCAGCTAACTCTGGGATATATAGATTATTATCCTTAATGTTTGAAGCTCAAACACATGTGGAGTTTCTCAGCGTGTTCACGTTTGCACCTGTCCAACAGGAACTTCCCGTTTGATTTCCCTCCTGCCCACACTAGGCTCAGTTTCATCATGTAATCTGTACCCATTTGCTTACTTATTTTGCCTCTACTCTTCTTCTTAAGCCTTAGTAGCCAATAGCAGGTCTGGCACTCTGGGAAGTTGCTCTACTGGAACTACTGGTGACCGAGTGTCTTTGCCACCCACTAGATTCTGCAATGCACAAAAAAGAGCTAGCAACTGTGGTCTAAAATACATTTCAGATGTAGTTGGTGCTTTTCTTGTCCTTTAACTTGTCTGTATGTTTTTTAGCTATGGGGGGTAAATGTAAAAAACTCACACAGACACAGAGAGAACTCTAGCCACATAGTTGACATTATATCCCAAACCCCAGTATGGCCACACTGTAGTGATGTACAGCTCAGAAATTTACTGACTTACAACCAGCCTTGCCTGCCCCCTCCCAATCTGCCTAAACATTCCAAATATTTCATAGATTTAAATCTTTTGTTGATGTCAGAAGACAAGTGAACACACTGGGGGATACATACTAAAGGGTCAAAGTGAAAATTTGGAGTAGTTTCCTCTCAACATTGCTAATTTACTAAAATGAGAGTTTTGGAGAATTAACTTTGCAGTGATGAAAATCTCAATGCATCGGCATAAATTCACCTCTCTTCTCCAGATAAACTTTCTCCAATGAAAATTCTCCAATTCACTAAGAGCGCAAAATTCTCTTATTTTCACCAAGAGAAAAGTTTCCAAGCCCAGGCTGTAGAAATACTGTACTTCTATAAAGATAGAGCAGCCACTTTTGAATCAACATCAGCCTTTCCATACTGATTTCCCACACTACTGTTGTATTGGGAAAATATTCTGGTAAATTGTCACAGAGAATTTATGCAAGGAGAAAATTCACATTTCTCCTGAAAAAGTGAGCTTATGATTTCTTTGGTGAAGTTTGATGTGGGAAGTCCATTCCAAACCTACCCATGACCTGCTGCTACTTATGGTCTGTCAAACTAAACCTGAGGGTTTTGGGTGTACAGGGAAAAAACCCTGTGGGCCTCACTAGCCCAGACCTAGCCCCTGCCTGAAACATACTACAGATTGGGGGGGGCAGAAGTGGGTTGCCTTGGGATGAGGGGGCTGAATGAAGTTGTGGCTGGGTTTTAGGGGCTGGAGGGGGTTTGCGGATGGGTTGGGGTGCTGTGTGCATCACTACTATACAGCTAACCACTTTTATATGTATTAAGGCAGATGTATCCAGAATAACATTTGTATTTACTCACAATTTAACTGGGAGTTTATGAAAAGATGTGATTGTAGGAACGACCTTAAAATTTGAATCGTATTCAAATAAGAATAAAATTTGAATTGAATTTTCCTCTGAAAAAACTTGAATGTCAGGAAGCATATTAACATCTTCCAATAAGTCAACGGACCTCTGCCATGGATTTGTCAGGTTTTAGGTGGCGAATAATCGAATTAGAAGTGTTTTCATGGTTTGAGGTGTGATAAATCTCATATCTGAATTTACATTCAAATTAAAAACTGATTGTGTGAATTTTGACAACGAATCTTAATAAAAGTATTTTTTTCAACTCTGCAATGTTTATGCAAGTAATGTTTCAGTTTTTTTTAACAGTATTCATACTGTTAAATGGAGTTAATCTGCTAACGTTAGTTGTTAATTTCCCTAAACTTAAATATGTCTTTTTTTGATATGTGGCAGAACAATGAAAGATTTTTTTTTAATTTATGGTATGCAATGGGACAGATTTATATAGGAGTATATAAAAAAGTTCTGTTGATAAGATCCCTGTGCTGTTTATCTTCCCTATATACAGACATCACATGAATAATTTACAAAGTGCGCTTTCAATAAACAGTCAGAGAGCCCTTTAATTTGTAACTTTAGGAGATGTTATTACCAGACAATGGTTGGACATGGTAAGCAGGTGTCTTTTGTCCTCCAGAATATAACATTACTGTATGTGCTATTGATGTCTCTGTGATGTGCCACTGGCATTATTTTAATGTTTAAAGCAAGCAGCATGTTTTACTGCTAATGTGGAAATCAAATTACACAGTTGGAGGGAAACGAGTTTGTGCATTACACCTGTATATTTTAGTTAGCACTTAAACTTTTCAACAGGATCTGAGATTAGAACTAAACAGGGAATGAGTGTATAAACAAGTGTAACATGCACTTGACATATACAAGTTTATGTCTGGTTCACTGTCTGTTTGGGTTCAGTAAAAGTGTGCCACCATCTGGGGTATTATGAAAAACTGTTGTGGGAGGGAATGAATGTTCGCTAAATACATACATTCCTAAGCAACCAACTGCTGGGTTGGAAATCCAGTCTGTCATAAAAATGAAGTTATAATTCTGTTCAATTCATAATTGTGGGAGTACAATTCACATATTTTATTGCTGTCCCATTGGTTTTAGCAGCTTCTACAAGGTTAAAGCTACCTTCAAAGTTTGGACTTGACATGATCATGGTTATTATATTGTTATGTGATCTGACACTCAAGATAAGACTTCTCTTTTGAGCATGGTATTGATGATAAAAAATATGATAGTGAATCTTCAAAAGAACATAGGACAACCCTTGAGATGCAACTCCTCAAAAATTCTCAATTCATACGATTTTTGGACCGTGTGGAGAGAGCAACATTTTTCATCGCATGAAGATTGGTTGTTTGGACGATTGCCCAGGTTAAAAGTCGGCTGACGATAATGTTTCTGCATGTATTGCCGATCTGACGATATCGCTGTGAGCTTCCCAGTAGAATTTGTTGGGCATATTTTTGCACGATTGTGATGGGCAGAACATTGGCTGGTTTGTTCTCTTTGCTGCTTTATTTTATCTGAATGGTTAGTGACAGGTCGGGAAAGGGCACCGACCAATTGTTCATCCAATATTCTGCTCATCAATGGCCAGCTTTAGGATGGCAGAGCTTTTGAGGCAGCAGTCCTGATGCCACCTATCCTCCCACTCCGCCCTTCTAACTTGTAGCGTCGGAGAAGTTGAGGAGGGGCCGCATCGCTAGTTCATTGAGCTCTATTGCGTTTAATGCATTACACATTGCGTTTTAAAAAACGAAAATTCAGCTCTTAAAGTTACTAGAGGAGGCTTTTTGCCGCCCCTGGTAACTGGCCGCTCTGTGCCGCCTGAGGCAAGATTTTCACCTTGCCTCATGGCCGGAGCGGCCCTGATAGAGGTAGCCTACCAGATATGGCCAGATCTGAAATGGGCTCATTTCACTTTTAAAGTTTGAACTGGCAGTTCTACTGTTTGGATTTCCAACACAAGCATTTTATTCATGCCCTTGACCCCTGATTGGCTCTATGGATCACATAGTCAATGTCTCAGCTTACTTGGTTTAATGTCCACACCTACACAGACCTAAAGGAATTAGATTATGTGGATATTTTATTTAGATTCTTTTATTTGCTTTCATAATGTAATCTAACTTGACTTGTAGAACATTTGTATCTTGACTTGTAGCACAATAGTAGCCCCCATCACCTCAGTTACCTACAATACTAATATATTGCAATGTATGGCTGTTTGGTATTTTTATCTGCCAGGAAACAAGAATTTTAGGTGGCGACATAACCAAGACAATGCTTCAGTGAAGTAGGGCCAGCCCTCCATGCAATGATTAAAACCATCATTTTATTACAAAAGCGTTAGGAATGGTAAGTTCTGCCAGGCCTTCTCTTTAACATGTTTGTTATAAAATTATGGTTTTAATCAATGCATCATGGACTGGAGAATTGGCCGCAATATTCTTCACTGTCACCAGACCTCCTGGGTTTTAGCAAAGGTGACGGAGAGAAAATTATTAAAAAGCCTTTCTAGCCTACCTTAGCTCCTGCTGAACTACAACTCCTAACATAACCAGTAGGCACATCAGGGCAGGGCTAAAATAAGAGGGAACCTATTCCCTTTCAGCTGTTGTTGGACTAAAAATCTCAGCACTAAAATTAAGGGGCAGATTTATCAAAGTGTGAAATTAGAGCTCACCACAGAAAAACTCAATTTCTATTATATTTTTATGGGATCTTTCAAGTAGTTATCAAATAGTGAACCATTAATTAATATGCTTCTAAAAATCCCATAGGACAAATCTGCCCCACAGAGTTATTGTCTACATCTTATTCCATCTTGCCCAACTGTCTTGCAATTTAGTTATCATTTTGCATTAGTGGTGCATTCTAGCTCTTCATCTTGTTCTTCTGTCTCTATCTTGTCCCTCTATCAGCATCTTGTCCTACAGTTTAAACCTTGCCCTAGATCTGTTGTCTACAACTTGTTCTACTGATTCCATCTTGCCCAACCAGGGCAGCAAAATATTAGGGTGGCATGCTGCCCAGCCGCTCTCCTACTGGGGAGTGCAGCTCCCAGCAGTTGTTCTTCTACCATGCAAATCATTTAGTCCTAGTGGTGCTATATATATAGCTCTACTGTCTTCATCTTGTTCTTCTGTTTCTATCTTGTTCTTCTATCACCATAACAATTGGTATTTTTGGGAACAGATGCACCAGTGCAGGGACTATGCTGCTACATTCTTTAATTAACACATGTTTTGAGCTGTGGGTTCTTTCTCAAGTGTTACTATCGCCATCTTGTCCTACAGAATCAGCCTTGCCCTACTGCAATTTCATTCTCTCTCACACTTACTGCTGCTTCATTTATGGTTGTAGAGCTGCCTGCAATAACTGCAAAGATTGCACAATAATGGATGTAGTCTTTGTGGTTATTTTATCCATTAATTAAAGGTTCCTGCAATACAAAGCCCCTCCTCGCATTTCCACATCATTACAGTCTGCACTGTGTGTTTTGACACTTCAGAAACTTCACACTAAAGAATTACCGATTTTGAAGGTACAATCCAATTCACTTTTGAAGGTACAATCCAATTCACACTGAAGGCAAGAGCAATTGTACACTTTTTAGACACACCAGACCCAAATGCACAAGGTGCATCTTCCCCTCGCAGCCCAAAACACTGTAACTATAGGAAAAACATGGCAAGTTGGCAACCTTGTTTCACTTCACTGTGCTGCCTTGAACTCATAAAATGACCCTTACTATGTGTGGAGACCAGTTGCACCTACAACCTAAAATACTTGTTTTCATGTTCTTCTGACTGTGTCGCTGTGCCTGATGATCACACCAACCATTAATCACTAACAGAGCTGACAACATCACTTTATAAAAATAAAACCCACGTTCCTTTTGGGCACATTAAATTGTGTCCACTAAAGCAATTTCATAAGGATATTTTGATTACGGCTTCAGATAAACAAAACTCTTGTTTACATAATAGGATTGTTCTCTTTTCTCTCTTCTTTCAGCAAATGGTTCTGGTAAATACTTAGCACTAAGTCTGGCCACACACACACAGCTCTCATCCCATTTGTTGCTCTTCTAGCCAAACTGTATAGACATTTGAAAGTGTCGGCCTCAGCTGCAAACTGCCTGGCTGCCTGCTGGGTACAGTAAACAGTTGTTAGGACCCAGACTATAGACATCTGTGGATCTTATTGGTGGACTAGCGGTCCATGTTTATTACTCTCCCAATCTGTAATCACTTTATCTGCATAAAACCTGAAGTGGCATCATCATTAACTAAAGGTATTGGAACAGTGCGAATGAGGCAGAGATAGATACAAACAATTGTGGGAGCACTTACCGGTCGTTAGACAATCCTCTCATGTGCTTCACATCCACTGTGATCCCAACAGTCATCATTCAGCAGAAAAATAATCAGTAGATTGAGCACCAGATAAACATTAAAAAAGTGAATTTTATTCCATCATCTTTAAAAGCCAAAAATGGTGGCCACTTGCCACTTCCTCAGAAGCTCTCTGGTGCTCCATCAATTGATTATTTTTCTGCTGAATGAGGTAGAGAAACTTAGGAGAGAAGAGGGAAATGCATTCCCCATTACTGCCCCTGCTCTCTGCTGTACTTACACAAATGGCTGGTGCATAGTGTGTGGTTCCTGTGGGTGTGGGTGTAGGTGGCAGTGGGATCCAGGGATTCCAAGTTACTGATCCTATTTTGTTTTTTGCTTTTTTATTTTTGCAAAACCAGTGAGACCAAAAACCTGTTTAATGTTGATTTATAGAACATCAGGTTTGGATTAAATGCAGTACACAAATAATCCATTTCCATGCCAGAGCTAAATTATTGCTTCATGTCTGAGCAATCAGGGAGGCCCATTTATCAAAGT
>CM044447.1:44279448-44295263 GCA_024363595.1 Xenopus borealis
TGTATTTAATAAATGGATTCAGCTCATCTGTTTTATAATTGTATTGGCACAGCTTTCATTTCCCCGCCATTCCATATTTGAGGTATTTACTGAATAATAATGGCATTCGCCAAACACGCTTCCTATTAAAGTGAAATTTTCCATAGAGGGGAAAGGATGTCTGAATGGAATCCATGATGGTTATACGGCAGCTAGAGAGTCAGCTTTGGTTTTTAAATTGAAATCAGTCCTTAAAAAGTAATTTTAAATCACCTTCAGACATAAAGCTTCCAAATGGAGTCAAGTCTAGTGATCAGCACTGAACATGCCCTGTAGCGATCTACATCAGCCTAAAGCTCACTGAGCATGTGTAGTGCCGCTGACACCAAGGATTGGGCCAATCAACCAGAAATAGGGGATCATTTTGTAGGCAAGCACTTTGACTATCACTGGGTTATTATACCTTTGTGGAAAGGGGGGTTCTGGCATTCTCCACATTTGCATTCATAGCAAGTCCTGGATAATAATTTCATACAGGATATTGCACACTATATCACCCAATGACTTTATTCCCACCCCTCCGTATTTCATTGTCTCCTAGAAAGGAGGTGGAGTCTCAGCAGAATTTACAGACTGATAAATCCGGCCAATGACACCATACAATGATACAAAGGTTCAGGAATGTTTAGGAATAGCAAATATATTAGAGGAAAGCTATTAGAAGGATATAACTCAGCTTTGGTTTAGTGTGAAGTGACGTGTAAGTATCATTTGTGATATTTGTGCTACAGCTAAGGAATGACTCACAGTTATATTTATAAAGTACGGCCCACCATGCAGGGTGAGGAACCCACTTAATTAATGAGCAACTGTCTGCAAGACACTGTGTATACAGGAACATAGATATGGGATCACGCAATGTGGGGACTAATCAGGGGCCACTGGACAGGCCACTCCACCACTTACAGGGAATACAGGGATTCATCATTGAAAAAGTTGCATATTCTATACAGTGTTTGCTTTTTATCTATCCTGTAGTGATTTACCCATGTGAGTGGGTTCAGCTTGACTTCCACACAATTTCGCAGGCCCAAGGTGGGATTGGGCTTAACTTTATCCTGCCAGACATATCTAGTTATAAGAAACCATAAGTGCATAAAAAAACCCTTTGTCTGTTGGAGAGAGCTAGCTGACGATTGTAGTTTAACAATGACTGGAATTTTATAGCTTTCTGTATCCCTGGAATACTGTTGTATATATACTGTATACCGTATATGTTTGATGCATTTGTCATATGAACAAATATATGGCGCATCTCTACCAAAGTTTGAAAGATATCAGATGTCCTCCTTGAATAGTAATTTCCTTTATACACGTGCCAGGGGCTAACGATCTTGCGCTTAAGGTTAAATACACAGAATTTGCAGAAGAAGAAGAATGCTTCTCAATAGCTGTGATTTTTATTGTTTTTCTTAAAAATGAAGTCTTCTTGGAAAGATTGCACCTTATCCTTGTCCTGGGCAATGTCACTGTCTGTCCTTATTTATTTTCCCTGAAATACTTGCTCTTAACGACGCGTGCCGCTTTGACATTGAAAAGACAAGTCGCTTAAAGACTTTGCAATATTTATTGGAGAGCTTGTGAAGAGAACGATCCTGCCCCCTAGTGACATTTAATTAGAAATGCATTTGAATCACAAAATGTTCTCTATCCATTCTCCCTTTGTATGACTGCTGGGACACATTTTGTCTGTAAGAATAATTAGGTTTGTTTAATGTCAAAGCTAAAGTTAAATGCCACAAAACCTTATGGAATTACTTAAATTGAATACACTACTTGAAAGACAGGGTCTATTACATTTATGGCTGCATAAAGTTGGGAGCACCTGAATGGTTATTTCAAGCAACCCACCTGAATAATCACCAGCCATCTGCTATAGCTCAGTCTAATAAACCTTCCATCTCAGTCAACTAGATTTAATCCACACAGACCCCTGTAGAAGTAGATGCTGCTTGTATTCTTCCCAACAGCTATTAGTCCCTTGCAGTGAGCAACCACTTCACTATACACCCACACCATATTTCATGATACTTGATTGACTCTAACTTGTCCTAACACTACCCAAGATCAACCCAGCCCATCATCCCAGATTATATATCCATGCCTCCTCTTCCCATCTCTGGAAGAGAAGTTTGAGTGGAAGCAGTAAGTGTTGCAGTAGTGACATCAGTAGTGGGGCTGTGACAGGGCCACCTGCCTGTAACCCATTTGTAGGGGCACTAGGGATTCTATGGGTTTTGGCCCAACTAGTGCATCACTAGAGACCATCAGCAGTAAGGCAGAATATCTACAGTATGTTACCCTTTAATCTGGGTTCCACTTTCATGACCGACAATGATTATTATCAGCACTTTGAAATCTTAGTTTATGAAACTGTTCAGCTCTATAGAAATAAGTTAAATCAACTGGACTTGCTGTGATTTTTCCTTGAAGACATTTCAGCAACTGGCTTTCTCAATTCAGATTAACTTCCTTCGATAATATATCCTCTGGAATGTTGCCCCAATCAGCATAATTAAATTTTTATTATAATCCACAATTATGTCATTAAACTAGGCAATTTTGTAATAAAAAAAATCATACGATGTAACAATGGAAAAAAAAAAGAACAAAAGCATGTATTTGCAAATGGAAGAACTGCATTGAACCATTGCTATAATAAAAAATGTTTCATAAAAAAAAAAATTAGCAAGATTGGATCTTTGATGTGTTATTAAACCTTCCAGGGGGTGGTGCTAAAACAGTATTGTATGTGGCAGACAATAAATGTCGCACCCCCCACCTCTATTCAAACTTGGTTTTTCAGTTTTTACATATATGGCTTCTTTAACACCTCTTTTCAACCAGGTGCTCTGCCTTTTAATTTTAGATGTAGGTACATGGCCTGACCAGTGGAGCAGGCTCTTCCTGTGCTCTCAGCCGTATAGATAGTAGGGGGCCAGCTGGTTGGCAGAAGTGACGTCACTTCAGCACGGCGCATGACATCACTTCCGTGCATGTGACATCAAGTTAGGGTTGCCACCTGTCCGGTTTTGACCCGGACAGCCTGGTATTTTGAAGGGCTGCCCGGGTCAATGCTTCCTGGCCGGTTTTATGGAAACCGGGCAGTATTAGCTTGATTGACGCCGCGATCAGCCAATCGGCGATCGCATCGTCATAGCTCCGCCCCATGACGTCACGGGCCCGCCCACCGACATCACGGACTCGCCCACTGAAGTCACGGGCCCGCCCCCCTGTCCGGCTTCAGCCACAGGGAAAGGTGGCAACCCTACATCAAGTGGATGACAAGCTAACATCATTGCGTGGTGGCGTGTTTAGGTCCGATGCATAGGCAGAATCAGGCCTAAATACAGTCCTGGTTTCAGCTCTGTTCCAGTCTCCCAATAAAGACAACACTCAGAATGATATGAGGCCTGTTATGTACTTTCAGCCTTGTTATGGACTGCATCACTGGTAAAATGGAAGGTACATACCAAAAGGGTTAGAAAATGGGACATGGAAAATGCCCTATAGCCGAGAGAAGGAGCATACCATTAGAGTATACCATTAAGCTGGGAGAATGAGCATATGGGTATACCATAAGACGGAGAAAGGCTGTTTGAAGAAACATGGGGTAGGATAAAACATAAGGTTGACACAAGGGAGCTGATGGTTAGTGGGAAGCAAAAGACATGGATCATACTATACGGCTGAGAGCACAGGAAGGCACTGTTCCAGCAGCATAAAGTTTACAACTAGGATAAGCATGGCATGTATGCTCAAACTGACTGAGGGGTCATTTACAAACTCAAATGTAGTGTGCAAAGTACAATCTGGGACACAATTTACAATTTTACAGCATTGAATCCAGGTCTTGACTGGGAGTCAAAATAGGCCCTGGCATTCCAATACAGAGAGACCCAATCAGCTCCCCACCAGCCCACTAAATAGTGATTTTCTATGGTATCTTATGGCGGCCCCTCTGGCATTTGACAGAACCCACAGATTGCCAGTTGGGCATGATTGAATCCCAGGCTTCAGTGGTAGCTCCTGGGCTTCTCTGCATCAAAAGGTGCATTTGCATGTGATTCATTAGACAAGCACCAAGCATAAAGAAGCACAAGTAGAAAGAGTTAGGCAATCTTACTTTAACGAAGGGCGTCAATGCGTTCAATGATTTTTAAGCAACTTCAGTTAAAGCTGGGGTTGTAAATTAGCCCTAATTTCATCCTGTTTAAAGGGGGATTTTGTCAATAAAGGGAGGAATTTATATAGATTTTATACTCATGGAAGAGCTCATGTAGACTCAGTTAAGTGCAGTAGTACATGGGATGTATTCTCAGGCTCAGAACAAGGTAAATAAGTGGCCTAACCAGAAAGAAGAAGGGTGGATTTTACCATCAGGTAAGCAGTGTACCATAAGGCAGAAAATGGAATCAAGCTGAGAAAGATGGTCGTGTAGCATACATTGAGGGAGATACTGGATTGTACAGCACACTAAAGGCAATACCCAATCATTGACTCTTTAGAACACTGTTATTTTTCTCTCTATTACCATCAACATCCAGCTGGTACTTTCAACCCTTCCTTAGCAGCAGTGCAGCTGGCCATTTCCATAACGATAAAAGCTTTAATGATAACATTATGGTAACCAGTATTAGAAAACAATTTTATAGGATCCCGAAGGGCAATATTTACAAAGGTTCCCAATCTTTTTTATTGTTTACCTGCTGCATGCAGACATCTGTTACCTTTGTGTAGTGGAAGCAGACATCAAAGACATTAAACAGACATTCGGGCTTTTGAAACTTACTGGATTTGACTTTATTAAAGGGATTTGGAGTTTAAATATATACATTCCCCCTAGCAATACATTCTTACTCACTGTCAGTAGAAGCACAGCTCCTTGGTCTAAAATAAACCCAAGACTCCAGAGCAACAAAGTGGGGAAACTCAATGCTGCGAAAGTTTAAAAAGCTTTAAATTTCAGAGTTTTATTTTTTAACTTTGCAAGACAAATGTCTCTGGCAGCTTTGGTATATATTACACTGGGCAGATATCCTGTAGATGAGATGATTCTGTCTGCAGCCATATGAAGTCAATTAGTGCTGGCCCATTTGTGCGAAGCAATGAAAAGGAGCAAAACCGATTAAATGGAACTACAAATTAAAAGGATGGATTGTAGTGAATAATCCCTGTGTTTTCATACTGCCTGAGTAATTGACCTGTTTGTGTTTAATCCAAAATCATTGTCGATAATTAGGTTAAAGGAGATCAAAAGGCAAACATTAGCCATGAGTCCCCTGGGCCATCCGTATTCCCCACAACAGCAAGAGTGGACTTGTTTTCCTGATGCTAAAAATGTAAAGCTGTGCCCAGGCCCAGACTGGCAATTTGTGGGTTCTGGAAAATGCTAGAGGGGCTTCTGTAAGATGCCATAGTTACTATTTATTGGGCTGGTGGGGGCTGTTTGGGCCCCCAGAAATGCCATGGTCCATTTCGATTCTCAGTCCGGACCTGGCTTAGGCAACCATGATTGTGTGCTTACCTTCTGGAACTGCTTTTTGTTTGTAATTGAACATAGGAACTTTAAGCTGATAGGTTCCTTACTTAAAGTGTGTATACTCATTGGCAAAAAGCAAAGGACATGAGTCAAGTGACTAATCATAGTAGATGCTTGTCATCTGCCATGAATTTTGCCTGGATTTGACACCAGTTCTGGGTTTCCTTCTAGGTTATTCCTGTGCTACCCCCACTGGTTCCCTGAGATTAATTTAATTTCTACCAGTGTTTCTAGGGACCCCAGAGGGCAGTGGTAAACACTGGCACTAGTGGCATGGCTCCAGCAACAGAGCCAACATTGCCTACTGTGACCACCACATTCTCTAATCTGAGCCTTACCCGGTTATGTTAACATTTAGGGGCAAATTTACGAATTTCACGTGAAATGATCAAAGTTCGATCGAATTCGATCAAACAACGATCGTACGGATTTTTTGTGAAATCGTCAAGTAAAATTTGGCCTCTTCGATCATCGAATATCGAATAGATCGAATGATCGGATATTCGATCATTCGATCATTCGATGATCGAAGGATTCAAAATTGTAAAGTTATTCAACTGCCTACTTCGCCAGATTGAACCTACCGAATTGTAATAGAAGCCTATGGGAAGCTCCCCATAGGCTTCTGAGGCTAAGTCCAGCTCGAATACCATTCGTACGATCGGAGCGTTCAATCGTTCAAATCATACGAATTTTTCGGACTCTCAAAGGAAATTTCACGATTTTTTCGTGAAATCGAACAATCGATATCCGATTGTACGAATTCATTGAGAAATCAGATATCGAGCAAAATGATAGCCTAAAACTATTCGATAAGCATTCGATAGTCGAATACTTATCGAATTGCGAATTTGGCCAAACTAATTTCTGGGAGTAATAGTAAATTTGCCCCTAACTGTTGTTTGGTTAAACTGGCACTTCACAGGCCTGGGGGATGATAATGAGTGCCATTTTCTCCAGAAATGAAAATAACTCTTCTTTGGCCAATTTGGTGTGAAATGGAGAGCCCTTTTTTTCAAGTGTTTAGCCAACCATGTGTCCCATTAACCTGGTACAGTAAAATCCTGCCTTTGTTCAACAAATTAGTTCACAGTTTGTGCTTCAGGACAGTGTTACTACGTCACAACACACAACAAACCATAAACCCAATACTATTTAAGTCTTTTCATGGATTTTCCTCATGGTTGATATGGTCAAAATTACCAGGCCTAAAATACTTACATAAAGTTAATGAAAACTATACAGAAGCTTAGCCTAGGGGACATCAGATTTCTGTCTTAGCAGTAAGCACGGTTACATTTCTTGCCTCCTTTGTTGCTACCTGTGACTCAAACACTAAAATTTGGCAGGGCTATCTCTAGCAGAGCAACTGTAAGGTTTATAAATAGCAATCCATAATTTCTAAAAGTGTCCTGTAATGAACCCTTAAACGTGGGCTAACCTAGCTTTGCTTTTTAATAAAAGTGGGAATATGTGTATTTTATCCTAAGGTATGTTTTGGCTGGATTGTATTATTTCAAGTCAGATATGAAATTCAATGTATATTTGTCTTCACCTCTTGCATTACTCAGAACTCCAGAATGCTCTCAGGCTCCATGGTAAATCTGTTTCCTCAGGTGTCCCTAAAAAAGAACTTTTACAGCCTATAGTGTGCCCAGAACATTCCTTCTCTGTAAATCTGTATTTATAAATATGGGTAGAAGGTGCCATATTGTTTCCCTTAGACAGTACAATATGAGGGTATAGCTTATTGTGTGCCCAGAACATTCCTTCTCTGTATATTTGTATTTATACATATGGGTAGGAGGTGCTATATTGTTTCCCTTAGACAGTACAATATGACAGTATACCTTATTGTGTGCCAAGAACTTTCCTTCTCTGTATATTTGTACATTTAGATATACTGAAGGTAGGAGGTCCAATATTGTTTCCCTTAGACAGTAAAGTATGAGGATATAACTTATTGTGTGCCCAGAACATTCCTTCCCTGTATATTTGTATTTATACATATGGGTACAAAGTGCCATATTGGTTCCCTAAGACAGAACAGGATGAGGGTATAGCTTATTGTGTGCCCAGAACATTCCTATTCTGTATATTTGTATTTATACGTACATACGGTATGTGTAGGAGGTGTCATATTGGTCCCCCAATACAGTACAGTTAAAGGGTATAGCATATTTGGTGCACAGAATATTCCTTTTCTGCCTACAATGTTTGTATTGAAGTTTAAATATAACCATACAGATATATTAGATCAATATAAATAATGTTTGGACATTATAACATACAATAATTATTACAAAGCTTGTGTTGTAAGTCAAAATAGTAAAGCCGAAAATACGTTAACAAGAAAAGGCAAGGTACAAAGATGCATAGGTACAGATAATGTTTAGGAATTGTACATACATTTTTCTAATTTCTTTTCTATCTTTAGGATGTAAATTGTCTGTGTATCTAGACCAACAATATATAAAAAAAAATGTCTTCATCTTGAGGGGCACATTTACTAAGGGTTGAAGTGAAAATTCTAATTAAATTTAAATTTCAAAAATTTAAATTTTAAATTAATTTTTGGCTACTTCGTTTTTTAACTTCGAAATTCGACCTTTGTAAATCTGCCCCTTAGAGTTGCCTCTTGGAGAGATAGGGACCCTAAGTATGACAGTATATCATTCAAGCCAGGAAGTTCAATTTCGATCCAGTAAAGATAAATTGACTTATGATTCGCTGCTATTAACACTAAAAATACAAATTCTTAATTTTTTAGAGCTGTTTTGTCTTGGCATTACCATTTGTTTCAACTTTTTCATTGAAGACTAGCAGTGCTAATTTTGGGGAGATTGTGGTGCTAATTTGAAACGTTTTCTGTAAATAAAGTTCAATTCTTTCCACGTAGATGCTATTTTAGGACAGTTCCGTAACTAATGGAAGATTTTTATGTTGTGCTCTTTACATTTGGGACAAAAGGAATATGTTGAATCATCAGCTTTTTAAATAAGAAGTGTAACCCAAATGAATCTCAATTGTTGATTTCTTCAGTTTTCACAGTTAATTCTTAAAGAAGAAATTAGTTACTAAGGGGAAATATCAATTTTCAAAACTAAAGACCAGGGTTATTTACTTTTTTTTTTTAATAAAACACCTCAACCAATACCCGATTTGATCTTATTTATTATTAAAAAAGCTTGATTTAATCGGTTCGGGCAAAAACTCAGTAAAATTGAGTGAAAGCCTGAATTGTATGTTTTTTCTGAGTTTATTTCCCAAATCGCCTCAATTCCCAAAAGCCTAAATTTTTCTATTTTGTGCCGAAATGGTTGGATTATTGGGCTAAGTCTAGCGCAGACCACAGAAACTTCCAAATAGAATAGAGACCTCTTATTGACATTGACTTATTATGGCAGATTTTCAGATTCAGGCTTTTTGCCCTAAAAAGCCCTTTAATAGTTACTTGTTATAGTGCTAACCCACAAATTAATTTCACCATTTATTGTACAGGTATGGGATCCATTATCCTGAAACCCTTTATCCAGAAAGGATTTATAGAAAGCCCATCTCCCATAGGCTCTATTTTATCTAAATAATCAAAATTTTGAAAATATATCTTTTTTTTCTGTATTAATAAAACAATACCTTATACTTGATCCGTTCTAAGATATATTTAATCCTTATTTGAAGCAAAACCAGCCTTTTGGGTTTATTTAATGCTTACATAATTTTCTAGTGGACTAGGTATGAAGAACCAAATTACAGAAAGATCTGTTATCCAGAAAACCCCAGGTCCAGAGCATTCTTGATAAAAGATCTTATACCTGTAGTATCAGACTGATATCAGTGTAAAGCAGTTACCCATGCCAGTTAAAGTTAGAGAATTGGCAAGTCTGACGCCCACTAAACCTGTAATTACGTATGTATAGATTGAAGTTAGGGGTTCTGTTTTACAATTAATTCGCTACCACTACTCTAAATCACTAAAATGCGAAGTTGTGTCTCTGCAGCCGAAAGTTAGTGAAGTTTGGCTACTTTTTATTCTTCAGAGCAAGCATTTCATAACATTCGTTTCTGCCTAGCGAAAATTCGAGGGTTAAAAAACTTAAAATTTGAAGATCGAATTTAGAGGGAAGTAAAATCCTTCAAATTCGAATATCGAAATATTGTACCACAATTCAATCAATCGACCAATCGAATAGAAATAACTCAATCGATCGATAAAATTGTTCAAATCAAACTATTTTTTTTTTTTATTCGATCAAACATAGTAAACCAATTCGGTAGGTTTAATCTGGCGAACAGGGTAGTCGAATAAACATTTAAAGGGCAAGTAATTAGACTGTCGAATATTTGAATAGAATTTTATTCGGATCATCGGATTCGATCGAATTTTCAAAATTCGATGGTCGAAGTGGTCTTCAAAAATATTTGAAAATTTTAATCTTTTTGAAAATTCGATCGAATTTCAAATCCTTCATGTGAATTTGATAAATCTGCCCCTAACACTTAGGGTATAAATATAAATAAATATATATAAATCTGTCCCTAACACAATTGGTCGAATTTCGAATGAAAAAAAAATTTGAAATTCGACCAGGGAATAGTGGGGAATTAAAAAAAATCGAATTCGAACTTGAATATTTTTAGCACAATTCGATCGATTGAACGATTGAATAGGGAAAAATCGAATTGAATATTCGAACGATTTTTAAGCGATCGATCGAATTTTTCTTATTCAATCTTAGGGAATGATCCCCATTTCGGTAGGTTTAATCTGGCGAAGTAGGTGATCGAATTTAAATTTAAAGGGGATGTATTCGACCATCGAATTTTCCTTTTCCTAATTTGAATATTCAAAATTCTAATTCGAATCTTTTTGAAAATTCGATCGAATATTCAAATCCCTCATGTGAATTTATGTGAATTTAGCAAATCTGCCCCATAGTTCAATTTAAATTGGGGCAAGTACATATAGGTCATATATACAGTATGTTAGAGATGGTGGTGCAAATGCTGGAAGTGAAGCACTTATTATTAAAAATGTCCAAGGAAGCAAAATAAAGAAAAAAGAGAACAAATGTGGCATGCCCCTTATATTGTTAAAAAAATATTATAAGAAAAATCTTGCAGTTTCTTTTACAACTTTGTAAACCAAGAAGGTGTATCCAGTGCTCATATAATCCTTTTCTCTGAATTCACTTTTTATTTCTTGAGCCCCAGGCATGCCAGGGTACCATTAATAAAGCCTTATTTATAATCAAAGCCAGTGTCACATAAACCTCCCTCCCATTAATTGCCCCCTGCCTTTCCCAGTAGCTGACGACCTTTGCAAACCTGTATTATATCAGGCGTTTGGGTCCATTCCATGCCTGGCGGGCTTTGTGTATACAGGAAAGGGCTATGCTATGGGGCAGCAGGCTGGCTAAAATCACTGCCAAATTATGTAAATATTTAACAACACAAAGAAGATGGCAATTTATTGGCCTGCGCCAATCTTTTTCCAGTTGGTTACACATCACAATGCTGTGCCTTCCATAGATACTAATGAGCTTTTTGTTACAACCCAGGCCTAATCAGTTTGATTAAAGGGGTGGCTCACCAGCTTTTACGATGTTATAGGATGTCCAATTCTAAGCAACTTTTCAAATGGGCTTGTTTATAATTTTTTTGATTATTTGGCCATTTCTTCTGACTATTTCCACCTTTTTAAAAAGGGGTCACTGACTCCATCTAAAAACAAATGCTCTGTAAGGCTACAAATGTATTGTTATGGCTACTTTTTATTACTAGTCTATCTGTTCAGGCCCACTCCAATTCATATTACAGCCTCTTCAAATCAATGCATGTTTGCTAGGTTAATTTGTCCTTAGCTTCAGATTGCTGAAACTAAAAACAGAAGAGCTGCTGAATAAAAACCTAAATAACTCAAAACTCACCAATAATAAAAAATGAAAACCAATTGCAAATTGTCAGAAAATCCATCTCTGCATCATATTAAAAATACAATAGTCCCCTACTCCAGAGTTTTGCTGCCTTCAACTGCCCTATGATTTTGTGGATTTTTGAGTGATCAATGCAGCCCCCTCCAGCTTGGCTAAGTGGCTAAGTTGTTAGATATTACATAACATAAATGTTTTGGGCTGAAGTTGGATGATACCCCTTCTGTAACTTGCATAAAGCAGCTAGATGTTTTAACCCATACCCTTCTGGGACCTAGATGGTGTAACTCAATGTTAATGGCTCCACAGCAAATTAATTTTAGGGCCCCCAACATATCCAAAGGTTGTCCTGTTTTACCAATATATGTTGAATTTGTTTGTTAATTAGGGCCTGAAAGGGCCCCTATAGCTCCTGGGGCCGCCTTGCAGCCACTGGGTCTGCTTCCGCTGTAGTTACAACCCTGGACCCCCCTGCAGCCACTGTTTCTGCTTTCTATGTAGTTAGGCGCCTCCATCCAGGTATTGCCACATAAAAGAAAAATGGATTGAAGTCTGGGCCTATCCCTGGGCCCCTACAGCTCCCGTCTGTTTCCATCCAATGTGGGTTCAATTGCATATGTCTGCTTTTTGGACTGTCGGGTTCATTTAAGAACACAAATACAGAATGCAAAGTAGCATTTTGAAAGCTCTTCACTCACAAACAAAGGAAAGTGCTTTCATTTTATGAATTTATATGTTTTACTCTTTTACTGGGAGAGCTGGAACCTCAGAGTCCCAGGCTGAACTGTCCCCTGGCCAAGTCGGCTCTGCCCTTGGCTAGTCACTGTCTCCCTGTGTTGCATCAGGAGGTGACCTGTGATGATACATGACACAATAGGAACGAATAATGTATAAATATATATATATATCTATTTCCAGGAGTGGAGTTCAAGATGTTCATTTTGAAAAGATTTCACATGTTTTACATCAGACGCCCGGACTTAAGAGGCTCTTTAAAAGAAATTTATATAGTGTAATAGTTCAGCTGGCTCTGGAAAGGAATCCTACCCTAGGTGAAAAGTTGAAGTTCTCTCTTGTTTAATAAAATAAAAATTACAGGGAATTCAGTTGGAATATATATAAAGGTAAAAGAACATCTTTTTATGAATTGTTTCCTAACCCACCCTACAGAAGCACTAATTATCAGTGGGTGAAAAAGTTCACCATTTGATAAATATGCCTCAAAGTGTCTCCTGCCCAGTCAGAGGGGAAGCTGAGTTACACATATAGAATTAGTAACCACAGAGAGACCCTGCCCGGACACAGGGGAAGGTGAGTGGTTCATACAGAATGTGTACCCTCTCCAGATAAAGGGGGGCAAACAAAATAAGGTGCAACAGGTGGACCGGACCCTGCCAAAACAGAGGAGAAGGTTAGTGGTACATACAGAATGAGTTGCAACAGATGTACCCTGTTCGGACAAGGGGGAGTGGTACATACCCTGCCCAGACAGAGGGGAGGGTGAGTCATTATAAACAACCAAAGTTTATTGGTGGGTTAGGACATGGCCAACAAACTCCTTAGCTTATGGATATCAGTGGGATTCAGAAAATTGTAGTTCAACCACATAAATTGGATTACTGGATATCCCTGCCAGACACAATCTGTTTTCTAGTGGATGTTCACATACTGTATGTGTGTGGTTATTATAAAAACACGCTTTTACAAGAGCCAGGGATTGTCACACTTGGCCGTGGTTGAGAATGTATAACTGCTTCGTGTGCTTTTGAAAAATGCCCCACAGTTTAGCTGGGCTTTAAAATAAATTCACTGTGGTGCGCAGTAACTTCTAGTTACGCCACTAAGTCCTTGTGTCCTCTGGAGAGATCTACTGGGGACCAGAGTGCTTAGCTCCTCCTTTCCAGTGTAACCAATACCAAATTGGCCAGCCTTTACCCATAATTGAGCCCATTTCATTTTTATCTTAGGCCCTCATCTCTGTATTTTTTTTTATTTTTTATGGAACCCCTCTCATAACTCTCTTCTCCAGTGCGACCAATCCCAACTTGGCCAGCATTTCCCCATCACTGAACTCTTAGTAAACTTTTTGCACTCCGATGGATCTATATCCCTTTTAATACAGGACAATACCTTAATGGCCCTTCCTGTTGTTGACTGGCATTGCATGTTACATGTAAATTCATTATCCATAAGTAATCCGTGGTCCTTCTTCATCATAGATTAACATAAATTGGTCACATTAAGAGGATAAGTTTTTTTAAACCCAAGATGCATAGTTTTAAAATTGTTTAAATATTAACCTGCCTTTTGTTCAGATTTAGATACAGTACATCCCACATTGAACTCCCCCAGTTCATTAATAAAGAGAGTAAAGGGAACACAGTAAAGAACGATGGTTCAATTACCATCAGTTCCAAGAATATAAAAAAAACTACTAGATATTCTTCAATAGATCTGTCCTAACTGGTGTTTAGACAGCCTTCCAGACATTATTTTTGAACCCCCAAGTGGATCAGTCCCACAGTTTGGAAACCTCTGACATATTCATGCTATTACTGTATTTTGTTGGTTTCAGAGATGTCTGACAATGTCTGTGAAGTAGTAATGGAAGCACTGAGGGGTAAAAAAGATAGATAGGCTGATGGTCCAAATTTGGCCATTTGTTTCTCCTTGTTTGGCTGTATCCAATTTCAACTTGAGGGAAAAGAATTCTTTCCAGAACATAGCTAGGGGAACAGCAGAACTCAAAGCAAGTTACAAATATGACAATAACCCTATGGAATGCAAGTAAGCCTCTGTGTTCCTTACATGCCTTGTTCTTTCTTTCCTTTAACAAACACAAGTTGTTCTCCTCTGAGCCATCACTGTGACTATTACACTTTATATGTTATTGTCTATTTATAGGCTTCCAGGCATCACTCACCCTTTCTGATTAAATGGAATAGTGGCACACAATAGGCATCATCACCTGCCATCCAGCTATGGCAACATTACTCACATACATATGGCCAATGCCATAACACAGCTTTTTCTTTAAGGGAAAGAGATTTATTGTCTCCTTTCAGCGCAAAACACCATGAAATTCACACCACAGACCCTGAGGTACAGTATTTTGATCAACATAAGAAATCTAAATTGTTGATGTTCCCTTTGATAGAGCTACACAAATCAGACGCAGACACGCATTCCGCAAGGGATCCTGCGTCCCATAAATCACAAACTGTAAGTCTTCCAGCCAGCTTTAAATGCAATGTTTACAGAACACGTTGGCATCTCCTTTATTGTATATTATTCGTATTTTGGCAAGCTGCCCCCCCTCTGACAGCAACTGTGCACTGTTACTAAGGTAGCTGCTTTCTGATGTCCACTGAAATTCCTATAGGAAAGAGGAAAAGTGAATTGTGCTTTTTCCTTCTAAATAGCCGATGTATTTATCAACCAAACAGTGGAAAATTGGAACTGTGTATATTTGCCGTGATTCTGGGGAAATTATGTCTGTGCAGCTTATATATAATAATAATATATTTAATAGTGTCTAATTAAGCTCCTTTGAGTGTGTATTGCATCCTGATATTTATGAGATCAAAAGTAGACGTAATTTTCATACCATGGACAATTCCGATTTCCATACGTACACCAATATCGAAAACGCAGTTCTTCGATGATTAACACAATGATGTCCTCTGGCGTCAATTACAACATAATACCCATAACGTATAGGTGGAAGCGAGAGTTTCTTAAGTCAAAAAACAACCAGTGCTGCTTCAATATTTTCTGTTTACAAAATAGTACAAATTATGGCTCATAGGGCAGGCTGTAAGAACAAGTCCCTGGTGTGGCCCATGAATGAATTAGTAGGGAGGTTTTTGTTTTATTGCTAATCCTATTTTTTTTATCAAAGGTTGAAGTTTTTTGAAACCACAACCAAACTCACTTTCTCTAAAACTGTGAATGTCATGAAATTTATTTAAAAATCCGAATAAAAAAAGTATAAATGGGAAAAGTCGCAGAACAGTTGAGTAAAATGCAACTTTTACATTTTGTCGCACAAATTGATTTAGAAAAAAATGTGAACATTTTAAATTCATAAACCAGTCGCTAAAAGTTGAAAATAACCTACATTTTATTTTCAATGAGATCCATTTTACTTTGAAATTCAAATTTTTCTTCTGCTGTTTATATTCCAGCACAACATTCCTCTTTGTACACCACAGAAAAGCCACCACCATGTTCCATCAGTGCCATCTGTTTTGTTTCCACCCACGTCCCTTAAATTCACTGCCTCCAACCTCTGGGTTTGC
>CM044447.1:44306115-44320534 GCA_024363595.1 Xenopus borealis
TTTTTTTTCAACCTCCTATCTATTGTATTAAACATAAGTGCTAATGTTCAGGAAAATGTTCGTTAGTGAATTTGCGTAATTACGATCCTTCGTCACTAGCAGCAGTCTACTGCACTCCAGCTACTCACAGCACAGATGTTATGACTATGACCTACATATAGACATTATGTAATCACCATGTCATTATGACATCACCATGTCATTGTGATGTCACAAAGCTCAAAGGCAGGTTATAGGAATCACTGTAAAGCTCGTCTCATTTGCGTTGTTGGTTAGTTGGAGAGCAGTAGCCTGCTATTGCGTTTCACAGCTAACAGCGTTCTTTTATAGTAATTCATTGAATTGCATCTTATCACCTAAAGAACTTAACATCTATCTGTAAGTTAGTTTATTTATGAATACATTAGATCTTATGATTATTATAATCATTTTAATCTGAATGCTAAGAATTGCATTATAATATCGCACATCAAAATCAACACTGAGCTTCAAATTTCTGGTGTTTAAATAATGCTTTGCAGCTAATTGACTGTTGGCAATGGGAATGTATTGTGTTTCCTTTGCAGACAAAGGGGGAATGTAATTAAATTCACAAAGAGCAAAAGAATGCACATCAATAAGATTAAAAATCCACATTTCGCAGTGTAATATTGTTCCTTAAATGGTTATTGCATTGCGAATTGTAATTGCACATTGTAAGAAGTGCTTGAAGGTGTTGTAATCTTTTGGAGCAAACATAACCGACTTTTTCAGTAAGAAGTTTTATTATATTAACTGCGCATTGGCTCAAGCTGTAAAATTGGCATACTCACTTCCACTGTCGGAAGTAGTCTCTGAACTGTTTCCGGGTTTGCAAAACCTTTATTAATTTTGCACAAATTGTTTGAATATTTTTTCCATTACCGACTTTTATTGCATGCCCTCAAAGGTGATCTAATAAGTGATGCTTATGACTTACATTTGGACATTATGATATCACATTATGTGATGTCATAATAGATCTTATACAGGTTGTAAACATCACTAGAAAAATAGCCTCGCTACAAACAACTTTTATTGCAATAAATTGTAATCCAAGTATTTCATCTTATCACCTTTAATCATTAACAGCTTTCAGTGGATTTACATTGCCTTTATTATATATCACATATTTTCTAAAGTAAATATGTATTGAAGGTACTATGAATATTGATCAGATTGTTTTTGTTCTGTTCATTTAATTAGTGTTTTGTAGCTGTTTCAGGGGGAAATTTGTGATGCAAATCTAAGGGGCTAATGTATTAAAATGTGAGATTTGGACTGAACACAAAAAAACCTCATCCACTTTCTATTCATTCCTATGGGATTTTTAGAAGTGTTTTTATCACAGGGTGAATTATAACTTTTACCCATTGATACATATGATTCTATAAATCCATAGGAATTCATGGAAAGTTAGTGGGTTCTCTGTAGTGAGCTCTAATCTGCCCCTAAGGGCAGATTTAGCAAAATGTCAGTTTAGAGAGTAACTACATTAATGGAGTTATTTATCAAACTCTGAATTTATCTCAGCTACAAACTCTGATTAAATCTGTTTGGGGTTTTTATTTATTACTACTACTATAGGCTAAAATAGCAATTCGGCAGGTTTAAGGTGAAGTACGGTCAATTTCAAATTTTTGGCAGTATTTTGATTTTTGAATGGTCGAATTTTAAAATTCCAATTAAATTTTTTTCAATTCAGATTGAGTTTTTGCCTATTTGATAGTCAAAGTACCCAAAAATAACTTTGAAATTAGACTTTTTTAAATTCACTTCGACCCTTAGTAAATCTGCCCCTATTCATTCCTAAATCTGCCTCTATTTACCAAGGTCTGAATATATCTCAGAACTATCTTTTGAAAAAAAGTTTTGTAATCTTATTTAATATTACATTTCCCTGAAATTTAATTTTTCTGAGTTTTTATCTGAAAGCTCCGAAAACATTATGGAATTGCCTGAAACTCAGCACACAACCAAAAATCAATGGGATGTTTCCCACTGATTTATATGAAACCTTGGCAGGTTTGAGATGCCATATTTTCGTATTCAGACTTTTTCTCCCTGTGAGTTTGATACATTCTGAAAAATTTGTGGTTTTTAAAAAGCCTATTTTATCCTATAAAAACACAATTTTTCAGAATTTATAAATAATAAATAACCCCCTTGATCGCTATATTTTACTATGGGGCAGATTTACCAAGGGTCGAAGTGAAAATTTGAATGAAAAAAATTCGAATTTTGAAGTAATTCTCGGGCACTTGAAATTGATTGAAATTGAAAAATTCTACCATTCGAAAATCGAAGTACTGTCTATTTAAAAAATTCTAAACCTTCTAAATTGCTGTTTTAGCCTATGGGGTACCTCATATAACCTTTAAGGAGTCTTTTTGAAATTGAAATCAATATTTTTTGGAGGAAATCGTTTGGATCAAACAATTTTAATTCAATCGGAAATGGACCCATTCAATCCAAAACGGTCCGTTTTTGATTGAAAAATTTAATTTTGTCAAAGTCAAATTTTGAAGTTGTTTTCACTTTGAAATTTGACCCTTGATAAATCTGCCCCTATAAGTTAAAAGTGAACAACCCCTTTAATGAAGACATACTATAGGGCAATATGTAGTAGGGCTGGTTCTGTGAAATTTGATGAAAGCTGGAAAACTGACAAATAAATGCACATGGGGCATTTTTTTATGTGTGTAAGCTGTAATAACTATCAAATAGGGATGAGTAGACTTTCACCTGGCACAGAGTATGTTAATCAATGTGGATAAAACACTTTGGGGGTTATCTACTAAACCATAATTTTTTTTCTGGCCATACGCTATTCTTACCCCTCGTCACAGATTCTGTCAGAGGATTTGACGGCATCCATCTTCCATGTCCATGTAAGCTGACTGGGAGATTGGCATGGTGGTGCATGCGCAGTTGGAGCAATTTGCCGGATTTCGACAACTGTGCATGAGCTGAAATTGACAGAGATTGCCCATCTCCCAGTCAACTTGCAGAGGACACGGATGCCATCTAGTCCTCTGCCAGAATCTGCAACGAGGAATAAGAATAACATGTGGGGCATTTGCCTGGGGGCAGTTAGCCTGGGGGGGAGGGGGTCTACATGGGGTGGGGGTACAGGTTTGTTTACAGGGTTTTTTTGTCCTTTAAAACAAAAACTCAATAAAAAAAATTAAAAAAATGTTTTTAAAACCAAATCTTTGCTGAATCAGCACTCTACAGGGCCCATTTACTAAATTCACATGAAGGATTCGAAATTCAAACTAATTTTTTAAAGAATTTCGAATATGCAAATTAGGTCACTTTGACCACCGATGTTTCAAAATTCAACGGATTCGAATAATTCAAATAATTCGAACTTAATTGTATTTGAATACTCGATGGTTGAAGTACTTCACCTTTAAAAAAAATTCCATAGGCCAGTTAGCCAACTTGGACCTACCGAATTGCTTTAAAACCCTGGGAAGCTCCCAGAGGTGTTTTAAAGTTCTCTATCGAAGGGTTAAAACTGTTCAATTCAAACAATTTAATCAATCCGTCTAATTTTTATATATTTTTATATTCGATAGGTCAACTTCTCCTTTAAATTTGAAATTCGAATTCAAATTTTAGTAAATCTGCCCCTACATATTATCATATTAAAGTCCTTTAAGGGCAGAGATTCGAGGATCAAGTCGCCCGGCAACAAATATTCTCTTCTTCAGAGAGACTAATCTACCCAAACTGCCTTCCTGCTAACTACAAATAAAATCACTGGCGTCATGGAACTCAGAGCGCTTCGTTTTCCAAAGTTGTCCGAAGTTGCCCGAAGTTTCCTCATGAGGCAACTTAGGGCAACTTTTCCGAAGGCAGGGGAAGGCAGTTCAGGGAGATTAGTAACCCTGAAGAAGAGGATATTTGTCGCTGGGTGTTTAATCCCCGTGAATCTGACTATGTGTCTCTGCCCTTAGTAGTGAAAGCTCTCAGTACCTTTACTGTTGTTAACTGGAAACTCAAGTTTGCCTCACTGAATGGCAATTTTTCCTTAAAGATTGATGTTTGCAATATCTTCTATATTTCACAATTTGGGAACCATTTACTAAGGGTCGAATTTTGAAGTGAAAAAATGTTTTTCGACTAGTTTTGATCGAATAGGTCCATTTCAAATAGAAAATTAAATTTTCAAAAACACTCCTAGGTGGTCCACCATAGGCTAAACCAGCAATTCGGCAGGTTTAAGGTGGCGAAGGGATGAATTAAATTCAGTAACATAGTGGCAGATTTACTAAAATTTGAATTCGAGGATTAATAAACCCTCAAATTCGATTTTCAAATTTAAAGAGGAAGTGGTTGAATTTCAAAAACATTCGAATTCGAATGTTTTTAATGCAGCACTTCGACCATTGAATATTCAAATACAATTAAATTTGAATTATTCAAATCGGTCAAATTTTGAAAATTCAATTGTCAAAGTTACCTAATTTGCATATTCGAAATTCAAATTAGATTTTTTTTTTTAAATTCTATTGAATTTGAATTCTTCACACAAATTTAGTAAATGGGCCCCCTAGATTTTTGAATGGCCGATTTTTAAAATTCAAATCAAATTTTCTCTATTCGACAGTCAAAAATTACTTCGAAATTCAATTTGATGCTTGGGTCAAATATAGTCCTTGCATACTGATGTGAACATATGGAGCTCATTTGATTTCCCAGAACTTCAAACACCATTATTAATTTTCCTGTGGGTTAAGGCTGTAGACTTTACATGTTACAGCTCTAAAAGTGTTGATTGAACAAGAGATATAGCCAGGAAACAGTGTAGTTAGGTTTATATTCTATGTCAGTAATGAGAATCTTTATTATAGCTTAATCATAATAAATCATGCAGTGAGTATCATAGGAGTTTATAATGCCAGATACATTCTAAAACCTTATGTATTACCTTTTATTACAGGAAGAAAAACAATGGGTTGTAAATTTGGTAAAATGTGTCGTAAAACCATCCCATGCAGAAAAAAGGTATGTTTGCACAATAGTTTTTTTTAACATTAATAAGTAATAGGAAAAATCCCTTTTCCAACCTATATCCCTACTTTTTTTCACACTTATTCTCTCCACTAAGGGGCAGATGTCTCAAGGATCAAATTTCGAGTTTATTTTGATTTTTAAAAGTCCACCAAATGACTCCGAATTGATTGCAGGACGTCTCCCATAGGCCAAAACAGAAATTTTAGAATTTTAATTCTTAAAGGGACAGTACGTGATAAATTTTCAAATTTAAATTTTTTTAAAAAAACTCAAATTGAATTTGGATTTGAAATTATAACTCTTTAAAACTCTTTCAAGTTGTTGTTGGTCGAAACTCACATCTTCAAGTTGAAAATAAAACTCAAATCTTCGAGATTTATTAAACCCGGAACCTAAAACCTGTTGAGGTTATGTAGGAGTCAAGGGTAGAGGTCCCTTGGACTATTATTCAATTTTTTTCAGAGGGTTTTGCCTGAAAACTCTATCAATTCAAGTTTTTTTTTAACCGGAAACCCCCAACTCACTTATTCAAGTTTTTTTCCATTTCAGTTTTTCTCAAATTAGAAACCATTTGAGTTGTGCATTCATCTGCGTTCGACCTTTGATAATACGTCCCTTAGGGGCAGATTTATCAAGGGGTGAATTTTAAGTTTTGAGTTTCTAAAAACTCCCATCAACTCCCATAAACTTGAAATTCGAAAAAAAATGACCAATCATAATTTATTTTAAAAATCAATTTTTTTTTACAAACATGTGAATATAATTGAGCTGCAAATTCAAATCAAATTTGATCCAATTCTGTTCAGCAAAAATGTTTTTCAAAAGTCCACCAAATGACTCCAAATTGGTTGTAGGAGGTCCCCCATAGCACAAATTCAGCACAAAATCTGTGTGAAGTTCAATCGAATTAGATCGAATTCCGATCATACTATTTTTTGGGACATTCGAATATGCAAATTTTGCCACTTCGATCATCGAATGCGCTAAATTCGAGCGCATCGAATAGATCGAATCATTGGATATTCGATCATTCAATGATTGAAGGTCTTTAACTTTAAAATTTTATTCGACTGCCTACTTCGCCAAATTGAACCTACCGAATTGCAATAGAAGCCTATGGGAGTCCCCCCATATACTTCTTTTATAAACACTTGCTTGAATAGCATTCATACGATCGAATGCCTCGATCGTTCTTAACGTACAAATTTTTCGAGGGCTCAAAGGAAATTTCACGATTTTTTCGTGTAATCAATCAGTATTCGATCATAAAATTTCATAGAGAAATCGAATATCGAGGGAAAAGATAGCCTAAAACTATTCGATAAGAATGCAATAGTCAAATGCTTATCGAATTTCAAACAAAATCGAGGGATTTTTGGGTGAATAAGAGTGAATTTGCCCCTATGGGACAGATTTACTAAATTCACATGAATAATTCGAAGTTCGATCGAATTTTAATTAAATTCGAATTATAATCTTCGAATATGCAAATTAGACAAATTCAACAATTGAATATTCAAATTAGAATATTCAGATAAAATGTTATTTGAATATTCGACTATTCGGTGGAATTTCTTCCCCTTTAATTTTTTATTGACCACCTACTTCGCCAGAACCAAGCTACCGAATTGGGAATGATTTGTTTTGATCAAATAAAAAAATGTGATCGATCGAATTGCGGTAAAATCCTTCAAATTCGATAGTCGAAGGATTTGACCTCCCTTTTATTCATATGAAATGATAAATTTGCCCCTTAGGGACAGTGCATGATAAATTTTGATAATTTGATAAATCAAATCGAGTTCGGACTATTCCCTAGGTGAATTACACTAAAATAAACTCAAAATTTGAACTTTCAGTTCAACCCTTGATGAATCTGCCCCTTAATGTGCTCTTTGATCAGTAGAATTTGCATCATTACTTTCCATGTAATTGTACAGATTTAACACCTCTCCATATACTAAGAACACTGATTCAACTGTAAGTCTGAACAAGATCCCATTTGCTTTAAGTTTCTTTTCATCCTTTCTTAGGGGCTCATGTTCTGTTCCTCTCTTAGAACTTTTAATTACTGCTAGAGTATTTTCTATTATTCAAGTCCCTATTTATCTGCATTTCAAGTGTTGATCTCAGTGGCAGAACTATCATTTATCACCTGAGCCCGCAAATACTAGGGGGCCTTCAGAACCTCATGAATTTGTCTGGAGACAGACCCACCACCAATGATAGTTCTGTTATTGACTGTTCTTTATATTTAACTTCATGTGATTTAACAGATTTTTTTTATCTCTATAGGAATCATATGTACATGACGGAGAAGAACCTCAGCTGAGTCAAATAGCTGAGCAACAGAAAAAGCCAAAGAAGAATGGGAATTTTTACAGGCTTGTCAGAAGGATCTTGAGAATAAGAAGAAAAGAGAAGGAAAATGAAGAGAGCAAATGTCTGGAAAAAGTGATTGAGGACAGGGAGGATGAGATTTTGTCAGGTGCAGTAATTTAGGAATAATATCACAATTAGGGGCATATTTACTATTGGTCGAATTTCAAATTGAAAAAAAAAAATCAAAATTCTTCCATGTGAACAGATAGGGAAGTAAAATCCTTTGAATTCCACTATCGAATTCGAAGGATTTTACCGCAATTCGATTGGTTGAACGATCGAATAGGAAATATTTCTTCAATCGATCGAATATTTTTTATTCGATCAAAATTAATGAAACCCAATTCAGTAGCTTTGATCTGGCGAACTAGGTGGTTGAATAAAAATTTAAAGGGGAAGTACTTTGACAGTGGAATGGTTGAATGTTCGAATGAAATTTTATTCAAAAAATTCACTGGTCAAAGTGGTCTTTAGTGATGGGCGAATTTATTCGCCAGGAGCGAATTCGCGGCGAATTCCCGCGATTCGCCGCTGGCGAATAAATTTGCGAAACATCAGCAAAAATTCGCCAAAAAAAACAAGTCGCGCGTCGAAAATGACGCGACGTGTGCCAAAATGAATTTCGCTGGAAATTCGCGAATTTTTCGGCGAACCAAAACGGGTGAGATTCGCCCATAACTAGTGGTCTTCAAAAACATTCGAATATTCGAATTCGAATGTTTTTGAAAATTCGATCGAACTTCCAATCCTTCATGTGAATTTAGTAATTCTGCCTCTTAGTATACATATCACAAGTAATAACTTATGATGCCATAAGTAACTGAAATGTGCTGTATACTTAGAATTAACTGCACATTATGCTGTAACTTTTTGTATTTTGCATATAGTTACAATGAAGGGGTAGAAAATAACGCACAAGAACATACCTATATACAGGGACAAACCATGCATATTTTCCATCTGACCCATGTTGAATTTTGACAACCCTAACTGTCTTTAATTTAAAGGGCAAGGAAAGTTTAAAATAGAATAAAGCTAGAAATGCTGTATTTTGTATACTAAACATAAACATGAACTTACTGCACCACAAGCCTAATCAAACAAATGATTTACTGTATGCTTTGAAAGTTGGCCACAGGGTGCTGTCATCTTGTAACTTTGTATATAGTGATGGGCGAATTTATTCGCCAGGGGCGAATTCGCGGCGAATTCCCGCGATTCTCGAAACGCCAGCAAAAATTTGCCAGCGAAAATTCGCCCAAAAAAAAGAGTCGCGCGCCGTTTTTTGACGGAAACGACGCGACGCGACTGACGCGACGTGCGTCAAAAACGCGCAACTCGTTTCGCAAATTTTTTCGCGAATTTCGCTGCCACTGCACATGCTCAGTATGGTCTGTGCTGCTTAGGGATCGTCATAAATGATCAAAAAACATATCTGTTTGAATTCTGCATGGCTGGTAAGTAAGGCAGGGGCTACCCCTGCTGTTCATAAGTGATTGTTTCGCTGCCAGAACCACTAAATGAAGGGAAAATTTCACTGCATACAGTCAGGTTTCTTATAAAAATGGTACACATTTTAAAATTAATGTATATTGGAGATAGATTTCTTTTTCATTAAAGAAAGTAAAAATGGCATTTTATTTCTTTGCCTTTCCTTGCCCTTTAAAGTATTAACAATTCCGCTAATTGTATAACTGACCTATAACAATAGTCTGTGTATGTGACTGCAATGTAATTACTTTTAATTTTGATTCTTACAGATTCGACTGTACTGCCAGACCCTCCACTGAGTTCCACTGATACTTCTTTGCATCTTGAAAGCACCACAGAATGGCAGAAGGAAAGCCATCCCATAGAATTAATAGAATTAGAAGGCAAAGAAGTTTCTGAAGAGCCATGCTATATAAGTACACATGTAAATGTAAGAAAAATCAGGAGTTTTACAAAAACACCTCTACATATTTTATACTATATGAATATTCTTTGTTTTTTTTTAATTATTTTTACCTCTTTTACAGATCACTATAATCAAACCAGAACCTGAGGAAAGTGTTTGTGAGGTGAGAAAAGAATATTGAAAAATAAGTTAATACTAATGCAGTTGCTACCTATAATAGCAGCCATATTATACATTTCAAATTCTATGAATAATTTTATTTTCTAACAATTTTTTGCTTTTATATTCTTACAGGAAATTGTGTGCATTCCTGAACTCATGGAAATTGCTCCACAGCCTGTTTGTGAAGTGAGTATAGAATATTAATTCTAATTAGTTACCCCAAATTCACTAGTTGTATATACATGTATTTTATATACCATTAGGACACCCCCCAAAAATTTTAATGGCTTAATTCATACCCCAGACTGGTGCTCCTGTTGGCAGAAAACCCAGGGCTTGCTTGTTAGTACCCTGGACCAGTGCTGATTTCTGCTAATGGGAGCACTGGCTAACATTTGGCACCCCCCCATCGATTGGAGCCTTTGTTCTCCTTCTCTAAAGAGAAGGAAGAAAAGATGAGATTATTTGTATAGATGTATAGATGAGATTATTAGTGATGGGCGAATCTCCCCCATTTTGCTTCACCGAAAAATTTGCGAATTTCCAGCAAAATTTGTGAATTGGCAAAAAAATTAGCGAAACGAAATGAGTCGCGTTTTTGAAGGTGAATTTTTTTGGGCGAATTTTCGCTGGCGTTTCGCGAATTTATTCGCCAGCGGCGAATCGCGGGAATTCGCCGCGAATTCGCCTCTGGCGAATAAATTCGCCCATCACTAGAGATTATTTAATCTTAGGACAGAAGCCTAACATATACTGTATAGCCCTCAACGACATGTTATCTTATAGAGGGTTTCATATAAACAATTTTTATGTTCATTCCTTGTCCATGTGTGACATAGTTCTTGGTCCATGCAGGTAGTTTTCTGATTCTTTATAGGTTCACTTTCTTCAGGCCTATTGCGGTTGGCATTAGGAGACCAAAACACAACAATGTATAACACTGTGTTTTTTCTCAACAGGATAATATAAGTGTCATAGAACTGGTGGACATTCCTTCATCGCATGTTATTTGTGAGGTGAGTTCTGACTGAATTTTTAAAATACCATAGTTGAAGGCAGGGATCCCCAACCTTTAGAAACGTGTGCAACATTCAGACGTAAAAGGAGTCGGGGAGCAGCACAAGCACAAAAATGTTCTTTCGGTGCCAAATAAGTATTGTGATTGGCCATTCGGTAGCCCCTGTGTGGATTGTCAACCTACATTGAGGCTTTGTTTGCCAGTACACCTGTTTTTATACAACCAAAACTTACCTCCAAGCCTGGAATTCAAAAATAAGCACCTGCATTGAAACCACTGGGAGCAACATCCAAGGGGGTGGAGAGCAACCTGTTGCTCACAAACTAATGGTTGGGGATCACTGGTCAAATTTAGATTTTTTTCAGAAAAACACATAATTCAGTGTAATTTTCCATTTTTACTTTTGTCATTTGGATCTTAAAATAAATGTGATGGCATTCATAAAAACTTGAATTTCTTTGAGATTTATTATATCGCAAAGGTGCCGAGGTAATTCAGAAGTCAATGACAGATGCCCCTTGAACCATTTGAAGATGTTAATAGCCTTCGTGTTGTTCGATTTTTTTGCGGTTGATTTTGCTCCAAAACTTTATCAATTTGATCAATTTGCGATATGAGGGTTCTTTCGCTAAAAGCTTGAAAAATTTTAATATTTTGGTTTTTCACCCAGACACTGATTCAAAGTTTTTTCTTAAATTAGAAACCATTCCAGTTGTGAGTTAATTTGAGGTCTAAAACAGCACACAAAGCTCTAACATTCTACCTTTGATAAATAACCCCCTTAGAGTTGGGACTTGCTTTCAAAAACCTCTAAAATCTGACCTTTGATAAATAGGCCTTTAAGGTTTTGACTCTAAAGCTACCCCTACACAAGCTGCAGAACTAGCCCTTTCAGACTAATTTGGAATTGGCCACAGCGGTAAGAGGACCACATCCAACAATGGGCCTACACTGGCTTTTATTTTGATACAGTCATAGGCCCAGGGCCTAATTATTGAATTAGCACAATTTTGCCCACATCAGGGAGAAAGATCTAATTACTAATGGTCGAATATCGAAGTGAAAAAACTTCAAAATTTGACCATCAAATTTTTTGAGGGGTCATTTCAGCAGGTTTAAGGTGGTGAATGGTCAAATTCTAATTTCTTTAAATGGACAGAACTATTTTTTCAATTCAAATTTTGGGCTATTCGATAGTCGAAGTAGCTCAAACTAACTTCAAAATTAGAATTTTAAAAGTTTTTAATTTTATTAAAAAATTCACATCAACCCTTAGTAAATCTGCCCCAATGTGTTTGGTTAGCTAAACTGTATATTTACTTTTCTCCCAGATGCCTAAAATCTTTTTGTAACTGTTATATTTACAGGAATCTGATTCCAGTGAGCTTCCACCAGAAGAATTTGTTGTAACATCTGACAGTGAGGTGAGTGGGCACTATTAAATAATTACATTATACTATTAATGTAATCATATTATCTTATAGCTATGTACTTACTGTACAAATATGTAAGTTGACATAGCTAATCTTAAATATGATTGCATAGTATATGAATATGTAATTTCATTTGTCTCAAAATGTTTACATTTTGTTGTATATTTTTTTTCTCTACAGGAAAGTCTAAGCATTATCGAGCTGGGGGATATTCCTTCAAAAACGACTATTAGTGAGGTGTGTTAAGTTCTGACAATATATTTTAAAATAAACATTCTAAATGGAGAACAGTTACATGGTGTACTTAAACCATGTTATATTTATTACATTTACTACAATATTTCTCCAAAACGTTTTTTTGCATGTATTTGCATAAAAGTATCTAAATGTCTCAAAATGTTTAAATTATATGATATCTACCTTTCTTAAAAATGCCTACTGTCAATGTTATAAACGTTATCTCTACAGGAATTTAAATCCAGTGTACCCCAATCAGAAGAATTCTCCATTACATCTGAGAGTGAGGTGAGTGGGGTCACAACAATATTAAAAAAATTTATTATCTAATACTCTCATACATATTTATATAAAAATATATAAATTAGGACTTTGATAACCTTAAGGGGGTTATTTATTAATGACTGAGTTGTTTTTCCCATTAAAAAAATTTTTTTTTCAGGGTATTTTTCAGTCAAAACTCACATTTTTAGGGAAAAAAAACTCTAAAAATGCAATTTTTTAAATAAAAAAAACAATTAAAACCAACCTTTGATAATAACATCCCTAAGCTTTTGACTCTAAAGCTGGCAATACAGAGGCAACTGTGAGCTGCAGAACTAGCCCTTTCAAGGGACAAATTCAATTCAGTGTGAAAAATCTCATAGTTTATCACATGAACAGTCATAGATGAGATTCAATTCAAGGAGAAAAGTTTTCTCCAACTACATTTTCAGTTTTTCCAATAGACTTCAATAGCGTTTTCATGTGATACGTTTTTATGAATTGAATTGCATCTCAGATTGAATCACATTCATGCTTTTTCAGGTGATAAAACCTTTTTTAAGTGAATTGAATCTGGTCCTAAGTCAGCACTGGCCATAGTGAAAAGATGACCACATCTAACAATGGGCATATATAGGTTTTTATCATGATCCAATTGTAGCCCCAGGGACTTAAAGATCGAATCAGCACAATTTAGGCCAGCAAAGGTGGCCACATGGGGGAAAGATCTAATTGTCTGGTGACCACACCAAACATGCGGATCTTTATGTGTTTGGTTAGCCAAATTGTATATTTACTTTTCTCCCAGATACCTAACATTATTTTATAATGACTATCTTTACAGGAAACTGATTCCAGTGTACTTCCACCAGAAGAATTTGTTGTAATATCTGACAGTGAGGTGAGTATAGCTGTGTACTTACTTGATTGTATATTTTATGTTATTTCAGTTGTTTCAAAATGTATAAATTTTGTTGTATATTCTTTTTCTCTTCAGGAAAGTCTAAGCATTATTGAGCTTGTGGATATTCCCTCAACAATGACTATTAATGAGGTGTGTTTCTGTGTACTGACTGTATATTTTAAAATAAACATTCTAAGTGGACAGCAGTTATATGGTGTTCTTCAACCATGTTATACTTACTATATGTACTATAACATTTCTCCAAAATGTTTTGTGCATGTATTTGCATAAAAACATGCAAATTAGACACCTCGCTTATATGTTTGAATTAAAATTGGATCAAAATGTTTAATGTCTACCTTTCTAAAAAATGCCTATGTCAATGTTATAAATGTTGTCTCTACAGGAATCTAACTCCAGTGTACCTCGATCAGAGGAATTCTCCATTACATCTGAGAGTGAGGTGAGTGGCTCACAACAATTTTAAAATGTTATTACCTAATACGTTCATATTTATATAAAAAAAATCAAATATAAATTTGAACTGTGGAAACTTTAAGAGAGGTATTTATCAAACGTTGAGTTGTTTTTTCAACAAAAAAATTCTAGTTTTTGAGGGTATTTTTCAGTCACAACTAAAATTTTCAGGTTAAAAAATAAATACATTTTTTTCGAGATTTATTATACTCAAAAGCTGGAAATAGTTCAAATCTGAAAATACAAAAGCTGTCGAGGTAATGTAGAAGTCAGTGGCAGAGGTCCCTTGAATCATTTGAAGATGTTAATAGCCTTCATGATTTTCAAGTTTTTTCATTAGATTTAGTTAGGAAACTTGATTATTTCAAGGTTTTGTTCTGCAAAAGCTCAATCATTTCAATTATTCACCCAACTACACTAATTCAATTTTTTTACATTTGAGTTTTGTCTTAGTCAAGTTGTGAGCTCATTCGAGGTCTAAAAAAAGATGGCAAAACTCTAAAATTTTACCTTTGATAAACAACCCCCTACATGTTAAATATAATCTTTATATAGATGTATATATGTTAGTCATAATGATGTATATATATATATATATATAT
>CM044447.1:44329514-44348556 GCA_024363595.1 Xenopus borealis
ATATTATTTATATATATGTATATATATATATATATATATATATATATAGATAAAAATTTAGATTTATAGATAAATAATATACAGAGCTTTTTTTTTTACAGGTCCCCATGGCAAGAATTATACAAAGAAATATTTCACCAACAGCCGCTGTTTCCAAATCACCAATGAAAAGAGGTATGAAGCCACCTGCAATGTGTTTCGAGAAACTGCTGCAAAAATTTGCTGCAACAAAAAAAATTGCTTATGTAAAAATTGTCGCATGTCAAAATTATTTTGATGCCCACTGACTTTAATTCATTTGGACAATTAGGGGCAGATTTACTAAATTCACATGAAGAATTCGAAGTTCGATCGAAATTTGTATTAAATTCGAATTTGTATCTTCGAATATGCAAATTAGGAAAATTCGACCATCAAATATTCAAATTCGAAAGATTAGAATATTCTAATAAAATTTTATTAGAATATTCGATGGTCGAATAACTTCCCCTTTAAATTTTTTTTTACTTCGCCAGGATCAAGCTGCTGAATTGGGAATCATTAGCTTTGATTGAATATAAAAAATTTGATCGATCGATTCGAATATTCAAATCGATCGAATTTTTTATATTTGATCGTTCGATCGATCGAATTGTGGTAAAAACCTTCTAATTCGACTATCGAATTCGAAGGATTTTACTTCCCCACTATTCCCATGGTCGAATTTTTTATTTTTTTATATTTGAAATTTGACCTATAGTAAATCTGACCCTAAGTTTGTGGTGTAAAAATTGTTGAGCATGCAAAAATTGGCGCATGTCAAAATTATTTGGATGTCTATTGACTTCAATGCGCTTCGCAAATTTCTTCAGAGTTTTGTTAATATTTTCAGAGTTTCCCAAATTTTGTGGTGAAGTGAAAAATGCACAGATTCACCCATCACTAAAAGAATTTGTAAATGCTCCACCATGTTTAGTATAGTTTATATAGGAACTAAACCTCACCATCCTTCATCATATCAATTATATTAACCATTAGACCATTTCTTGGAACTATGACAAAAAGTATTGTACTACAGATAGCTTTAAGTCTAATAATGTGCTTTAAGTATTTTTATTTAAATTTGCAGATTTCAGCAAACCACCAAAGGCAACCAAACAAGTCCCTATTTCTTCCTGTGGTGTTACATCGACTTTGCCAGTGCAGAGGAAGGACAAGGCTACAGCACAAGTAAGTTCAGAAAACTAATAAATATTACTCTATTCTTAATCTATTGTCAGGTGTGTTCTGAAATCTTTAAATATATTTTTTTTTTCAAAACACAATGACTACAAAATGTACATTCTATATAAACTTATACATTTTTAAATATTATGAGGTGACTAAATATGATTTAATACAAAATGTACTGTTTCAGTTTTATGAATATTTTTTTTAATTTGCCAAATGCAGGCAGTTTTCATACCACTTAAAGCAAAGGTACAAAACTTTGGGGTTTGGTGTCAAGTTGATGACCACAATAAGTAACTCTGCTCTATCAAATATTTGAAATGTTTTGGGGACATAGTTTTCCATTACATTTCTTATTCTTATCCATTTAACTTGTATAAAATTAGAATAATCAGAATAATTTTTAATATTTAACTTTACAGCTCCCTGGAACCAATACAAAAAACAATAAGCTGCAAAAGCCAACTGGAACAAAGACACCTCTTCAAAAAGGTATGATACATCAATACAGTTCTTAAAGGAGAATTCAACCCCCCTTGAAGTTAAGTCTCCATCTGTCCCCCTCTACAGTAAGACTGTGCAGGGGGAGGCAAGGAGGGGGGGCAGATGGGGACTCAACTTCAAGGGGGGTTGAATTCTCCTTTAAGGGATCACTAATTGTGTTCATTGTTGCCATATTGTATACATAAGTTATTTGATCAGTAATCACTTGGCTTTCAGTGTGTTCCCTTTAAACATTCTCTCTTTTAATATATGTTGTATAGTCACCTTTCTATTATTTAAGTGTAAGGGCAAATTCAAACCATGTCTCAACATTTTGCAGATTTTTCAAAACCACGAGAGTCTCCCAAGCCTGTCCTTATTGCTTCATCTGGCATCAGTAAAGTTGTGCCTGTAGAAAAGAAAAAGACCCAAAGGATGAAAGTGAGTTATAAATGCAAATCGACTATTGTTTTTTATTCATAAGGCTTTATTTAATGGTTAATACAATTACACATGCAACACCAATATAATTAAATACATGAAGTTATAATCATGTATTTTTAATGTATGAAGTATAATTTAAATCTCTGTCTTTCTTTTTCAGAGGAGAATTAAAAACAGCGCTAAAAAAGGTGAGTCACAAAACTTGTGGAAAAAGGTAGAATTCTACACTTGTGGTAATCAAAGCCTTAATTAGAAAAGAAGAAAGCATATTCTTTGATGGTTATAACATTCTTTTTTAATCTTTCAGATTCTTCCATTATACCTAAGGCTCCTACACAAGACACTGCTTCTTCGCCAGATATGGTACCACTGCAGGAGCAGATTGCAAAAGTGAAGGTTAGTTCCAATATAACCAGGCCTGGATTTGTGGCAAGGCCTGGGCCTAGGGTAGAAAGATTTTAGGGCCAGCATGCTGCCTAGCTGCTCTTTAACCCTCCTGCACATGTAATCCCCAGTGCTCTATCTGGAACCAACACATGCACATTCACAAGGGGGCAGGCATGCAGGCCCTCTGGTGTAGGGGCAACTATATTAGATATCATGGCTAGCACCAATATTGGTGGCTTTGTCACAAAAATAGCACGAAGTTAGGATTAATATTAAAAAAAACCCCACATGTTTTGCATAAATTAATATATTTTATTATAAATTAATATAATTTATGTTTGGAGCACATGACCTAAAATCAGGCCAAGATATTGTAGTATATGTGTGTCTCTCTATATGTAAATAAATTAATCATTTTATACCCTTGTCCCCCAGCGACTTAACATATTTTTTAAATTCTCATCTTTACAGGATTGTACTGACAAGGTTCTTGAACCTGTGAAAAGTGCGGATGTTGTATCCTCCATCCCTGTAAAAGAAGTGGATAAATCTCAAGGTACGGAATCTCATGACACAAGGACTGTTTGGTTTATTTTTACTATTTTTTTGGCTTAATTATAACATTTGATTTCATATTTATTGCCAGAATTTTCTTGCCTTGGAAATGACTTGTTAGATCAGGGACTGGATGACCAAAAGAAAGAAGAAACAGCTAATTTAGATAGCATTACTACGCATATTTCTCAAGGTGCTTCAAATGTAAGTATATAAAACGAGAGTTACCTCTATTATCTTCACATATATAATAATCTCTAACACATATAAAAGTAAAATTACGTGTCCCCTTAGCCTGTGTTTAAGGTGCAAACTTTGAACTATGTTAGTCTATAACTCCCAAAAAAGGTTGTAAAGGCCCTTCATTGTTTACATCCTTTAATTATTTAGGAGCATATATCTATGGCTATACAGATGCAGTCACTTGGATTTGTAAGTTAAATGCGTTGTGACTCAGGGCTAATTAAAGAAACTGTGTTATCTAAAGTTATCTTAACTCATTTAATGCATTTAACCTTTTCATTAGCATACCAAAGCTCCATTGTTTTCAATGGTGAATTCTTTAATTAGATGGGATGCTGTGACACAGTATTCTGTGCTAAGTGGGATAAATGGGATAGATGAGTTAAGTCACGACGCATTTAACACACAATCCAAAGTGACTGCATCTGTAGATGTCATAATAACATATCTTTTTATAGGAAATCAGAAATAATGTTCCTCGTGGTTTAACATAGCTACCAACCTAAAAATCTTATATAACTATGTTGTGTATTTCTTTAGACTACTGAAGATGATGATTCTGCAATGGAATGGACATACATCACCAGAGAGAAGCCACTCATAGAGGAACGGTATGATACCTCAAATTTCACTTCATACTGTGCCAAGATGATGCTTTTAAGTTTCTGTGAAAAATCATTTAAATTCCTGTTTATCTGCTTTCAGAGTCCTGCTTGGATCTAATACATGTTTTCAGGACTTCACCTTGGATTCTGTCTTGGGCAGTGGAGCATTCGGAAAAGTAACTAATTCAGTCCCTCATTAATAGTATGTTGTCTATGGAATCAACATATTCAGACAAATATAACTCTCATTCTTTATTCAGGTGTATCTGGCGAAACATACAGCAACAAAGAAGATGTTTGCTATAAAGGCTCTGCCCAAGAAAGAAATTAATAAGTTTACAAAGTCCAAGTAAGTAAAAAACTATACTGAACATATTTTAATATATATTTCTCAACCCTACCCCTAAGGTATTTGATAAACCCATAACATAACTAGTAAGTGATTATATTAACAGAGGGGTGGAAAAACAGAGGTATTATCTTTATATTATACGTTATAAAGTTTGACAAGTGAACCAACCTATAGATTGTATGTTGATCTAATCCCCAGTTCCAATATAGTTTAAGAGCAATAATTACACCTTTGGTACACCTTTTAGTAACACAAAATTGTTTACTAATTTATGATTACAAGGTAAAAGGAAATCATTTTTAAAAATCTGGATTATTTGATATTAATGAAGTCTATGGGAGATGTCTATTCCGTAATTCAGAGCTTTCTGGATAAAAGGTTTCCAGATATTGATCCTATACCTGTACTAACATTTTTATCTTTTTTTTATAGCCTTCAAATAGAGCTACGTGTCCTTCAGATGGCGACGGCAGAAAACTATCAGTTCCTAACTGGCTTATCTGCCTATTTCCAGACAGATCACCATATCTGCCTAGTGATGGATTATGCTGCTCAAGGCAGTTTAATGATACAGTTGCTTTATGGTCCATTTTCATTGAAAAGAACAAGGTTAGTAGAATTTATCATAATAGTCACATAGAATCCTTCTTAGAAGACAAGGGGACAGATTTACTAAATTCATGTGAATGATTAGAAATTCGATCGAATTTTCAAAAAGATTCTAATTCGAATTTTCGAATAAATTTTGTGGCCCCTTCGATCATTGAACTTTAAAAATTCGATCGAATCTAATGATTCCAATAGATAGAATTAAAATCTATTAGATTATTCGAATATTTGACAGTCGAATAACTTGCCCTTTCAATTTTTATTCGACTGCCTTGTTCGCCAGACTAAACCTACCGGATTGCTATACTTCCCTATGGGAAGCTCCCATAGCATTTTTTACAATTTTTTAGATCGAAAAAAATGTAATCCAACGGTTAAAATCATTGGAATCGTTCGATTTGAACGATTTTATCATTCAATTGAATTTTTTCTATTTGGACGTTCGATTGGTCGAATAGCGTTAAAATTCAATGGTCGAATTCGAGGGTTTTTTAACCCTCAAATTTGACCGTTAGTAAGTGTGCCCCCAAGCAAGATAATATCAGTAGGGATCAAGTCTTATATCAGTCATAGATGATCTTGTCTCCAACATTTAAGCAATTTAGGGGGCTGATTTATTAAAATATGTATTTAGAGCTCAATAAATAAAAACTCACCCACATTCTATTCATATTATAATAAATAATTTTTAGAATTGTATTCATCAAAAGGTGACAGTTAGAAGTCACCATTTGAGAAATACAGTTCTAAAAACCCCAAAGGAATAAATAGAGCATATGTATAGTTTTATTAATCAAGCTCTAAACTTGTATTTTAATTAATCTGCCCCTATAAGATTTTAGTTCATTTCTTACTTGTGTTCTAGATTTTTTCTGATACAACCACATGCTGTGGTTAGCTTGACCTAATGACTGGAATGCTTTTGGAATGGGTTGGAACATTATATAATATAGACTGTACTAATACATGTCTTTATTTCTCTGAACAGATTTTATACAGCATGCATTGTCCTTGGATTGCAATTCCTGCACAACAAGGACATTGCTCATAGGTAAGTGTTGCTATTTCTACTTTCTAATGTATTCTATGGATTCAGTTGCACTTATTAAACCATTTCACCATCTCTTGTATATATTTAAGCCATTACAATAAAAACATATTTTTTTGTTTTACTGCAGGGATCTAAAACTAAGCAATGTCCTGTTGGATGCCAGTGGTTATGTGAAAATTACAGATTTTGGACTTTCTAAAGACAGTAAGATTTCCTTTTATAATTTTGACTTTGTGGTATATTGGTCACAACATTTCAGAATGATTATGGGGGAGGTTTATTAAATGTTATTAAATGTTAAGATAAGAAATAACAGTCCTTTCACCGGTACAAAAATTTAACTTTTTTAATTTCCCATAGATTGTGTAAGAATTTTTCCTGCAGTGTGAAAAAACTTACACTATTTGTTAACAATTTTTTTAAACATAGAGAATACAGATAATAAGGAGAGTTTTGAGGGAAAATTATCTTCAACTAACTTACATTTATCTTACTTTAGTATCTACATACAGACATGGAATTCTGTCACATGCTATAACTCTGGACTGGACCAGTGCAAGAGCTCTAGACTGGCAAGCTGTGGGTGTGATGATTTATAAAATGCTTCAGGGTTATGTAAGTTCTTTAACAATACTTTGTTCTTGTCATGGAAGACTTTCCCTTATGCATGCAGCATTAGAAATAATGGCTTGATAAATTAAAAAAAGAAAAAAGATCTTTACTGGATCATTTTCAGTTTTGTTTTATACATGCATATACCTTTTATGTTTCCTGGGAAACATAAAAATATTATTCTATAGTAATATAAAGAAATGTGGGGCATCAGATTATTTGAATTAGATGTTGGCTTTGGAGAGTTATATGCTTCACTGATGCTCTTATACTGTAATGATCAGTAACTAAAGTCTGTTACCACGATTGTTTAAATGTTCCCAAAATATTGTGGCTTTTAAAACAATTTCTTGCATTTATTCATAGGAATTTGGAATAACGGCTCCATTACTTGAAAGCTCTGTACAAGAATTTCCAGAAAGTTTTACTCCAGAAACCTGCAGAATATTGAAAGAGGTAAGTTAATCTTATGGCATTAGTAGCATATTATGTTATTTGATGCTTGTTCTAAATGTCAAATAATTTTCATCAATTTTATTTTTTGTAGCTCTCGGATACAAGGACAACAATGCGCCTTGGAGCAAGTCCAAGAGGGGCTGAAGAAGTGAAGAAAAGTAATTTTTTCATGGTATGTTTACATTGTTGACAATTTGCATAATACTTAAAAAATTAAGGAATCTGACTATTTGTTTCTTGGCATGCTGCAGTTTTGTCTGCTTGCATACAATGTCCTTTAAGATATAGTGGAAATAGTCAGTTGAAATGCTCCAAACTTACTTCGTGTTCTCATATTATACAGAACTTAGACTGGGAGGCTCTCTTGAGAAAAGAAGTCAAGCCTCCAATGGACAGACTACATAAAAATGCATACCAGTTTATAAGAGAGACTGCTTCAACTTTGGACAGCCCTGAAGAGCCATTACCAGAAGAGATTCAAAAAGATATCCAAGAGATATATAAAAATCTGGAGAATTATGAACGTCCATCATAAGAACGAAGACCCTAAACCAGAAGACTAAACAAAATCAGTGGGAAGATATGGGTTGATAAATATATTCCAAATAAAAAGAACTTACTACTTAGTGATGGATATTGATGGTCAATCTGTGGAATTTTGCTTTGTCGAAAAATTCACAAACTTTAGTGAAAAATTTGCAAAACGGTGAGAAATTCTTGAAACACATTTGATGCACATGGCGATTTTGTCACATGTCAAAATAATTTTGTTTTGACGCATGACATTTTTTTGGCATGCAATGCAATTAGATGAAACCCATCTTTTATGGGTGCTTTGTTTGTGTCACCTTTTTTCAGCTTTGGGGCTACCAATAAAACATTTCCCCTTACTTTCAAGCTTTGTAGACTGTGATGATAAATGAAAATAGCATATTTTGCTTTGTGTCAAAATGTGCTAAACTGTTTTAGAGTCAATGGGAAGAAAAACTCTCATGTTTTGCTCAGTCTACTGCTACACACATGCTCTAACTACATTGTTAGAGGACTCCTATCTTTTCAAATTAGCTTTGGTTGACTGGTAATGGTATCTACTACCACTCAGTCTATATTGCTGTTGAACCAAAAAGTACCATCTATAGTTTATATATTACTAAAAGCTTATTAATACAGGCTAATAATAAATCTGAACACATATTATCTGGGTGCTTTTTATCCCACATTGAAATGAATAAACCATATATTTATGTGTATATCTAAGGAATCAGAAATACTACTGTAGGTAATGTAATGTTACATGACTGAGATTGAGAATAGTCATAGTTGTGATATAGAATCCAAACAAGTTCTGTATTATCTGAGTAGTAATTAAATGAAAAATAAAGTAAATATAAACTTTTGAAAAAAGTTTTTCACTATATCAAAAAACATAGAAAAACAATGCATAAAACTTCCGAAGGCACAACAATGCATAAAACTTAGGAAGACACAACAATGCATAAAACTTTACAAGGTTGCTGGAGGAAGAGGAAGAAGAGGGTTATTCCTTGAAGTATTAATAAAGTTGAGCACTTCCTGCAGTTCCCTCCTCATGTTTGTGACCAGCTGGACCAAGCCAGATACTATGTCATGGAGGTGGGCCTAGTCTGTTTGATTAGCAGCAACAGCTGCTGCCATGCCCACCGCCACATCTACTTCATGCTGGGGACTCTGGGGAATGTCTTCAGGAGAAGGAGGAGGAGATGCTGGTGGTAATCCCCTTCTTCCATGGTTTACCAAAGGTTCAAAGGTCATAGGAAAATGTGAAGGGTAGACCTATTGTTGCGAGTATACGTGAATTGTGGGAAGGGGTGTCACAATATGTGGATATTTTACTACGTCCTTTGGTAGAAGCACTCCCTAGCTTTTTGAAAGACACAACTATGTGATTAATTCGTTAGTGATGGACAAAAACGACGCGACGCGCGTCAAAAGTGCGACTCGTTTCGCGAATTTTTTCACCAATTCGCGAATTTCGCTGGAAATTCGCAAATTTTTCGGTGAAGCGAAACGGGGGAGATTCGCCCATCACTAGTATTAATAAAATACAGGATGTGAAATAGAAGTCCAGGTATCTGTGGTTTACAATTTGGACGTGGTTTCTTATTATTAATTTTTGGACACTAATTATTTTATGTTTGATGGAAAATGTTATCTCCAGAAGTGGGGGTGGGGCGCAATGGGGGCTTTGTTCACTCCTACATATGCCAATTTGGTCAGGGGCTGGCTGGAATTGCTCCACATTTTTGCAGATAGAAAGCCATATAGTTCACAAATCATACCGTTTTTTTCCGATACATAGATCGATATAGGTATAGGGATTTGGGAGGGGGATCTAACATCTTTGTAACAATCTATACTTTACTGTAATGGTGTGGTAGAAGATATTTCTTTGCGTTTGACTCTCATACGTGCAATATATAATTTCAAGATGTAGTTTTTATGGTTCAGGATGACCATGTAGAATAACACTCAATACATAGCTACATTATGTTGCACCATATCTGTTTAACGTGGCAGGGTTTCCAGACTAGGGCTATGCAATTGTGGGACCAGTCAATTAAAAGAGGCTATAAGGAAGCTCTAGATTATCAAACAGTGTATTTGATTCCAATACTACAGTGGTAACGAAAAACTGGTTAAATTACTGGGGTAACTATGTCTGTGGAAAGACTACATGTAAATCCTGCCAGCTGAACCAAGCCAGATACCATATCGTGAAGGTGTGAATAAGTCGGAAGAGTTCTTTATTAAATATACGGCAAATCCTTTCTAGTAAGACAATATTTCAATTTTCTATCCCAAGGCATAGCTTATCTGGCTACATGTAATTGTGGGTCCCAATATGTAGGGAAGACAATAAGGAAAGCAGATATCTGTTTTTTGAAACACTTAGCAGCAGTTAAGAGGGAAGACACTAGGTCAGTAATAGTGAACCATTTCATAGAGCAGCATGAAGGGAAAAAGTGTATTACTTTTCAGGTTATTGACAACCGTGCTTCCAAATTAGGAAAGGTGACTATGATAAAAGATTATCAAGAAAAAAAGGCTTAATGAATTAAAAACCTTGGAATCTGTAGGATGAATGAAAAATCATGCTATTATTAGCATGTACCGGTATACAGTATTAGGGCTAATTATTTAATATAGTAATTTATTATTCATATTCTGAGGATTTCCTATTTATGATGATTTCCATTTATGATGATATCTACGTGTACATCTACATTGGTTCTGTTCCCTCAAGCCTAAAGTTTATGGGTCAGAACCTTCTAGTACCAAAATGTACCAATGGCATTGATGTGTTAATGGTTTCAGCCCCCCCCCCCCAGCCCAAAGTATGCTATTGGATATCTGTTTTCATGTTAACTGTGTAGAACATCCATCTTGTTGCAAAACTCCAAGCACATTGGAGAAGAGGCTGTAGAAACTCAGCAAGGGGAGTCACCAGAACTTTGGTGTGTTCAATGCTGAGCTTGCTGTCTCTGCTGAAGGATGCATCATTCAAGAATTTTTCATCAGTGGAGGGCACTCCAATGCACAAACTAAGGAAAATTTGGTGCAAAGAAGACCAAAAAAATCCCATACAAGGCCGAACAATGAACCAAACACAATATATACGGTAGGGCCTACACACCAAATAAACGGACCAAGTGGAATTTTGAAAAAATGTTTATAATTTAAAAGAAAAATCACAAAAGCATAAATTTAGTCAAATATACAATTTGGGCAAACAATGCCAACAAGAAAATGCAGCTTAGGTATACATACCACTAAAAATATGGTCACAGAACAGTAAATCAGAAAAGGAACCTTTGCCCCAAAATGAGAATAACCCCAACGTTTTCAGCTCAAAGCCTTCCTCAAGAGGAATTCTGACCTTTATGCTACTTTAACAGCTGTAAATACCTTACTGGTATGTACAGTATGTGCTACACTGTATCAGTCACATCACTTCCACCTACGTCAGATATTGCAGACTCTAAGTCCTGCTATCTGACACGGCTCTCTATTCTACTTTGGAACACAAGTGCAAGATGCATTCACTTCTACAGTATCTTGAAGATTGTATCCTGGCAACAGCTTTGTACAGTCCACATTTTAATTTTCAGTTCAACATAAAAAGACAAAAGACATGCAAATATCATCAAGTATTTGGCAGGTTCACTTTATAGCTATTATTCATATTATACATACAGAGTTAACAAAAAGAAAAAGTTCTATAACACTTACTATGCTACCATATTGTGAAGCGTATTTGTCAATCATTTAGCATAGACTATATCTAAAGACATAAAAGAAGGACACATCATTCCCCAGAGCATTTTGGATAATCCCATTAAAATAACCAATGAGCCTCCCACTGGTATGCATGCCAACCTCCACATGGCTTTGGATAGAAGAAATATGTATCAAGAATTCGCTGTGAATTCCCGCGATTCGCGAAGCGGCAGCGAAAAAGTTTTTGATGCGACGCAACGAAAACTCACGTTTTTGCTAGAAATTCACAAATTTTTCGTCGAAGCAAAACTGAGTAGATTCGCCCATCACTATTAGAGACAACTGTACTGTCACGGTCGGCACCCAATACCAGAACAAATGCCAAGCACCCTGGTTTCGGCTCGTGCTTCACCAGTAGTGTGACCGCCTTTGGCTTCTGGAGGAGCCTTCAGCTACTCAGATGCCACCTGGACTTAAACGAGAGGTACAGGGGAGGAGTTCTGGCCAGCAATGGGGCACAACTGAATAGAAAGTCTTTAAGGCCAAAAGTCACAGTACAGACAGGAGTATGCAGATCCGTGGTCAGACAGGCCAGGTCGAGGGGGGCAGATGGCAGGCAAGGGGTCAAACCGGGTGATCAATCAGATAAGGATGAGGAAGAATCAGTAGTCAAATACAGGCACGGGTCAGGATAAGGATAATCAGAATATTCAAAGCCAAGCAGGGTCAAAACAGGTATTCAGGAACAACAGAAGCTTTTCAGCACAGGTACAGGGCACCAGGAATAAACCTATCACGGGCAATGGTAAAAAGCACACATCCCCTTAAAATATTAAAAATGTCTCGCCATTGTGCGCTGACGAAAACAAACCAGCGCGCATGCGCCTATATAAAGTGGAAGCGGAAGTGCACGCACACTACGAACAAGCCAAATAAGAGGAGTGGCGCGGCGGGCTTCCCCACCGCACCACTAGACCACCAGGGTAAGAAGACTTTCTTACATGTACAACCTATGATCCTGAAATGGTTGCAGGTCTCCATCCCACCCAACTGTGGCCATCTTGTGTCACTGTTTGTGTCACAGCAAGAAATCCTTTCACACACCATGGCACCCATTAAATTAGTATTGATAGTTTCCAGCTGCAAGTGTGACTCACTAACATTATGGAGGAGATTAACTTTGCATAAGGTTTTTTTACACTCTGGATCAGATAGTGTTTAGTAACTTGGGTGTCACACATACTGTAAATAATCTGAAATAATTTCGGATGCCCTGATGATCTGTGCTACCTGCTGGGGAGATTATTTCTGGGAGTCACATTATAGATGACTGAGACCAGTGGCTCTGCAGGACCTAACTGGAGGAATGTGCAGTATTAAGCCAGAGATGTTGGATGCATTATAATTGATACCACTAGGTAGTCGCATTGGCACAAGCTACCAGGGGTCCTCCAACTGTATCTGCTGAGTGCTGGAAGACCCCTGGAAGCTTCTGATTGTTCTCTTCTTTTTGTCTTAGGGAAACAATATTGCAGCTCTTACCCCTATGTATAAATGCAAATATACAGATGAATATTGTTCTGGGCACACAATAACCTATGTAAATTTCATATTGCATATTTCATATTGCCCTGCTGATCAAATAGTACAAACAAATGTCAGGCAGATTGGTGCTTTGCCATTACCTCTATCAGTGAGATGTTGAGAGCTATGTTAGCACTAGTGATGTGTAGATCGATGCAGCTGACACTTGAGAACTCGCAACTGACCCTAACCCTGTGTGCTTTCATATATATATATATATACAAACACGCCCAACCCACTATGACGTGACAGAATTGGGTCAGTAAAAGGTTGCGTGCAGAGTGGATGGAGTGCGGCCTGCAAATGTTGTGGGGAAGTCTGCTCAAACCTGCCGACCAGCAGCCTTCAGGTTGGCCCACACATTGCTAGTCTGCACCTACTGTAATGTCCACAGAGGAGTAGTAGTCATTTTAGGAACCCTGTGGCATTGAGATCCCAGATTTGGGTGGATCATAGGTGTATTTTGGTGTAACCGGATAAGGTAGGGGTGAGTCGGGAAATAGTCAAGTATACACTTAAATAACCAGCAGTAATCTTCAAGGGCCCTTGTAGGGATGTTTTAACCAATAGCCTGGGTGTTACCCCATAATCTCTCTGGATCTGGATCTCCGGTACAACACCCGGCCCATACAGACTCTTTCACCTAACAGTAGGCCCCCTTTATATTTGGGTCTTATTTAAATCTGTCATTGGCCCCTTGGGTGGAAGCCCCTGCTAACTAATTATTATGGCATCCATTTTTATTTTTTAGTAGCCCTGGTATTAAAGTCTTCATGTGAATGGGAGCTCATGGAATACAAGGGTTTCAGGCAAAAAAGCCCTGGGTATCCAGGTAAAGACTCTAATCATAGGGAATTTGCCCTCCACCCCCTTTTGAAGGAAATATATGCTTTTCTGCAGTAGACTCCATCTACTGGAGTCAAACCACGTCAGGTACACAGTGACAATTTCCTTTTTCAGAAATAAATGTAATCCAGGGTCAGGAAAAAAGAGATAGACAAGTCTGGGTCAGTTTGCGAGTCTAGGTTTCACAGGCTTGAAATTGTTTGAATGTTTCCATCCATGTTGTTTGAATGTTTCCATCCATGTTTCTCATCGGAAAAATTTCCATTATTGCACAGAGGACACATATGGATAGACTAAGGCACTAACTCCCCCATATGTAATAAAAGGCAGTAAATTTGCCCCGGAGCATTAACTCATAGACAGGTGACCCATAAATGCTACCTGCTGATTGGTTGCTATGGGTTACTGCTCCTGGGCAAACTTTGTGCATCTCATTACATAACCCCCTAAAACAATTTTGATAAGGAGTGAGTTTATGATGCATGATGGCTAAACAAACAGGCAGCAGCAGCCAAATATCCAGGTAGCACATTAGCATGCAGTGCCATTGTCCTGCCTTTTTTCATCCTTTATGTCGGAGTCGTCTGCAGCCTTTTGTCTGGCAGGGGCACAAATGAAAGGAAAACTTTGCAACAGCAATAAACTTTTTTTTTATCATCTGGTGATGTTCTTTTATAGTTAATATTTAATACTCAGAAGATTTGGGGTTTAGAATTAGAATATTCTTATAGTAACCAGTTCACTTAGACACTGCTGTATGATAACAGTTTCCTGCTTTACCTGGGGAGGGGACCAATATTAGGTTTAATACAGGGGCAACAAAAACAGGTTCCCCAAGGTTGGGGGGGGGCTATAAAAATATTTTCTGGGAGCAATGAAATCTCTTTATGTCAATGGCATATAAGCCATAGATAAAAGTTAGTAGCTCTGGAGAGTTTTGTTACAGAATTGGGGGACCACACAGGTGCAATTAGATTAGGGGGGGTGGAGGCCTGTATAGCACCATTACCTTATATCCATGGCTTTTTTCATTTGGTAAGACACCTAACTAAATATTATGATTCATTCATCAGAAAGAAAGATGCTCCAAATCATTATTTAGTATAGTCCATAGCTCATGTGCCCCACGTGTGTATGGTAGTACTGCACATGTTACCCTGCTGCTGCTGGCATTGGGGGAGTATTTCTTGAATTATACATCACTTCTTTTTCTCCAGGGTGAACTGGCTATTTCCAGTGGCCTAGAGAACTTACAGAATGCCATCTTCATGGCCCAGGTGCCAGAACTTGGACCGAGAGGGCCTATCCATCAATGGCTGGACCAGGACTGGACTGAGAATCAAAATAGGCCCTGGCATTTCAGGTACACAGAGACCCAATCAGCTCACATAGAGGCCCAAACAGTCCCCACCAGCCCACTAAATACTGACTTTCTATGGGACCTTATAGCAGCCCATCTGGCATTTGCCCTAACCCACATATTGCCAGTCCGGGCCTGGGCTGGACTTGCTGGCTGGTTATAGACCTACTTAGCTGAATCAGAGCTAGAAGCTAGAAACATGGACTGGGGACTTTGGTTTGCCCTCTGCTGTGTGGTTAGCCAGATTCTTTAACCCCCAGTGCTTCCTTACTGCCATCATGCATTCCATGGCCAGAAAGAATGAGTGACCCCTTGACAAGATGACCCTCCAATTTGATGTGACCAAGAAGAAAAAAAGAGGACCTCAGCAGCCTCCCCCTGAGGAGGATCATATGTCCATTGTTTGTTCATGGAAGGTGCCTGCTGGGATACACAGGTAAGGAGCTCACTTGTTATCATCAAGTCACTTTTCTTTGGCTGAGATCCTGCCTTCAGGAGCAGAGAGAGAGAATGGGAAATTCCAGATATAGACAGACTGAGGCAGGCTACAAATATAACTTGGTTTATAGAATGAAGTGTGTTATATGTGGTTCAGGATCAAAACCATTCTCATGGCCAACTTTAAAGTTATTCTTATCTCAATCATCTATTATTATGGTTCTGACAAGGGCATATAAATGCTCAAATCTGTCTTTAAGGGGTGCATAAAAATAGATAGAGAGTGCATAAGAGAATGGATAAGTAGTCATTAAAAATCACTCCATGCAGATCAGCCAAATTCTTGCAGAGCCTGCAGTTTAGTTCATTTTTCAATAAATAACCTACTGAGTGTAGTAGGTCAGTGCGACCTTATTAAACATAATCCAGTACAGTGAAGCTCAGTGGTTTAGAAACCGAAATTAAATGGCTGCTTGTCCTGCCCCAGCCCAAAATGAACTAGGATCAACACATTGAGGGTTTATGTCTCCCAAAAAGAGCTTTACCTATTGACACAATTCAGCAGGAAGTAGTTTGTATGACTAGGAGGAACAGAATTTCATACAGTAAACACAAAAAGCGCATAGTATTTGTAAGAGGGAAAGCCCAGGCTGTCTCACCAAATGATAACTATGTACAAATGGCTTCTTGTGAGCTCATACTCATCTGTCTCTGATATATTTGCTGCTCTCCAGACCCATAAATATCACCCCTTTATTCATCATCATAATAAAGTCCTATCATTTATCTTCCAATTAGATACATCTTTTGGGTACCTAAACAGAATGCAAGATGAAGTTTCTCTAGACAAGGTTTCCATGGTAATTTATAAGTGGAAAATAAATGCATTTGCGGAATAAATCAACATAGCCATAAATCTTGTATAAAGTGTTATTCTGCAGCTGCTTTGCAATTCTACTCGATGTACACGTTCTGTATTAAACCTGTTCTGTTTTGCACCTTCTACTGTAGGTGGGAGTCATCATGCCCAGAGGGGCCCAAACTAAGTGTGAACATCCAGTTCTGAAAACAAAGGAGAATTCATCCAAGTGGACCTGGCTGCTGCAAATATATAAGCCCAGAACTTCTTATGTACCAAAATGTTTTGGACAGGTTTCCTTGTTCTTCACTGTATACATTAAATTGTTGTACAAAAAGTTGTAATAAAATATTTTATTCTGATTTTGCATGAGGTGCAATGTTTGGTTACATCTCTGTAGGAATCATAGGAGTCAGAGTTCCAATTCCTATAATTTGTATCCAGAAACTGAAAAAATGTGTGACTTAGGGATCCACCTTTTGGGAATGAGTAACACCATGTGGGAGACGTTCAGCCCTGACTATAAACATAGAGTATATTAATACAACCGTTCACATTGCTCCCTTCTCTCAATCTTCATCTTGCCTATGACAGTTCTCTTCAACATTCTCTTCTCTATTCCTTTTTTCCTTACCCTTTATACATTCACCCAGCATCTTTCCATCCCTATTCTATATTACCTCTCCAATATCTCTGTCTTTCCACCCTGTCTTCTATTTGCCACACCCATTTATTTCTCCATCCAAATTTTCATCCACTTTGCCCTTCTTAGGCTTTTTCCCTCAACCCCATATTTCTCTTTATCAACCCATCCATTCTCTCTTTTGTTAATGATACCATTGTCTGGGAAATATTCTTTCTTTTCTGAGACAAGGTAGCGTGATGGGGCATCACTACTCTGCAGGTGTATATGTGCCGAGGAAGTTGTATATAAAAAATACAAACTCCTTACACATACTTCTTGCGCATAGCTAGAAACTCAAGTTGAAAACAAAACTTGCCAATAAAAAATGGCTAGGTTCAGCATGCCACTGACCTGCTAGCCTTTCCATTTTTTAATGGAGATTAAGCTCCAGACCATATAGCTGGTGTCAAGACTTTCTGTCTTTTCTCTTTATCCACATGTGTTACACATACCCTAAGTTCCCTAGCACACACCGTTTACACATCTACATTTGGAACTGAGACAGAGATCACTTTAAAGAGATTTCTAGATTTCTACTTCATTGTGGCAAGCAATAAATGTTGTTAATGAAGAGTTTTATTATGACTGATACGATACGATACAAGTGATACGATGGTAAGTGTTGTAGGATTTGGTGCTGGAGGTGTAAGATCAATTCTGGCCTGGGGATGATGAGTTAGGAGACAGTGGCTTGCACTGCTGTCTATCTGTCCTGAGTTCAACTCCATGCTGAGTTCTATGTTTTCCCCTGAATCTACATGGATTATTCACACCATAACCTCCTTAGTGCACAGCATTCATAAACCACACACCTGCCTGTTTTGAAGTAGACGATTCACATATGGAGACAACATACAAACTCCATGCAGACAATGGCCAGATTGTAATTGAACGCTGTACCCAAGAGATTCAAGACAGTTAGCTAGCTTAAATATATTGCAATATATAATGGAGGACATTTTTAGTATATTAATGCACAAAATGTATATCAATGTATTGTTCATGGGTGAGGACACGCAGAGGACCTGTATGAATTTTGTGGCTACAGCTTCATTTCACCCCCACCTAATGGTTTAAAACTTAGTGGTGAGCACAATTTTCCCCATTTTTGCTATAAATGATCAACTACGTTGATCTTACCCCATTTTTCCTTCCCTATTACTCATCCATTTCTTAATTTCCTCAACTACTCTCCACCACACTTCTCCTCAAGGGTTAGCTGGGCAGAAAAGAGAAACAACAAAGAAAAGATGAGCAGTGCTGATGAAAAGTGAAAAGGAGGGAGAGAAGTAGTAGGTATAGAGAGGAGATGGAAGTGGTTAGGAGAGATTTAAGGGAGGTTGAGAGATGAGCAGAGGATGGATGAGTTTGAGGCAGTAGAGAATACCAATGTTAAAGAAGGGTGAGTGCTGGAAATGGTAAATTGTTGCAGGGTGTCTGTTACCTCAATGTTTCTATGTATCTGTAAACTTGTTATGAGCAAAAGGGAGCTTGATAGCCAACAAGCATTGCCTTTGCAAGTCCCCTTCCTCAGATTAAACTGTAACCCAGTATAAAGCAGCTAATCATCATGAGTATGCTGATTTGCTGTTTGTAGCATGTTATAGTTACTTTTACTTTCTGCTTGGAAGAGCCCTCTGTGTATCCCAGAGTCTCTTCCCCTTACAGAGTCCGTCTATTCCATGTTTACTATTTCCCAAGTGTCTGAGCACTGACTGTTAATGTTCCATCGTTGCCCTTTTGCCAGTAGTAAAGAGAAGGTTTATATGATGAATTACAGTAAATTCACAGTTACAGCATAACATTATGATGACATTTACACAAATGTGTTCCTACCTTGTATCTGACATTAAATCCCACCATATAAATGAATGTTGTTACACTGCAGCCTGACCCCAAAGCAAATTCTCTTCTCTCATTTATAAAATCCCAGGGAGAGTGTTTATGCAAATGGCCTGCAGGTGGCACTATGCATACACAGGACTTTCTGTACAACTTGAAAGTGAA
>CM044447.1:44356070-44366370 GCA_024363595.1 Xenopus borealis
CGGCTGTATAGGTTGTACCCCAAGGATAAATCAGCCCAGTGCTCTAGGAACTCAAACCCTTCCTTCCTACATCAAGACTCAGAGTTCCCTGTATAACTCAGCCTGCAGCCTTGTGCCTTTATATGGCCACAGTCAATGTTTAATAGGGTTTTGAATAAACTTATATTTGCAAAGTCAAAAGAGGACCTAACACAAGTCTCCATAATCCAAACTACTGCTATCCTTCAATAGATTCTCCTCTAACAGGAGCGAGCTAAGTCATTTCTGATACACTACAACAATAGCACCACTAATCAATAATGGAATCCAAGCAGCACTAAATAGAACCAGAGAAATGTACAGAGCTGATGTATTTCCTTCTAAAGATAAATACAATATAGAAATGATAAATGCCAAAGATAATAATGTTGGACGTCAGATAGTCACACCCGCGTCACTCACATGTCTGCTTTAGGTTGAACCTGTAGTCCTTGTGAGTTCCTTCTAAGCGATTATTATCCTAATTACAAAGCCCCGACTGACGCGCAAGACAATAAGAAATAATTTCCCATTAGACGAAGGTGCCACTGAACTGCTAACCACTATCTCCTGACTAGTGGCTTTAAAAAAAAGGTGATAAACCAAAGAAAGTCATTTCAAGGTAGCCCTCCTTAATAATCTTTTTGCAAATATATTAACATTGTGCAGGTCCTAACATTTTATTTTATTTATTACTGTGTTTAACCTTTCCTTGTCCTTTAAAGGAATTGTTCAGTACAAAAATAAAAACTGGATAAACAGGCTGTGCAAAACAAAAAAAATGTTTCTAATATAGTTAGTTATCCAAACATGTAATATATAAAGGCTGGAGTTAGGACCAGAGTAAATGAAGTGTAAAAGCTAATTTCTTTGTCAGGTTTGCCCATTGTCGTCTCCTAAAATAGCCCATGTTGTCTCTAAATTGTGCAAAATATGTCCCTTGTGTGCACAAAAATATTGTGAGCCCCTGAGATTACTTTTGGGCAGTTTTAATAGTTTTCCCTAAAATAGCCATTATCCCTAAATTGTGAAAAATTGGACCTTGGTTTACAAAAAAAAAATCACCTGACCCCACTATTTTACACAAATATACAATTCTACAATTTTGTAGTGATATCGGGAGAAGAGGAACTGACAGTGGCAAGGACTGTTGGAAAAACTTCTTGTTTTGGTTCCCTTGCATAAATCAGAGTTCTACACAAAACTCTTCCTCCCCTGACACAAGTGGAAGCAAATACAGATCGACTACTGACAGTCCCGATTTTGACAACTTAGCCACCAATCCCAGATTGTTAGTGAAATGTCCCAACTTTCTCTTTGATCACCTGCACTGAACAGGCAGAAAAAAATACAGAGATTTTATATTTAATTTGCTTTTGGCAGAGAGCCCAGTATATGGACAGGTGCACTTTTGTAACAATTTAAGATAAGCTAATATACAATTGTAACTATTTAAGATAAGCAGATCTTTTGGTTAAACTGTGATTTGCAGCTGAAAGGGCAAGTCACCTTCATTAGCAAAACGGTAATAACACATAAAACCTGACCCCTAAAACCCTCAGAAATATGTTCAGACTTTCCATAAACTGCCAAATTTTGTAAAATGGATCTGGTATTTGGGATTGTCTAACACAGTAGACCCACTGTTTTACATTTATGAGCTCTGTACAGGCTAAGAAACAGGTCGGAGGAAGGGTCATAAGAGGAGGCTACACAGGGGAATGTAGCAACATATTATGTCTGACAAATAGAAATGACAGTCACCCACTGATATCATCAGATAGGCAATACATGCAGAGATAAATACCTCCCAACATTTGAAAAATAGAAAGCGCAACAAAAACTTTTAACGCCACGAGTGACGAAAATTTTTGACCAAGCCTGTTTTATGGCCACACCCCCTAATTACCATTTCCATTTTACAAAATTTGGCAGGCTATGAAAGACTGAACACATTTCTGGGAATTGTAGGGCAATATTTTATGTGTTCTAACAGTTTTACTAATGAAAGTGAATTGCCCTCCCAAGAGACCTGCTTATCTTAAAGAGTGACAGTTGTATCTTTGCATATCTTAAATTGCTACAAACGTATTTAAGTGCAGCCTCTGAATGTTCTGGGCTCTCTGCCATAAAGCTTTTATTTTATTGAAATTTCAGAAACATTGTATCTTTTTCTGGCATCAGTGCAGAAGATCAAATGAAACTCAGTAACAAATCCAGGACTGTCCCACGAAAAACAGTTTGAGGTACACATTATCGTTAGTCAACAGAAATCTTCTAACCTGTCCGATCAACTGTCAATGACTGACCGCCATGGCACGAAAAATTGTTGGGACAAATGTCTAGATATCAAAATGTTACCATTTATTTTCATTTTTGCTTATTTTCATTATTGGATTTTAAGCTTTGTGTGCAGACAGTTTACACCTTAGGTCAATATGTTTGCTTACTGTGTTATCAGCATCATCTGCACCTAATCTAAGGTTAAAGCTTAACCATTATAGGGGAAGGAAAGCTACTGAAGCAGATTATTGCCACTAGATTAGCCACAATAGTGCCAGCTGCAAATGTTTTACCATACCTGAGTAAACAGATTTCTCTATTTTTTTTATATAGCAGCTGCCATATTAGCTTGTTGTGACATCACTTCCTGCCTGAGGCTCTCCCTGCTCACTCATAGCTCTGGGCTCAGATTACATCAGGGAGGGGAGGAGGGAGGGGTGAGGGAGAGAGGAGCAAACTGAGCATGCTCAAGCCCTAGCCCTAGAGGTTTATGCTGAAAACAGGAAGTCTGATACAGAAGCCCATGTGTAGACAATAGAAGGAAAGAAATACTGTTTCTTTTGACAGAAGATTCAGAGCAGTATTACTTTGAGGGTTTACTGGTGTATTTATTTAGACCTGTGGGAAAAAATGGAGCGTTAAAGGAGTTGTTCACCTTTAAAGGGGTTGTTCACCTTTAAAGGGGTTGTTCACCTTTAAAGGGGTTGTTCACCTTTGAGTTAACTTTTAGTAGAGAATGTAGAGAGTTATATTCTGAGACATATATAATGATAAGTAATAAAAAGTGGCAATAATACATTTGTAGCCTTACAGAGCATTTGTTTTTAGATGGTGTCAGTGACCCCCATTTGAAAGCTGCAAAGAAACAGAAGAAAATTGCAAATCATTAAAAAACTATGAAAAATAAATAATGAAGACCAATTGAAAAGTTTCTTAGAATTGACCTTCTACAATATACTAAAAGTTAACTTGAAGGTGAACCACCCCTTTAAATTAACTTTTAGTATGATGTAGAGTGATATTCTATAACATACTAAAACATTGGGTCTTAATCTGCATTTCTCTAGCCTACTTGCAAAAGTTATTTCTGTGCCCTTCTCTGCCAGGCATCCCTACCCTGTATGTGTTCTTAAACCTTGAGGTAAAATAATTTTTGCTACATTGTTTCAGAAGTCAAAACCAGAGAGGGATAAACAAATGCTTCTTTCAGCAGCAATTACATTTGCCCATAATATACTGTGCTAGTGGATGCTGCAAAGAATCAATGGGCAATAATGACTGGGAGACCAGTGGATTTTGGCAATATAAAGCAATAGGTTCTGCTAATTCTCTTGATATAGATAACAGTAGTTTTAGCTTATTGCTTGGCTACAGCTTAGCCACTTGAGGTCACTGTTGCCCTGAAAATAAGACTAGGAAAACTGAGTGTATGTATATCTGTGTCCCCCCTCTTGCGATGAGACAGTATTAAATGCAATGACATTTGTCAGTGGTACAACTAAAGGGGGAGCAGACCACATGATTTCACACACACACACACAAAAACATGTTCCTGTACTCGCATAGAAGAGCAGTGAGAGAAGGGTTCTTTTTATACCTTCCAATTTAAAATATTGAGTATAATATAGCAGTACTGTCCAAATTCTGTGGTACCGAGTGGAGGGTCAAAAATGGAAGCCAATGTTAACCACTCCCTGTTTTTTAAACCATATACACCCATGCTACTATAAGAACATTTAAGACCATATCCATGTTAATAGTGGTACTGCACCAAAAAAAACAAACGGTCAGAGTATGGCACACCCAGGTAAGTAGAGTACAAACAGGTAAGAGGATTTTAGCACACACAGGTAGTAGTGTATGGTATGGCACACACAGGTAGGCAGAGTATGGTGCACACAGGCAGCGTAGGACAGGCAGAGTATGGCACACGGCTAAGTAGAGTATGGGACGCATGGGTATGTAGAGTATGGCTCATGGCTAAGTAGAGCGTGGGATACACGGGTAAGTAGAACATGGAACACACGGGTAAGTAGAGCATGGGACACACGGGTAAGTAGAGCATGGGACACATGGGTAAGTAGAGCATGGGACACACGGGTAAGTAGAGCATGGGACACACGGGTAAGTAGAGCATGGGACACACGGGTAAGTAGAGCATGGGACACACGGGTAAGTAGAGCATGGGACACACGGGTAAGTAGAGCATGGGACACACGGGTAAGTAGAGCATGGGACACACGGGTAAGTAGAGCATGGGACACACGGGTAAGTAGAGCATGGGACACACGGGTAAGTAGAGCATGGGACACACAGGTAAGTAGAGTATGGGTAATTTTTTTGTTTGCCACATTGTTGGGAGGTTGTCGGACCTCCACCATTGAGCACCAGGCATCTTCTATAAGCCTGTTGGAGAGGGTGTGTGAGAACCAAGACAAATCTCAGTAAGAAGAGTATTGGACACATGGGTAAGTAGATTATGGGACAAATGGGAAAGTAGAGTATGGCACACACAGGCATAGTATGGCGCACACAGGCAGCATAGGACAGGCAGAGTATGGCACACGGGTAAGTAGAGTATGAAACACATGGGTAAGTAGACTATGGGACACAGGGGTAAGTAGAGTATGATACACATGAGTAAGCAGAGTGTGACACACAAAGCAGGCAAAGTATGGCACATACAGTACACGCAGAGTAGGGCAGGAGACAGGGAACCCTATCAGGATTACTCTAAGATGAACAGGTATGTTTATATGTAAGATAGTCATGTTCATTCTTAATTTAATACATACAGTGACATAGAGCTGGTGCCCCTCTAGCAGTTTGTGTGAGGTGTGAACTGAAGAACGATTGGAGCACTTTCAGTATGGGTCTGAAGTGTGAACAGTACAGGGGAGATTGCAAGTGTGAAGAATGCAGGTGATTACAATCTGAGTTTTTGGGTGTGAACAATACAAGAGCCAAATAATCTCAATGAATCCCTTTGCTCAACAGTACAATATCCTATCAGAAGAGGACTTATTATTGCAAATCAAATGGTATAAACTTGTCAATGTATACCCTGAAATGCTGGTCTGTTCCAGAGCACTTACATATTTGCACACATAATGGGGAAAACAAGTCTTACTGACTAGATTTTCTTTTGCTTCCCCTAGTAATAACCAGATAGACTGGACCTTAATCCATGCCATTGAATCTGCCATCATACAGTGGAGCCACCAAGTACAGGGAGTGCTAAAGAAGGAATCATCTGACACTCTTCCTCAAGGAAAAAAAAACCCAACCCCAATGCTGAGATCGAACTCTGAAAGTACAGGTAACATTTGGCTTTTTAAATATTATGTAATTTAAAAATGATCAATTCAGTCAACAAACTCTGTGGTCAGGTCTGCATTAACTTGCTCAGGCTTGTTTAGTGCTACAGTATTTGTCACTGTAGTCTCATCTCTCACTCAAATGTTTAAATACACATATATGGAGAAGGAATATTCTGGGCACAGAATAATCTATACTCTCATAGTCTAGTGTTTAAAGGAGACAAATTATACTGCCTCTTTAGGCTGGATTAAAAAATGCTTTTTCCTAGAGAATGACCCCATAGGGCCTTTTTGTGCAGAGTCAGAACACGATTGCTTTGCTAAACTAAACTGCTTCTGCAACATCAAACTTCCTTGCATTTTCCCTTCATTCTGCATTGCTGAGTAGTTCAGAGGATTTGAACCGAGGAATTGTGGAGCTATTTTTAGCTTCCCCCATTACTTATTGAATTGGCTTCTTCTCTTTCTTCCCATCTCCTACTGTAAGTACATACCCTCAGCCTCACCCCTTATCTTCCTTGCTATTTATTCAGTTGAAATTAAGAATTATGTTTAAATCCTCCAAGGTGACATTGGCCTGAGCAGGAATCCATCTACATTTTTAAAAATCTTTTGTGTATGTTTCTCATGGTGCAGATACACAGACCTTGAATGTATCCATAATAGGCTGAGAACAACCACGGTGCAAAAATGGCAGAGTTTCTGGAGAGGGTCCCAAGTTGCTACTTCCCAGCATTCAAGCCCCTATTTAGAGATGTAGTAGGTAAATATTACTGGTGTATTATAAGGGATAATGTATCCCCTATTCCAAGGCTGCAGGCTGAGTTATACAGGGAACCCTGAATATCAATCATGGGTTATAAGGGATAATGTACCCCCTACTGTAAATTATAAGGATATTAGAAGTCACTGAGAGGTTCTGTGACCATATAAAGGCACAAGGCTGCAGGCTGAGTTATACAGGGAACCATGAATATCCATTGTGTGTTATAAGGGATAATGTACCCCCTACTGTAAATTATAAGGATATTAGAAGTCACTGAGGGATTACTTGTCTTTTAGCATCCTAAAGGACACATTCCCTCTTATATATGAATGGTAATACTGGCAAAGGACATTAATTTACACCTAAAGCACCTTCAGTCCCATTTTGAAAACATAGAAAACCACACACACTGTTTGATGCATGTGATCTGATTGCTTTGGTCTAACTACAAATATTACAACACCCCAGATTTGATCTTGTGTTAATGCAAAAAGTGTGCAACCTCTTCATCCAGCAGGTATGACATCCACTTATGGAGCCTTATGAACACTATTTTTGAATATGAACCACAAATTGGTACACAGTACCCTGCTGGTTCCTAGTGTTAAGAGTCTCAAACACAGAACTAGCTCACTCTTCTGCTTATACTGTAACAACCATCTTTCACTTTAGGAGGAGCCCTCCACACAGGGCCGCCATCAGGGTAGCGTGACATCCCCAGGAGTCCTTACTGTATTGGTGGAATAATGGTTAACCACTCTGTCTTGACACACACAGTTGTGATCTCTTAACAATATCTTGGATGTTAATTTACATAAACAATTAATCAAACCACAATAATAATACTTCCCATATGGTATTGGGCACAGACAGACTGTTGGAGCCCTGGAGTAGTATATATACTTTAGTAACTGCCTGTGTATTCTTTATTTGATTGGTTAGTGATGCGCCACTTTTCTTCCCACAGGCCCAAGATTATTTAGGCCCAGAGGAACTTCTAAAGGGGAGGTTGAAGAAAGTCTGAGCACAGTGCAGGAAGCACTTGGCATCCTCTGTTTACTTGTCAGCACCTAGGGGTGCTCCTAGGCCCACTGCCATTCGTCGACCCCATACTCCCATACGCCCTTTATTCTCAAATTTTCATCATCAGGACAGGAGCAATGGGGATTGGCACATGGGAAATTTAAAAAACTATCATATCTCCTGCGTATTCACAGTGTTTTTGGACCAATGTGTGTGTGGCTGGGCAGCATGTCGCCCCCTAAATCCTGCCGCACTAGGCCTTCCAAGAGTAAATGGAGACCTTGAAGGGAGATTTCAGTCATAGAGAAAACCTGGGATTTCCCATCTGTCATGGTTTTCTCCAGGCTGGATGTCTTCATCAGGAGGCTAGTAAGGATTAAAGTAAGTACAACACAGGAGTACAAGCATAAGTATTCTCTGTTTGGTAAAGGAACAGCAAGAAAAGCCCTACACACAGTACAAACAGGCTAATTTAAGTATCTCACTGTTTATTTAAAGTTAATTTTTGTAAAGCTGAGGCTGCTCCACAGGTATTCTCTTCATGGCTATTTATCTACCCTGGAAAGGAATGAAATGAAAATGCTAATGCTCAGTTTTGATCAGCACCACTATCTGGACAGTATTTAGTCCACAAACAGCACTTTTGCTCTGCATATGTTATTGTGTTAATCAACACATAGCAGGTTTAATTCCTCGAATAACTAAAGATTGTATCCCAGTAAAGGAACTACAGTATATTGCCAAGGTGATTTATTTTTATTGAGTGTAGAGGATCTCTATTAAATATCATTCACTCGTAGATATAAATGTGTGAATTAATTTTATACACCATCTGGTAATGCAATTTTCTGCATGGGGTAGCTAGAATTTATCAAAAGATAGATTACAAGGGATGTTTCAAAGGAAACAATATGGAATCTCTCACTCATGTACAACTGCAAATATATATATATATATATAATAGAAACAATATGGCACCTCCTGCCCTTATATATGAATACTAAAATAAGCTATAGTTCAGGGTTGGACTGGCCCAGAGGGACACCGGGAAAAGAACCTGGTAGGCCCCAAAAACTTCTGATGCGCTGTGCTGGGTGGCGCTTCAATAGGTGAGCAGAAGAGGAAGGGAGGCCAGGCCAGGAGGGAGAAGGGAGTTGTGGGGCTGGAGGGGGGGCCCCGGTTGGCTGGAGGGGGGGCCCTGGACAGCTGGAGGGGGCCCTGAATGGCAGTCCCGGTGGGCCCCAGGCCCCCCAGTCTGAGCCGTTATAGCCTCATCTTATATAAGGGTAAACTGTATGGTAGTATATAGGAATATCTGTATATTGTCAAATCAACTGGACTTGCTGTGTTTTTTCATTGAATATTCACCAGTCATCCAACTGGCTTTCTCAATTCAGAATAACAGTTGGATGACTGGTGAAATGTCTTCAAGACATAAATGCAGTCCAGTAGTTGATTTGACTTTCTGAATTTCTGCAGATGACCTGGATGAATGAGAATCTTCACAAACTTATATAGGAATGATGATAGTGGTCACAAGAAAGATGACATATGACACAGAATTCTTTCAGTATCAGCGCCCATGATTAGATATGACAGTCTCTTAAGAGGTGAAATGGAAAGTATTTCTTTTCCCTTAAGGGGCGAAATGCAAACTCCAATCAGTGTCGTGCAGGTCCCCTGTAACCCTCCTGAATATCACACAGCAAAGAAAGAGACACATTATAAAAAAACTACTCGTGGAATGTAACATGATTTGATGTCTACTTGACCCTGAGAAACTCCTTAGATGAATTTAGTCCCACCTGAGCTCTCTGTTCCCTGATGATGTCAGATAAATAAAACTTGAATAATAGGGAAGCATCAGGTGTCTATGGGAAAAAGAGGACCTCTCTGACCTATCCTAGAGTTGTTCTTGGGTGGATAATACATATTTATTCATTAGGCACATTCTGGCATATGGGAATGGAGATCACAAACGCTCAAACTACATTCTGTTTCTGCCAGAATTAGAGTCAAGATCTGCTCAGATCTGACATATTTACTTGCCTAGCACCAGTCATTTACAATTATGAAATGAACTCCTGTGACCCAGCTGTCAGTCAGTGCTAGGAGTGCTTTGCTGCCTGTAATCTGTATGGCTGTGAGTGGAAACAATTAGTTTACTCTGCAGTGGCAAGGAGATGTAGGCCACTGCCACCTTCCCTTTCTTCATCTATCAGTGAGGTTTTGACTATAACACATAGACTGCCATTATTATTGTTCCATATGGGGCTGAGCTGATATGTTCTCTGCTGTTGGAAACACTGACAGAACATTATTTTCAAGAAGGTCATATAAATATCAAATAATTGTCCCTGTGTACATTTCAGTGTCATTTAAATAACGTTTCAACATAATCTTGGTGTAGTTGTCACAGCTTCCCTTCCCATGTATCTATATGTTTCCCTCTAATAGTATTCACCGTTAGATAATCCGGTATTGAAACATTGCCAACTTGAGTCCAAACGCCCATAACAACAAACAAAAAATATTTTAGATTCCAGAAATTACTGCTGTGCACTTTAGGAATGTTACTTACCCTTTAAAGTCATTATTCTGGAAACATCTAGTAGTTCTATAAAGGCTTTTTATATGAGTCCAATGACCCACCCCCCAATATTCCCTCAAACACTGTGGAGAGAGGATGAGCTGCTGTGAGCTGGCTGGTGCCACTGTTAAACTTATAGCAAAATTATCAGGAACATTCCATTACAGGCGCTGAATACAAAGCGTTATTGATCTCTCTTCTGTGTTTGTAACCCATTCCAACTATTTCCAAGCTATATGCACTGGGTATTAGTCTTCTATCTTCTTGGCCCAAAGTTAATTAATGTCAGTGTGGTTTTTA
>CM044447.1:44414680-44426217 GCA_024363595.1 Xenopus borealis
ACTAATGTGATAAAATAGGATTTTGAATATTTTTTTGGGGTGACGGGTCCACTTTAAACTGTACTGTCTAAGTGAAAAAATATGGCACCTCCTACTCATATGTATAAATACAAATATTCAGACAATGTTTTGGGCATACAATAAGCAATACCCTCATACAGTACTGTCTAAGAGAAACAATATGGCAGATGTTACCCATATTTATAAATACAAATATACAGAGAAGGAATGTTCTGGGCACACAATAAGCTATACCCTCATACTATATGTATAAATATGGAAACATATGGAACATTTCTGATGAGTACAATAGGGTATGTAATGAGTAGTGTTCCTTGGCAGTTATTTATGCTGAACAGGTATAGGTTGGCCAAATTGATACAGTCTAAGCTCCACCCTTCTGTGATCCAAATTGCCAATTTAAGTGTTTGCAATAATGCCACCGAATGATAAATGCCAGCTCATTTTAAACCCACTATGGATTGAAACTATTTGAAGCTTGGAATCCCACACATAAAATAGACCTGGAATATCATTTAGGAGCAATACTGACCCCCAGTGCCAAACATTAGGACTTTTCTTTGGGAAAACTGAGGTATCATTTAAGAATTTTCCCATCCAAATCCCTTTTGCCGCACTGAAGAGAATTATGTCTCATGCCCAGTGCTTAAATTTAACCTGTATCACTGAGATCTATTTTTAATGCCCAAGGGTTTATATAACCTTTTTTCCCTCTTAATTGAAAAGGCACACTTTCTCATGTTTCGCTGCAGAAACCTAATTGTATTTAATCCCGGGGTGCGGATACGGTGCAAGCGTTTACTTGTGCTGATAAAAAGGAAAATTAAAAGCTTTCTCACCCCCTCCCCTCACGCTAGAGAACATACGGTAAGAATGTTCCATGCATCATTTCCAATCTTCCCTGTGGATGGGCCTAAGGTCACACATTTAAATTCTGCGCTTTATGTTTAATCTTTTGCCAACCCAGTAAATCGATATTAAGAAGTTTGCAAATGTCACAGCGTCTGCTGAATGATAAAGAAAAAATAGAAGGTTACAAACTGCTGGGTTAAACCATTTTAGTTTTTTTTTTTAAATTTAATGGAAATGACTTCTCTTTTTGTGGAGAGTGTGTAGGAATGCCACCCACTAGTAGAAAGCTAGTATTTAAAAAATATATATCTGCAGTGTAGTTTTAGGCCCCCACCCCCCTTGGTCCTTCCATTTAAACCCCTGTTTCACCAAATTACATTCGCCTTTTTCCAATCCAACCCAATCCCTGCCCCATGAACCTCCTAAACACACCTTAATCATGAATTTGTTAGGTGTTGTGTTCCCCCCTTTTCATTGCTGGGTTGTATGCTTCCCAGAGGAGCCAATGGGATGTATTGGTGGGGCAGAATTTCTTCCTTCATGATACTCACATTATTCCATTTGTAGAGGGCCACCAACTTTTACTCCGTAAGGGACTGTGGAATTTTAGGCGCAGGGTTTACTTTTGCAGCAGCAAAATGTGGCCTCAGTCCCTTCCCTAGGGCCATCCTACTTCCTACCAGGAAAGTTAGTACCAGTATTTGGATCTGCTGTATCAGGTAAGTTGGATGGGGTGTGGCTGACTACCTAAATGCATGGGGCCCCAAGATTTCTGATGGAAGCTCTGTGCAGAATCACATGATTGGGTAAAAAGGGTGGTGTTCAATGTAATGTTGCTTAGGGCAATGGCCATGGCATTATTCTTTATTGACTTCCCTATCTTCTTCTTCCCAGCTGGTAGACTACTGAGTGGAATTCAGAAAGTGGTGGGCGTCAAATTCCCATCCCAAGGCACTGTGTTTGACTGTTACATTGACCCAGAGAACAAGAAGTTTGAGCCATGGTCCAAGCTCATCCCAAAATTTGAGTTTGATCTTTCTATGCCTCTGCAGGTTTATATGCCCTTCGCTCAGTTGTAATTTACGGTAGTTTAATAGGGAGAGTTTAAGAATGTTTCTTGAGGCCACATTTGTATTTGCTGGTAGGATATATTGTAGAGGAGAGCCATTAACTAAGCAGGGTCGATCTTATTGTGAGTCATAATGACCATCCCATTTCACTTTGTGGACAAATATGCAAAACCATGGAAATAATAACAAAATGCTGTTTCATACAAAATGCATTGAACTGCTGTTGTCAGGTGAATAGCACAGGCCCTGTTGTGAGGTGAGCAAGGAAAGGCTAAAATTAAGCAGGCGTTATTGGTCTACAGTATATGAATACACCAGTAAACCCTCAAAGTAATGCTGCTCTGAGTCCTATACCACATTTCCTTCCTTTTATTGTGTACATATGGGTTTCTGTAACAGACTTCTGTTTTCAGCTTAAACCCTCCAGGGCTAGGGCTCCTCTTTCCCTCTCCCCCTCCATTTCCCCCTCCCTCCTCCTATCCCTGGTGTAATCTGAGCCCAGATCTATGAGTGAACAGGGAGAGACTGAGGCAGGAAGTGATGTCACACCAAGCTAATATGGCAGTTGCTATCCTAAGCAAACAGAGAGAGCTTCTAGAGCTGTTTTCACAGGTAGGGTAAATCATTCTGAAGAATAATTATAGTCTAATAGCTTGCACTATTGTGGCTAATCTATTGGCAATAACCTCCTTCTGTAGCTTTCCTTCTCCTTTAAGGTGAGAATGAGTTGGTCCAGGTGCAGTGGAAGCTATTTTGTGAGGTTACCAGGGAAAGTCCCACTATGTATCCACTATTTGGACTCCATCCTGCCACAATGAAAAGTTTTGGGGAGGCCAGTTCATCCCATAGCAGAAAGGGAAAGACTCATACATCTCATGTTTCTTAGCCTATTAATGCTGCCTTCTAAGCAGCGATGTGAAACTTCCATTGTATACAAACAAGAGAAACAAAAGTGCACAAAGCAGCAGAATTTTGCCTTTCTGTGGGTTTAACCGCTGCTCAGATTTCCATCAAAGGCTGCTGATAAAGAGGCGCCTTCCGATGTGGCTGTATTGTGTGCTTGGCACAGCGCTGAATTCAACTCAAGACGCTTCTCTTTATGCCTTCAGCCCAAAACTTTCTTCCTTTTATTAACCCATTGCTTGAATTGCATTTCCTTTACACAACTGCTGCCAGGAAAAGCATTTGTTTAATTAAGCACAGAAACAAAAAGAAATAATAAGGGAATAATAAAATGGGTCACTGCAAGATCCTATCTGATACCCACTTTAAAGGAAAACTATACCCCGAACAATGTACGTCTCTGTAAACAGATATTGCCTAAAACAACTCATATGTAAAACCCTGCTTCATGTAAATAAACCATTTTCATAATAATACACTTTTTTTAGTAGCATGTGCCATCATAATCATAAATAGAAAATTGCCATTTTAAAAAATGACAGCCTCCTGTGATCATATGATTCAATGGTGCACACAAACATACCAAACAAACTATAAAGTTAGGTCACACGAGCCAGTTAACAGACAGAGTTCTGTCTTTTGCTTCCACTCTTCTTCCTGTTACAGTTAGAGTGGAAATATTTCTGGTCAGGTGATCTCTGAGGCAAAACACAGACCATCATGAAATGGTTCAAGGCAAGAGATGTAAAAGGGCAATATTTACCTAAATATATATTCCAGGTTGGTAAGATTCTTTAATATGTCACTTGATTTGATATAAACTATCTGTTGCTCAAAAATTCATTTTCGGGGTATAATTTTCCTTTAAGCAGCAGTCCTGTCCAGCTATATGACAACAGTCATGCCTTGCTGTACCCTACCAAGCACTATTAAGAATCAAATGTTATATAGTTAATAAAAAAGAGTGGCTAGGTTTCTCTGGGAGATTGAAAAGTTAGGAAAGTTGTCACTTAATTCATGACAGCTGGTTCTTACTTTACTATCGAGGTCATAGATGATACTTGTCTTGTTGTCCATAAAGGCAGTTGGACCTGCTTAGCTCTACTCGAGGTTAAAGAGACACTTCCTCATGAAACATTATGCAGAGTAAATATGACAAGCGTCATCTTTCTGCTTTACAAACAGCCCTGCGATCTGCTTATTCTGCTCACACATTACGGGGATGGAGCCATTAGCCGGAGCTTTATGGAATGCCTGCAAGCTAATAGCAGCTTTCATTTAGCATTTGCCGCCGACTCCATATGCAAGTGCTTTATACACTGGAGAGGCAGGGAACTTCTGTCCTGGAAAAGAGAGAGAGAGTTCAGAGGAATCATTCTCATCAGAGAATTGTTTAAGAGAGAGTTTAAGAGACAGTCAGCACCTAATTGCTGGGTATAAGATATGCACTGTGCCTTATTGCACGACCTTTGCCTTGTTAGATGTGATGTAAAAGGGGATTGCCAACCCAGATTTTTATTTGAAAGTGTCATTTTCCCAATATACTGTAAATTCATTCAAAATTGTGGAAATATAACTTGCTACTGAAATCCGTGTCTGTCTCTTTCTGCTGTTTGCACTATTGGTTCTGACTTTGAACAATGGAACATTTCTGCTCTAACCCCTATTAATCTCTTCTCAGTTCCCACCCAAGTACTAATTTTCCCTCTATATCGTCTTTCTTGTGCTTCACTCCTTCTTGTTTTATTTACAACACTTTCTCTCAACTAAAAAGCTTGTGATTTTGGAAAGAGAATACAAAAGCAAGTAATAAAAAATACAAAGTTAAAAACCAGCTGCAAAGTTGCTTCAATAGACAGCATAACAATAATGACCACTGCTACAACCTGGCACACATAACATAATTCTATATTTCAGTTCCTGTGCCTACTGCCACTGGGGAACCCAGATAATCCTCCCAGCCCACTCTATCTACAGCTGTTCTGGTATTCATGATATGAATATGTCAGAGGTGGATACTTATGGCACTGTACTGCTCCACACATTGATTAGCCAACACATGGACACTAGTAAAGCCTCAGCCAATCGTGTGTTGTTACCAATGTGGTGGTGGGAGGGAAAGGGTAAGAGGAAATATATAATTGGTGGTTTAGGTATTTTTAGGCTCTTTGAGAATGCTTGGAGTTATAGCTAAAGCTATACATTTTCTTCACCAACATACAACAGAAGAAAGCTCACCATGAAAGAGATCATGAATGTGCAGTATGTTTCCTGCATGAACCCCACCACAGGAAGTTTCACCATAAACCCCAGGCTGCTCTCATAATAACCACAAACTCTCTCCATATATTATGTGTTGAATTTTTTCCTCCATCAACTGACGCACATTAATTTATTTCCATACAGCACCATTTCTGTGTCTTAGCCCTCTCCTTCCATGGCATATAGATGCATTATCTACTATATACAACACCATCTTGTCCCAGCACCTGAAGATGGGAAATTTCTCTGGCCCCTTGCAGGTCTTCTTATCAGCTTATTAACCTTGCACTGTCCTTCCATCAGAAAGTCTCCACTATATCTTCAACCTGAGGGACCTGTCCAACATATTCCATATATGTGCTAAATAAGTCTTAGGCTGCATTTATTTCAAATTCTAAGTGCACCCTTTAGTACAATCTTTATAAGGGCCATTGACCTCGGGAAATGGATGAAATTGAACATCAGTCAGGACCTTCAGAAAATTCAGTGCATGTGATGACAGCCCAGTAGCAGGGCCATATCTAGGGGAAGGCAGAATAGACACTAGTGCTTCTGCCAACCATTGCACCCTAAGCATGTCATGTACCTCTTTTGTAGCTTAGCCCACACCCTTGTGACATTGATTGTTTGTGCATGCCAGGTTGCCAAGGGCCACTGGCCAGCTTGACCTAGTACTGCCTAGTATGTTAGTAGTCTTGCCCTTTTTTGTATACTCTTTGTCAACTGCCTGTTTTCCTCTGATTAAAAAAGATCTAGGTAATAAGGAGTAGTGGTAAAGAAGCTCAGGGGGTATAGAGCTCTTCTAGAGTAAATATTGGGGCCACACTGTCTGATTTGCCCTGGGTTCCATAACTTCATACAGCCCTTGATAGTTGCATTGACCATCCCCAGGTTTGCAGTGCTACCCCAGTAAAAATTATATAATTAGCTGAATATGGTTATGATTTAACAGTCCTTCAGTTTATCATTGTGACGCAGCTGCCGGAGACTACAGGACATAACACCTGATCCTTATCATGTAATGACCTTCTGCTGTGTTATTACTCCTCACAAATCTCTCACTGAAAAAAAAATCCTTAAGATTGTCCACTGTCACCTGTCTGGTGGGAAACTTGCTGAGGTGGCCCCAGAGGGCCCATCAGTGAACTCATTCTTCTAAATGATATTCTCTGCCTTGCTCTTTACAGACATTCTGTGGGCTGTCAGCCTCTTTGCAAATCTCTGATCTCACTATGCTGGGACGCTCTTGTCTCATTCTTCATTAGCAACACTAATTAAGGCACTGATTTTAGCCCGAGTGGTAATGAAGACAATTAGCATAGGCCCATTTGTAATGAAGGCAGCTGTCAACCAGTTTTGATATGAACTATCCTGGTGGTCCCTCCAGTTATGGCTCTAATGCTTACCTGGCAAGATGAATGTGTCCTATATAGCATGGAAGGTACACACATTTCTATATGCATAACATAATATGTTAATTAAGTAGTTTGCAGCTCAAAAGGGGACAGAGATTCAGAGAATATGAATTTATTCACTGTAAGCAGAAGCAAGGATATAAAAAATAACGGTAAAGTAGCACTGTGGGAGGATCAACAAAACTGTGGGAGATGCAAGAGGTGCAGAGTGCTGAGATGAATAACCAACTCTCCACCCTTTGGCCCATTCCCATTCACCTTTTGGGTTCCCCAATCAACTGTCATTGAGGATTATTCCCTTAATGAAACCTCCAGCTAATCCCTTTAACATTCCAATCTGACTCCCTTTCTGCCTCTAGCTTGTATGCTTACATCAATTTAAGCTTTCAAGGAAAAATTATTTGAAACAATTATAGTACAGATTTATCAAATTCACATGAAGGATTCGAAATTCGATGGAATTTTTAAAAAGATTCCAATTAGAATTAGAATTTTCAAATGTTTTTGAAGAACACTTTGACCATCAAATTTAGAAAATTCGATTGAATCAAATAATTGTAATAAAATTCTATTAGAATTTTATTATTTTATTCGACTGCCTAGTTCACCAGATTCAAATGGTTAAAATCGTTTGAATCATTTGATTCGAACGATGTTATCGATCAATCAAATTATTTCTATTTGATCGAATTGCGGTAAAATCCGAATTCGAATATTTCAATTCAACCACAATTAGATTGGTCGAATTTGAGGGTAAATTCATCCTCAAATTTGACCAATAGTAAATCTGCCCCTAAATGTAGGGGACAAGCCTGACAGAGTGTGAGAAAGCAAGTAGCGTATTGTACCAAAAGGTGTTCGGAGATGAACCTAGAAATTTTAAGACTTAAGTACAAAAACATAAAAACAATGATAAAATTATTGTTTCTCAGTAAGTACCATATGTCAGGGTGATAGGAAGAACAGTTACTGATACTTAGAAATATGAAGCAATGTGTGTATGGTGGCCCAATGTATATTGATTGGTTTGGGTTTCAGGCAAGTTTGAAAATTGTATCTGTTTATCTGCTCCATGTAATCCAATGTATGGTGCATTGGCAGATAAAGAAGAGAAGCTGCAGCTCCTGCTCTTCTCTCTGTACTGTTTTGATTGTTAGTACTCATTGTAACCCCCTCTAAATATTAGTAAAATTATTGCAAAACTTGTGGGCCATGATGCAGACAGTAGACCATGACCAAAGGCCACAACAGAGGTGACTAGTGATGGGCGAAAAAAAACGAGTTGCGAGTAGAAAACGATAAAGACCATGGGTCTTTATCAGACATGTTATTTTAATTGATAAATTACTTCTTATAGAAGATGCTACTTACTGATATTTATTGACATCTATATGACACCCCGAGGATTACATCTCACCTGCAAGCATGTCTCTTTAGGTTGGCCTAGGAGTTGGACCTCCTATTTTTCAAGCCTTGTCAGATAGGAGGGTGCCAATCCTAGCTGACACAAAAGTCACATCTGCAGACACAATACACACTACAGAACAAGAAACACATTCTGCATGGAGATGACCCAGATATGTGGAGAGCTCTAATTTATCTAGTGCCACAGTTAATTTAGATATGCTGGTATCCCCTTTATGAAACCATGCAGTGCTGCAGCTTTTCCCTGTATTATATCTAATGTAGTTCTATACATGGCTCTGGCTGTGATAACATGGACTATAAGTTAATGGTGCAAAGACATGTCAGGTCAGTAAGTATCTAGCCTTTGATATTGGATGGCCAGACATGAAAAATATACATAGTGGCCTCTTGTTATACACATTTTTCATCTTATCTTATGCAGTTTCCCAATCAACCATATACTGGAATCTCCCCAGGGGAACACACTGCTCGTTGGAGCGGGGGAAGTGGCAAGCAGAGTCTGACAAGACTACTGCCTTCATAAGTACAGTACCTTGGAGGTTTTCCAGATCACCCTACAGAAAGGTTATGCCATCCTGGATCTCAATTTTCTGTGAATTAAATCCATTCTAGTAATAATTCTAGTAAGAATATGACTTGATGAGATTAGGTTTTAGCTAATTAAAACAGTTCTTAGCAACCAAGGATTAAATCGCTGTCTAGTAACAAAACTGAGGATTATATTCGTTTCTAGAAGCAAGATACCAAGACTAAAACTAGTCCAGGTAACTAAGGACACATCTGAAGGACACTTCAGCATTAATGAGGTATTCACTATTAATACAGGTCCAAATGCAGAAACCAGTTCCTAGTAACAAAATACTGAGGATTAAATCAATTCCAGGTGTTGAAGATTAAATCAGTAACTCGTTGTAGCGATGGGCGAATCTGGGGCGTTTTGCTTCAGAGAATTTTTCGCGAAAAACGGTTAAAAATGTGTGAAATGTAGTAATATGAGTAGTATGTGCCGTTGGGAAATACTAAATAGAAAACTGTCATTTTAAAACCTAGGAGCCACCCATACGTCATGTTTTTTTTATGCGCGTCTCGTTTTTTATGCCAGGCAGTCGAATTTTCGCTGGTGTTTTCACAAATTTATTCGCCCATCACTAAAGGCAACCAAATGTCAAACACCTTTGAAAGATGCTATTAAGTTCAACCATAATCCGTCAACTGCATGTAGTCACACTATAAACCAAAAATATTTTTTAGACAGCCAGAAATTCGGCTCTTAAAGTACCAGGAGCGCCCCTGGTACCTAGTGGGGCACTTGCGCCTGAGGCGCTGAGCACCCCTGATGAAAATTTCCAGCAGTTTTCTCTAGTGTCCATTAGACCTTGGCTTTTAACCATGGTTAGACTGAGGGGTCCAGGTCCCACCGCAGCTGCTGTCTCAGGGCCCCCTCCACCCCCGCTGAAAACGATGCAACGCACATCAAAAACCGTGACTCGTTTCGCGAATTTTGTGCCAATTCATGATAGATTCGGCATATATTCTCCCATCACTAGTTGCCTTCTAGAACTAACCTCAAGTTCATGTCTAAGGGCTCTTCAGCATGGTTACTTTTGGTTGAGACTACTTGACTTATGGAGCTTATACCACTGTTGCTGAACTTTGTTCCAATTCTTATTCTTGATACCATTATATTTTATCTAAGAAAGTGTTACAATACAAGGAATGAGGTAACACCTATATCCAGCCTTATGAAGGGGCATTTAACCATTTTTCTTTAGATATAAATCCTCCGAAAATTTAGAAAGTGGCTAACATGCCTAGGAGGAGGGTGATTTTTGTGATTGGGGAGGCCAATTAAAGACCCTTTCTACACAGATTCCTTCATCATATTCTGTTCTATGCCTAATGCCAAAAATTAAAAACTGCCGAATAAATACAGGGCCATTTCCATTTATAATACCTCAAATTAAAATATGCTCCCAGCACATTCCTAATGGTTAAGGAACAGCTCAGCTTCCACACTGTTAAGACCAGATATGAATCCAGAAGTAAAGATGATGAGCTTCATAAAGATGACGAGCTACATAAAGCCACATAAGTATGCTGCAATTTTTTTTTACCTTGGATCACATAGACCCTTGAGATGTATAATACCCCAGAACATGTGGCAGGATAAATACAGTGCCAATTCCATGAATAATACCCCAAAACACATGGCAGAATAAAGACTGTGCCAATTCCATTCCCAAGCCCTTATTAAAATCTACCTATGTCAGTAGCCCACCAACAGGCTTGGAGTGGATGGAAAAACCAGCACCCACTGACCCAGAAACCAGGTGCTGGTTACATTAGAACAAAGGTTGAATAAGAAAGGAGCTGAATAAAAAGACAACAGATGATTCTCCTCAAACTAGAAGGGAATATTTCCCCTTCACTGTTGCACAGATTTCATCGTGTTCTTTAGCTGTGAATGTTAGCAGATGGATAAAGATTTATATCTCAGACAGAGCAGCCTATAACAATCTGTAACAGAACCGCAAAATATGGCACGGGGAGGACTCGGCGTTCTCACCCTATAATAAGAAAAGGGGGACAAGCAGATGTCGAATGTTCTGTGCAAACTAGTTTAAAAAGACACCATTCACGCATAATTACGCCGTCAATACAATCTTCCAAAGTCCCATCTCCAACTGTAATCACACCAACGCAATGCCTCTCCAGGAGAAGAGAAAGAATGAAGCAGTGATTAGGGCCATTCATCTTGGCAAAAACAGCTCCCCTCCCAGAAGGGATCCCTAAATGTTTGATTGCAGAAATGTTTGCTTGGTCTGACATACTCACTGCAATAGTACAGAAGCACACAGAACCTAATAAACTGGGGACGCCCAAAGCTCTTGGTTGAAGCTGAAATAATATTTTTTCTATGAAATGAGGGGGGTGTTATTATCAGAGGCCCATCTGCCATGAAAAATGTACAATATATTACAACCTGGCTAGTCTGTTAGAATAACATTTAATTTCAAGGTGAATTTCCCCTTTAAACTAGTCATAGACCAGAGTAATCCTAAATGTCCAGTGTGCCCCTCTAAAGCAAAGACCAAAGCAGTGGAAGTGAGTTCAGCCTGAGAGAGGGAGGGAGTATTTTTATTTACTATGATTAGTGCTGCCACCTTTGCGGGCAGCTAAACCCGAATAAAGGGGACGGGGCAGATAACATTGGGGGTGGAGCATTGATGACATAAGAAGCAGGGACAATGAAATAGGTGGAGTAATGACACCAGGGTGGGGTTTTCACATAAATTAGACTCAATTCCATCCAGTACACTGGACAGAAAGTTTGATATCTCTTATCTGTATTCTAGGGATGTACCAAATCCAGGATTCGGTTCAGGATTCGGCCAGGATTCGGCCATTTTCAGTAGGATTCGGATTCGGCGAATCCTTGTGCCTGGCCATACCGAATCCTTAAAATCATGTGACTTTTCGTCACAAAACAAGGAAGTAAAACTTTTTTCTGACCTTTTGCCCTTCCTCCTCTGCTGCCTGCCTGGTGCTAGGGTTCGGCATGTGGAGGAGCGAGTGGACACATTAT
>CM044447.1:44472252-44484009 GCA_024363595.1 Xenopus borealis
GTGTGTGCCCTACTCTGCCTGTGTGTGTCCTGCTCTGCCTGTGTGTGACATACTCTGCCTCTGTGTGACATACTCTGCCTGTGTGTCCCCTACTCTTCCTGTTTGTGTCCTGCTCTGCCTGTGTGTGACATACTCTGCCTGTGTTTGCCCTGCTCTGCCTGTGTAACAAAAGCCTGTTATTTGTTATGGGGGTTGTTAGCATTTAAAAATAAATTATTGTTATGTGTTTAATTATGTGCTGTTGGTGCTATGTCATCCACAGGGGAAGAGGAGGCATATGGATTTAAGGGTATAACAACTTTTTTTTACATATGAGAGATATCCCTGCAGTGAGCACTAGGGATGGGCGAATTTGCGGTGAATTCCTGTGATTCGCCACTGGCGAATAAATTCACGAAACACTCGGAAAAATTCGCCTGGTGAAAATTCTCATTAAGAAAAAAAAAGAGATGCATGCAGAAAATGACACGGCGCGCGCCGAAAACAACGCTTTCACTCAGCATTTCTACCTTCAAGTTTTGCTTTATGGCGTTACACTGGGTGCTAAATTCTGAAGTTATGAAATTAAATCAAATTCATAAAAAAGATTACCACATGGTTCATGAGCCATACCAAGTAGGCAGGGTGCGTCAGAACATAGTATTCCTTATTTCAAAACAAGATGGTGTTTCGAGCATTTGCTCTGTGTGTAAATGAATCAGAGTCTCTGTTCCTTCCTGTTTGAGCTCATTGGGATTCTGGTCTGGTCACTTTATCTCTGTGTCTCCAGAATGGCAAAGGAACAGAGGAGCGAGTTCAGAAATAGACTAAGATTAATGTAGTCCTGTTTGCCAGTCTGATACAGCACAATCCATTATAGATGAGACATTCAATAAGAAATGATGGTAACTCTATTATGAGGCAAATATTGGGATAAAAGGAATATTGATTGAACTGCATTGTCTTATCACATATGGCCACCCTCTTTAGTTATATAGGGAGACAAGCACTCCCACATCACCATCATTCTACCTCTCATTAGTGCCCATGGGAATGGCCTCAGAAGTGCAGCATGAGCAAAATACTCAGATTTCTGAATGCTATACCTTCATATTGTATTGTCTAAGAGAAACAATATGGTACCTCCTACCCATATACTGTATATATAAAATATCTAAATACAAATATACAGAGAAAGAATTTTCTGGGCACAAAATAAGCTATATCCTCATACTTTACTGTCTAAGAGAAACAATATGGCACCTCCTACCCTTATATAAATATGAATATACAGAGAAGGAATGTTCTTGGCACACAATAAGCTATACCATCATACTGTACTGTATAAGAGAAACAATATGGCACCTCCTACCCATATATATATGAATATACAGAGAAGGAATGTTCTGGGCACACAATAAGCTATGCCCTCATACTGTATTGAAAAAGGGAAACAATATGGCACCTCCTACCCATATGTATAAATACAAATATACAGAGAAGGAATGTTCTGGGCACACAATAAGCTATACCATCATTCTGAACTGTCTAAGGGAAACAATATGGCACCTCCTACCCATATTTATAAATACAAATATACAATGGAGGAATATTCTGGGTACACAATAAGCTATACTTGCATACTATACTGTGAAAGGGAAACATTATGGTATCTCACGAACTATACAAATGTATAAATGCAAATAGATAAGGAATGTTCTAGGCACGTATGAAACTACAGCCTCATATTTTACTATCTACTGAAGCGAAAATAAGTGGCAGATAAACCCCTCTTATAAATAGTGTATATTTTCCCATTAATATACAAAGCAGTTTATTTTTAAGCCTGACAGGTCCCATAAATAATCCAAGAACCAATAAAGCAACATCCCATATTGTAATCTAGGCTTCACCTCAGCATAAATTGGAATATAAATATCGCTCTGAACAATATCTGTATTATAAGTGTCAGATAATTTCACGGTGACTTTATTCTGGCTTATTCATTTATATAGCAGGAGGCTCCATGCCATCCCCAGGCTATTGTACTCTATGTGCATTAATCAGGATAGGGCCATAGTTGCACCCAAGAGGGATCCAAGCTGTCAGGATGTCTAAACTATGTTCCTGCCAGTTTTTGAATCTCAGAGCTAGTTCTACCAAATTACCCCACACACCCATCTGTCCAATACCTACCATTGCCTTATTGATTTGTATTTCTCACAAGGATGATTGCCCAGGGATATGAGGATTTTGGGAGCTAGGATTAACCTACTAACTGAGTGCTGTCCCATTGCTCAATCATTATAAATGATCAGAGGAACTTACTATGTTTGGAAAGGGCCCATTAAAGAAAATTACTATGTTTGGAAAAGGCCCATTAAAGAGTCCAGTGATAGATTTAGCTATGAGATTGGGTGGTAAGAAACCTCTTCTGATGCAGAGCAAACAAAACCACTGATATCTAATATATTTCCAAGGTTGGACTGGGCCAGGAAAAATCAGGTGGGCCCTGGACCTCATGGGCCACCCTGCTCACCCAGCTGCCCCATAAACATCCATTCCTGCACTGCATGGTGATTGCTCATGCTCATTGTTTGCACATGCATGTGCGGGGCAAGACTTTGGAGTTCGGGATGGGGCCCCCGAGGACTGCCAGGAGGACCCCTCATTTTGCAAGTCCGGTGAGCCCCCAAGGCTCCAGTCCGACCCTGCAGGAGGGCCCTTAATGTTGCAGCCCTGATGGGGCCCCAAGGCACCAGTCACACCCTGTATGCAGGTACCCAGCCTGGCTACCCTGATAAAGATTGTAATCTGAGGTACTTTCCCCCCGACCCCTTACCAAGGAAATTTATGTTAAGTCTGGTTCAGGCAGAATCTTCCCAACTGGACATGTGAATAACTTTACCTGGTTACTATACCTGCTCCAAACTTTGCAACTTTTTTCTCATTACCATTAACCAGAGTCATGGCACAACCAGCTGCAGGAATCTGAGCTTCTTCAGTGGGGAGGGTGCAGGTTAGAACAATACTACTCTCTCACCTTCATGTCACCTTGCAAGTAAATGTTCAATGCACCTAAAGATCAAGGGAAGATTATAAAATTCAGAAACACAATAAATAATGTGTGAGTTTGGAAATCCGATTTAACAAGGGGAGAAAAAGTGCCAAGTGTGATATTTACCTATTAATGTTTTCTGGTCTCTCAAGCTTGAAATTGTTTGAATTCTTCCTTATCGGAAAGATTTCCTTTATTGCACAGAGGAGACAGATGGATTGACTAAGGCACTAAGACAATTTTGATTAGGAGTGAGTTTATGATGCATGATGGGTAAACAAACAAGCAGCAGTAGCCAAATATCCAGGCAGCACATTAGCATGCAGTGCCATTGTCCTGCCTTTATTCATGTTTGGTATCTTTCCAAGATGCATCCGTTGGCCTAAGCAGCCTCCATACAAATGAACCACATCCTTTATGTCGGAGCTGTCTGCAGAAATACATCACCAGCCTTTTGTCTGGCTGGGGCATAAATTAAAGGGAAACTTTGCCTTGCAATAAACTTTTGGCTTGATGGGTATTTATTGTCAGATGATGTTTTTTGTTAGTTCATTTTTAACGCTCTGAAGCTCGTAGGGATCAGAAATTACACTGCTCTCTAGTTACTAATGTTCCTGCTCACTTAGGAGGCAAAATCAGGTGTATTTCAAGAGACCTTGTAAGTTCTTCAAGGTTTGAGGGCCGGGGACCCATAATAGATATTTTTGGGAGCAGTATAATCCTTTTATGTCTCTAGGCTTAAAGTCATAGATAAAAGGTAGCTTCTGTCCCCCCACCCCCACTCATTTATGGTAGTACTGCACTTGTTCTACTGCTGCTTCTGGACTCGACATGGAGAACCTGCAGTATGCAATCTGGACCAGGTGACAGAATCTTGGACCATTAATGGCTGGACTTGTGGGCTGGTTTGTAGACCAACTTAACTGAATCATAGAGCTGGAGATGTGGATTCTCTGCCATGTGGTTAGCGGGATTCTTTAACCCTCGGCTCTACCTCAGTGCCATCATTCAGTCCATGGCCAGGAGGAATTAGTGGCTTCTTGACAAGATGTCCCTCCAGTGCAATGAGACCCAGATGATCAGAAAGGACTTCAGCAACCTACCCGGGAAGCAGTTTTCATCCATGGTTTGTTCAAGGAAGGTGCTCACTTCTTTATCACCGAGTCATTTTTATTTGTAAGTTCATTCTATCTCAATCCTCTCTTAATAATTTATTCATAAGGTATGGAAAGTGCACAAATCGTGCTAAAATCCCTGCAGAGCCTGCAATTTAGTGCACCGTGACCTTATTATCAAATATCTACCCGGTACCAAAATTAGCTCAGGCTTTGCCCCCCTAAAAGAACTTTACTCATTGACACTATAAGTGAAAGATGAATACGAGAGATTCTGGACAGAAGTATAAATAATACAGTAACAATATTGCACATGGTATTCTTTCTTGTGTTCATGTCATGTTCAACAACCGTGTCAGTCTAAGGTAGAGAGAGGTGCAAGTACCAGCTAAAATGTTTCTTAATTTTCCCTTCCAACCACGTTTCAACAACAGCTGTAAAGCCACAGAATTAAGGACAGTAGCTTTGGCCCGAAATCAGAGGTTCTTCTCTCCTTTACTACCCCCTCCTCAATCTAATACTGAAGGTGGCTTGATATCATTTATAAGAGGGAAAGCCCAAGCTGTCTCACCAAAGTAGAACTATGTACAAATAGCTTCTTGTAAGATCACATTCATCTGTCTCTTACAGTATATATGTGCCACTCTCCAGCCGCATAAATATCTCCCCCTTATTCATCAAAATACAGTCCTATCGTTTATCTTCCAGTTAGGTGCAGTTTTTCTGAGCACAATGCAAGATGAACTTTCTCTAGACAAAGTTTCCATGGTAAACTACAAGTAGATAGGTGAAAATAAATGCATTGGCTGAATTTATCAACATAGCCATAAATCATGTATCAAGTGTTATTCTGCAGCTGCTTTGCAACTGTACTTGTTGTACATGTTCTATAAACTGGTTCTGTTTTGCTCTTTCTAGGCAGGACTCATGGACAGCTGACTCAAAGAGATAAAGGAAAACTATACCCCCCATGTAGGTGTCTATAAAAAGATATTGCATAAATCAACTCATACAACTTCATGTAAATAAACCATTTTCATAATAATATACTTTTTTAGTAGCATGTGCCATTGGGTCATCCTAAATATTAAATAGCCATTTTAAAAAATAAGGACAGCCTCCTGGGATTGTATGATTCAACGGTGCACACAAACATACCAAACATATAAAGTTAGGTCAAATAAGTCAATTAACAGACAGAGTTTTGTCTTTTGCGTCAACACTTCTTACAGTCAGAGTTGAAATATTTCTGGTCAGGTGATCTCTGAGGCAGCACACAGACCATCAGGAAATGTTAGCTCAAGGCAAGAGATGTAAAAGGGCAATATTTACTTAAATATATATTCCAGTTTGGTAAGATTATTCAATATGCCACTAAATATGATATAAACTACCCGTTGCTCAAGTATTCATTTTGGGGGTATGGTTTTCCTTTAAAGCCTGCCATGACAGTTGTCTTCATCAAAGCCATTCCAGTAGACAAACAGTGTGATGTGTATCCCTGCTCGTCTTTAAAACCTGCCAGAGGGTTCCAACCTATGTGTGGATTTTCAATGCAAGTGGGCCCTGGCTGGAGTTGCCCTGCTGCTGCAAATATAAAAGCCCAGAATGCCCAGAATCCATCTCTTAGTGGCCATACACGGGCCGATAAAAGCTGCTGACAGACTGACTGAGGCTTCCCGATCATTATCTGGCCGAAAGTCGGGTAGATGTCGATCGTGCAGGATTAAAATCCCGTCGGATCGCGGCCGCATCTGTTTGTTGATTCGACTGCCTGTATCCCAGTCATTCTGATCTGATCGTTGGGCCATAGGGCGACATCGACAAACGAGCGGATCTGTACGTGTATGGCCACCTTTACACTGTTATTCTTCCCCTTCTCTCTATCTCATGCTTCCATTTCTCTCTCTTCCATCTTCTTTCTTTTCTGAGACAAGGTGGCTTGATGGGGCATCACCACTCACTGTGTAAGACCACCGTACAGGTATATGTGTGATTAGGATGTTTTATATAAATAATATGAACTCCTTGCACATACTCCATGTACATAGCAAGAAACTTATATTGAAAAACAAAAAAATTGGTTGTGGGGAGCTTACTAGTGACCTGCTGTTTTTAAAATTTTTAACAGCAATCAGGCTCATGACCATATAGAGGATGTCACAATGTTTTCCACGTATTTACATGGGTTTCTCAAATCTTCTGTTCCCTAGCACACAGCATTCATACATATACTGTACCTTTTCAATAGACACAGAGACAATAAACACTCAACACACACAACAAACAGATTGGAATTAAACTGCTTACTGCTTAGCCACCATGCTGAACTGGGCAGGTTCTCTTCATATATATAACCAACTCAGGCACACAAAACGCCTTTTAACTAAAGTTTGAGTAGAACTCAAATCCAAGCAGTGGTGCTGGAGGTGTGAGTTCAATTCTGGCCTGAGAATGATAAGTTATGAGGCGTTATATTTTTGATGTGGTTGTCCAGCTTGAATATATTGCAATATTTGGACAAACATTTTTAGTAGCTAATACACAAAATTTCTCAGTGCCCTTAAAGGACAACTATACCCCCTGGACAATGTAGGTCTTTATAAAAATATGCCATTAGGTCATCCTAAATAGAAAATAGCCATTTTAAAAAATAAGGACAGCCTCCTGGGACCGTATGATTCAACGGTGCACACAAACATACCAAACAAACTTTAAAGTTAGGTCACATGAGCCAATTAACAGAGTTCTGTCTTTTGCTTCCATACTTCTTCCTGTTACAGTTAGAGTTGAAATATTTCTGGTCAGGTGATCTCTGAGGTAGCACAAAGACCATCACGAAATGGTGGTTCAAGGCAAGAGATGTAAAAGGGCAATATTTACTTAAATGTATATTCCAGTTTGGTAAGATTATTTAATATATTATGGGATAAAGCAGCAGATGCTAGAGTTATTTTATTACACAAAGAAGGTAAGAACTAGTGGTGGGCCAAGCTACCCAGTTTCGCTTCGCCGAATTGGCGAAAAAAATTTGCGAAACGCCAGCGAAAATTTGGCTGGTGAAAATCCGCAAAAAAACGAGTCGCGCATCGTTTTTGACGCGACGCGTCGAAAACGACGCAACGCGTCAAAAAAGTGCCACGACTCGTTTCACTAATTCTTTCACCAATTTGCGAATTTCCCTGGAAATTCGCTAATTTTTCGTCGAAGCGAAACCGGGTAGATTCGCCCATCACTAGTTATAACTCAGAAATGTTTGAAATTCAACAAGGAACTAGACAGGGATGCCCCCTCTCCCCTTTATTATTTAACATAGCCTTGGACCCACTAATACAACACATACTCCAAAATAAAACATTTACAGGCATACCACTAAGATATACCAGACATAAGATAGCAGCATGACAGCTTACTGTTTGTCAATAATCCCCAAACAGAACTGGCCACAATTTTAGAGACCATGCAAACCTTTGTTACTTTTGCAGGCTTCTGCATTAATCTAAATAAATCTGAAGCACTGGAGCTCGGAGAAGTGGTGAATACAAGAAACAAAAACAAAAGATGACTCTACAGATCCTCCATAACTCTTACCTCACTCCACTTAGAAGACACACATGGGCACTTTGAACACAGATAATTGTTTGAGATGTCATCAAGCTAAAGCTGACCTTGTGCACTGTGTATGGCTGTGCCCTAATATCCAACAATTTTGGAGGGAAGTTCAAGAATACTGGAAATCCCTAACAAAACAAACAAGCCTATTCACGTTAACATGGGCCATTTTCGGCACACCGCCCCCACAACTAAAACTTTCCAGACCTGACAGAATGCTAGCAAAGAGACTAATGGCAGCAACCAAGAAAACAATTCTACACCATTGGCTATCTCCGTCAACACCCCCACTATCACTAGTCAAACAAAAATGACACCACATATTCCATATGGACTGGGTAGAATCAACCACAAATAGAGAACGACTCACTGAAGAAATTCTCTCCATCTGGATGAATACCCTTCCGACACATACCAAATGTCTCACAATATATACATTCAGACACACTACATAGTTTGATATGGAACTAGTATTAAACAACACAATGGTTAGTGCTGAGGAACTCATGTATTTCTGTATCAATTTTGTAGTCACAAAAACCTAAAAATTCCCCATACCCCCATTTTTCAATCTCTCTTACTCATCTATATCTTCTTCTGCTACTCTCCACCACACTGCTCCTCGATGGCTAGGTGGGGAGAAAAGAGAAACAACTAAGAAAAGATGAGAGGTGTTGATAAAAAGTGAGAAGGAGGAAGAGAAGAAGTAGGAGATTGATATGGGCAGGATGGATGATACAGAGATGTAAGTAATGTTGAAAGATGATGCGGATGGATGAGGTTAAAAAGGGGTGCGAAAGAAGAGGAAGAAACAGTAAATGCAGTAAACATTGAAAGATATGAAAAAATAGACAGTCTCTTTTTATTCATTGTCATCCACCTGCATTGCAACCTTACTGAAATAAGGAACTATAGCAGGGGGATTGATGCCCCAATGTCTTCATATATCTGTAACCTTGATGAGCTAAGGGGGCCTCAGCCTGAAGACCAGTTAGGGTGAAATTTAAATTGAATCCTTATTTGTGCCCTGGGTACCACTGGAGCTATAGCAGGGTGACTGTTACCCCAATGTTTCTATTTATCTGTAACCTTGTTATGAGCTTAACTCTCCTTCCTCAGATTAAACTGTAACCCAATATAGAACAAAGCAAGTCATCATGACTATGCTGATTATTTGTAGCATTTTGTAGTTACTTTTACTTTTTCCTTGGAGGAGCCCTCTGTGTATCCCAGAATCTCTTCCCCTATTGGGTTCTTCTATTCCGTGGTTACAGTTTTCCAAGTGACTCAGATCAGACTATTAATGTTCCATTGTTGCATTTTTGCCAATAGTAAAGAGAAGGTTTATATGATGAATGACAGTAAAGCTGCAGTTACATTGTAACATTATGGTGATATTTACACATATTTGTTCCTACCTTGTATCTGACATTAAATCCCAATATATAAATGAATATATTGTTGCACTGCAGCCTGACCCCAAAACAAATTCTCTTCTCTCTCTTTGAGGAAATTCCAGGGAGAGGCAGCTTAATATTGCAAATAATTCACAACACATTTTAAACAAAGCATGAAATGGCCTCATTATACGTTCCTTTATGATCTCTCTGACAGACGTACAAAAGAATTCTCAGAAAAAAATTTAAATCCCCAAAGCGCAGAAGCCTCCATATGGCCAATGCTCCACTAAACAATGTGTTCTCTATTCCAAAATGTATAAATATATATATATCCTGTTTTGCTGAAATTTAGATTTTTTTTTTTTTGCTTAGAAAACTTTCTCACCTCAGATAAACTTTCCCTTGGATAATAATCTCTGGGGCATTTCCAGCAGAGCATGGGCAGTAACAGCGGCTAATGTGTCCTGTTTGGAATTTCAAATGTGTCCTGGGCTCATTCCAAACATTAATTGATTTCCTATAACAATTACATGGACTGTGCCAGGGCCATATATCCTTGGCTAATAAGGTTCCTGCTCAAGGAGGTTCTGTATGGGTGATGGATTTAATATCTGGGGAAAAAGCAAAAATATATCTGCCAATGCCAATATCATAATTAAAAGAAAACTATAGAGTTTTGTGCAATTAACATTTTGGTACCTATTTATCCAATAGGGTTTACATCCTCCTGGAATTTAACAATCCTCATTTTCTTATAATTTACAGTAGGGGGTACATTATCCCTCATAATACATGATTGATACTTGACTGAAAAGAACAAGAGACATTTACAGAACCAATTCATTTCCTTCTAAACAAAAATAAAATCTGTACAATGTGGGAAGCCAGATATTCACACCCACGTCACTCACCCTTTTGCTTTAGGTTGAACCCACAGCCATGCAGAAACTGCTCCCGAGTTCCTTCTAAGCGATTATTATGCGAATTACAAAGCCCCAACTGGCAGGCGCGCAAGACAATGAGAAATAATTTCCCATTAGACGACTCGCCATTATTAGCAAGGAAATGAGCGGCAGAGTGCTTAGATCTGTAATAGGCCTTAAAATAAATGGGGTTTATGTAAGAGATCAAAATGCTGGATTAATTGGATAATCTCTTTGGGATATGGCAAGGAATTCAGTAATCTTTTCAATAATTTCTTTCCTTTGTTTCTTTCCTTTTTGGAAAGCTAAAGTCCACTAGTACCTTTTGATAGATCAAAGAAAGTCCTTTCATGGGAAAACAACTCCCCATGGTAATCTTTTTGCAAATATTTGCCCATTGCAAAGGCTTCAGAGCAAATTCCATGTAATTAAAAGCATGAAATGTAACAGATTGGTGAAAATCTCCTGCAAACAAAAAGCATCATCTGGATTTTAATCCCTGGAATCAAATGCTGGTTTATTGCAGCCCAGCAGCCGCTGAATGTGACTTGCTGGACATATACTTGTTGTTATCCAACATTGGGCCTTTAGCTTCTCTGAGAAGCAGGTGCTTGAGAAATTGTATCAATAACATGGTAGCTGAGGCTGAATAAAACTCATTACTGATCCAGAAGAAGACAACTCCAGGATTGCAAGGTATACCCTCCTACTGTATTTTCTAAAGGAAATAGCCTGGCACCTTTCTCCCATTTGTAGAAATACAAATATACAAAGAAGGAATGTTCTGGGCACATAATAAGGTATACCTTTATATAAAAATGCCCATATTAGTACAAACTTTAGTATACTAATTAATAAAGTCATTGAGGGTGATCCCTTCAAAGGCTCAGATCAAGCTGACATGATCAGACAATTCAATGTAGTATCGCCTTGATTCATCCTTAGAATGTCCAAGTCCGTAGTGCTGCTGCCTTTATCTCAGGTGACACACCTTGTTTATTTGGATGATCCCAGATAGGCAAAGGGGCTTATCATGCAGAAAGCTTATATATAATGTGGATGCCTAATTTGTGCACTGGTTTAATAATGGGCACAGAGTGCACAGAGGTGGGAGGTATAGAGGTAAGGTTTGGAATTATATGTGTGCATCCCCCATAATCTCCCAGCCCCACATTCGCTTTATTACATTTACTCTGAGTGAAATTTGTGATCTCCTCCATTGGCAGCTTCATTGCATGCCCAGTGTTGTCCACCTGCTTCTACTGCAATGGATTGGTTTATTATAGGCTATGAGCAAATTTTTGTGAATGTTCCTGCTGAATTGTTCTTAGTACAGAGGAATACCTATGTTGCCATAGTTTTATGGAATCTCTCTGTACAGGTTATGAGCAAACCTAGGAGACTGTCCCTGCTGAATTGTGCTTAGAACAGAGGAACACCTATGCGGACATAGTTTTATGATATCTATCTGAACAGACTTTGAGCAGACTTAGGGGACTGTTACTACTGAATTGTGCTTGGTACAGGGGAATATCTATGTTGGTATTATGGCATCTCCTTGTACAGACTATGGACTAATTTACGGGGCTGTTTCTGCTGAATTGTTCATAGTATAGACTATAGAATAATACCTATGCTTTCATAGTTTTATAGTATCTCTCTGTATAGGC
>CM044447.1:44492791-44517396 GCA_024363595.1 Xenopus borealis
AACCTGTTAATAAAGCACTGTTATACCCTCCTCATCCTCGGCTACCAAAACATAACAATTTTAAATCACAATCCTAATGTCTCAATTGTACCCTAATTTTTAATTTTTAAACTCAAATTTGTAGGGCCCTCTAATCCTATTGTATTCTGTAAACCCTTTATTGTTATACACTATTTATTCCCTGTTTGTTATAACTAAGGTAAAGCACTGTGTATCTTGGCGCTATATAAATAAATGATGATGAAATGATGATGATAGAAATAATTAGAGATGCTTGAAATGTATTTGCTTTATTCGGGGTTTAGATACAGAAAGTGTATGGATCACTAGACTAGTAATTTATTATTATTACTGATTTATAACAACACTGATCCAGGACCTGGTCTGACTGGTATTTTGGTGTATCAGCCAAACACAAGTTTATTTTTTTATTGGATCTGTTGTATATGAACAAAGCCCAATGCTGCAGCGTGTCAGGATTTATCACAGTCGCCATTTGTACCATATACAGAAATGCATGCCTTTTTTATGAAATAAATGCCTCATTCCAGCATTAATTTATCCTTTTTGTTCATCCAGGAGGATGCAGGAGGCTCTTCAGAAGAATGTTTCAATGTTCTTTCAATTTTTTTTAACTCTCTCCATATGTTGAATTAGAGGTGAGGAAAATCAGAAAGATGTGTATTATGAATCCTGGTTTCTTTCTTCTGGGTTGAAGGATATTAAATAACTGCAATAACTGAAAATACCAGTTGTATAACTGCTTAGATGACAACTTTATACACGAAAACAACTTTGTGTACCAGATCAGATTTCAGAAAAACTTGAAGTCTTCTTCACAACATTTTCATATTTCAACTATGTACCCATTGAGTACAATTCTCAATACTGATTGTGATAATGGCAAAGTCAAACCTAATTAGTAATATCAGAAACTGATTCATTCATGGAAATGTAAACCCTCAAGACAAATGGAAAATTGCTCAGAGCTTCTAGGCACTGTTACAATTTACTCAATGTTTTCTTCTGCAGTTTTCAAGATATTTGCACTTTTTACACTGCTTGAAAATTAACATCAGTGATGCATTCTGCTCATTTTGGGTGACTATCTACAGTCAACTGAAAATGAATTTCTTGAGAAAAGCAAAGTCTTTTTAGAACTGGGCAGAGAAACATCATACTCCTCTCTGCTCAATAACTGCATTTTTTAAGCCATGTGTGTTATTCTACGTACCACCGTACACCCGGCACAGTTCCATAGAAGGTATATGATCTCTAAGGGGGACCTCTTGTCATCCGTGATTTCAGACCACTCCCATCAAGCTGCAATTGTCATCCTGTGTTTAAGGATCTTGATTTGGCGATGAATCATTAAACTGCATTCTATTCTGTGATTAACCTTGCAGCTCAAACTATGGACCAAGACACTCCTTAAGTCAGCCATTGTGTAGCCCTGATTATGCATGGTATCCTCCTGATTGATTCATGGACTGAACGAATGGATACTTTAAGACTGGTCCTACACAGTATGGTCACCATTCTAATGAGGACTTTTTTCTGTACAACAGTCTGTATAGTCTAATGCAACATAACTGGCAGATATTGTACATATCAGATTACATTTTACGTCTGATGTTATTGACATTTGCAAATTGCATATTGAGAAGCTCTAATATAAAAGTGTTTCAGATACCTTCTTGTGTCTATGGGGCTCAACTGCGACATATCCTCCCGTGGAAGCGTGGCACACCATGTGAAACGCGTAGAGGAATTAATATTCTGGTCTTGGACTGAACATTTGTTCAATGCTGTTTTCATTTTGAATCGTCATATTTTTGTGAGCCCTTATAATGGCAGAAGTTGTTCGAGTTGAAACTAGCCAATCCCATTCTTTTCCATAAAAGTATGCCATGCAGGAGATCAAAGAGAAAGTCAGGACATTTCAATCCAGGACTGTGGACTAAGCTGTCAAAATTGTGACTGTCCTATGATAAAATTGGACAGTTGGAAGGAACGCTTGTTTTGCTGGCTCTTGCAGAACATAGTGGTCTCTTAATTTATGAAGAATGTTTATTGATCATATACCACTCAAGAAGTCATGGTTTTGGTGACGAAACACATTGGGTTTGAATCTGCATTACGGTCTACCAATGAGCTGATGTTTTCTACGATCTTGTAGTGCAAACATTTTAAATAAAGTATAATTTCCAAAGGAGATTACACTAGGGAAGTATGCCCTTCTTTTATTTTGTTTCTCTGTGTTCTATGACATAGGAATGCAGCAAACTATAATTTTTAGTTTTATAGATTTCCTTAATGAAAAGTAACTTTAAGATATTCTTTAAGACACAGTTTACTAATCTTGACATAATGACCACTTGTATTCTGGCCATGCCACTACATGAAAGACCACACCCAGGCCAATACGCCAAAATCCAGTGTGGATTATGACACACAGTGAGTGCAAGGTGCACCCTAATGGTGAGCTTTGGTAGTAATGTAGAGAGATTTTTCTTCACACCATTTAATTTTCTCACCATGTTTACTATATCCATGCCTTTTTTATGAAATAAATGCTTCCTTGGTTATCTATCATAAACCTCATTCCAGCTTTAATTTGTCCTTTTTGTTCATCCATCCTCCTCTTCGGAAGAATGTTTCAATGGTCTTTCTAGTTTTTTTTAACTCTCTTCATAGGTTGAATTAGAGGTGAGGAAAATCAGAAAGATATGTATTGTGACTCCTGATTTTTTTTCTTCTGGGTTGAAGGATATTAAATAAGTGCAATAACTGAAAGTACCAGTTGTAAAACTGCTTAGATGACAACTTTATACAAGATAATAACTATGTGTACAAGATCAGATTTCAGATAAACTTGAAGTCCTCTTCACAACATTTTCATATTTCAACTATGTACCCAATGAGTAAAATTCTCAAGACTGATTGTGTTAGTGACAAAGTCAAACCTAATGAGTAATATCAGAAGATGATTCATTAATGGAAATGTAAACCCTCAAGACAAATGTAAAATTGCTCAGAGCTTCTAGGCACTGTTGCAATTTACTTCAATGTTTTCTTCTGCAAAAACACTGCTAAAAAATAAACATTGGTGCTGCATGCTGCTCATTTTGGGGTGACTAGCTACAGTCAGCTGAAAATGAATTTGAGAAAAGCAAAGTCTTTTTAGAGCTGGGCAGAGAAAGATCATACTGCTCTCTGCTCAATAACTGAACTTTTGAAGCCATTTGTGTGTAATTCTACATACCACCATACTCTTCTTTTTCCACTGTGGCTTTCTGCATAATTGAATATTTGAACTTTCATCATTGTATTCTATTTCTGAAAATATTTAGAGAAAACAATGAAACAACGGTATCTGGAAGTGCGCGTTATTCGTTTAGCACTAGGACCTCCTCAATCAATGTCAAGCACCAGCGGCATATTTGGATTGAGCTATTGGGAACACCTCATCCTGCTATTTTTAAAAGTTACCTGTCACCAGATAACATGACATCACAGGTGGGTGACAATAGATTGGCATGGTTTGACTCAAAACTGCAAAAGCATTAAAGTCCCATTGTATTAACAGATGATGTGGATGGCTTCTATAGATGCTTTCCCAATGCTGCTTGAATTTCTGACACATTTTGGCCAGTGCCTTACTGTCACTCTTAGAGAGTGGTTTTCTGACTTTTCTTGGCTATAGTAAACATGGTAAGACTAAGTTAATTAATGTAAACAAAAATCATTCTATACTTACCACTACTATCGTAACCAACGTGACCTTTACAACTACACTGGTTGCCTATCTTGACCAACAAGACTTCTACAACTTCACTAGTTACTTATCTTGATTAACATAGCAATATGATCACACTGGTTTCTTTCATCTTATATCTCAACAATTACTCTCCATTTAGATAGTAAGTTCTTATGAGTAGGTCCCATTGATGTGCATCTACTGTGGTGAAATTTTATTGTTTGTATTATGTGTATGATATATATATATAGAGTACGTTTTATCATTTTGTTATTATCAACTAAAAAATTGTTTTGTTGAAAGTTGGTTGACTAGTTTCAATTCAATCACTGTACACTTGGTAAAACATGGTAAGACTAAGTTAATTAATGTAAACAAAAATCATTTTATACTTACCACTACTATCTGAACCATCATGACCTCTACAACTACACTGGTTGCCTATCTTGACTAACAAGACTTCTACAACTTCCCTAGTTACCTATCTTGATTCACATCGCTTCTACGACCACACTGTTTTCCTTCACCTTATACTGTATCTTAACAATTACTCTTCATTTAGATAGTAAGTTCTTATGAGTAGGTCCCATTGATGTGCATCTTCTCTGGTAAAATTTTATTGTTTGAATTATGGGTATGATATATATTGTATGTTTTATCACTTTCTTTGTTATCAAGAAAAAAACATTTTTTGTTGAAATCTCTTTATTTTTTTAATCCATAAATATCTGTTACTGACAAAAGTTGAAAAAAATCCTTAAGACTCTAAATTGATACTATCTCCATTTTCTGTATACAGTACATAGAGAATGTGCTTATACAGGTACAGAACTACAAGATTATTATCAGTAAAACAGTCATATACATTGATAAGGTTTCTGCTTATGTAGAGGCCCAGTCTATATGCCCTGAAGCCTTTGGCCTGGACATTCATTGTGATAACAAAAGGATTGAACACCCTTTCAGACAAAGAAATGGTGGCCCCAGGGCAAGTAGATAAAGCTACTGACTTTCCAAGGTACCACAAGAGGGGGGATTTCTAAGCACAATGTCACCCCCTCTAACACCACATAGGATTATTGTTACCAAAAAAGTCTGTTGAGGGTTACAGGTATGCATCAACTTATTTTTTTTGTCTTAATATTACCATAAACACAGAGTCCATAAATTGGGTATAAGCACAGATTAATCAGCTTGTTAGGAAATATTTACCCTGGACTGAAAAAAAAACTGCAAAAATTATTTTATACAGATTAAGTAAATTGCTACAAAAGATAATCTAATGTTTCACAGTATTGTGAGAAGTTACTTTTTTTATTCTTAATTTTTTACAAACACACAAGTCGGAACGATGAGTAAAAATATTTTTACTGCTTGGAGCGAAGTCTGTAATATAAAAATGGCTTTGTACATCTTGTGGATTGAGACCGCAGAATGTCAATTATGGAAATGAATAAAAAAAATTGTAAACATATAATTGTCTCTACATTCCACTTTTTCTCAATATACTGTATTGCAGAAGTGTAGATTCCTTTTTTCCAAAAATAAAGGAAGAGTGGCAACTTTTTTAATTTATAGTGATGTTGTAGCAAGTATTTTGCTTACTATGACCTTCAAGTAAACCCCAAGAATACACCAAACCACACATATACATACCATCTAAGAAAAAAAATTGCTTGTGAGTCACCAATAACCACCACTATCTTTTTGGAAACAGTGGACTCCCTAGTGGATTTTTTGTTGTATGACATCAACATTCTGGTCCACAATTATCCCACTACTAGCTCACTTGGTGCATCTTTATGCCACTTTGACATAAAATTTTATCTCAAATTTTAAACCTCCCACAGCAAATAAGGGATATTGCCAGCTCTGGTCAAAAAAATTGTTAAAAAGTAAAACTCTTTTAAAATGTTTGGAATAATCGAAAAACATTAAAATTAGATGTGTATGTATTTTTCAAGTTCTGTCAATTTAAAATTAATATAAATAGCGAGGAGAGGAAAATTCTACCAAGATGTTATACTTTTTCATTTCTGGAGTGGATCTCCCTAAATCTAGAATCATCCAAACACATTTAAAATAGAAGCGTGTAATAAAAAAAAGACAGCATTGACAAAAGGTGCTGTTCATTTGGATCTGACTTAAATTACCTCGCCATTGAATTTTTCTTTAAAAACATTCCATTTTAGAGGTTACATCAACATTCAATACAACTGCTTTTTATTATTTTTTAAATTTCATAATGTATTTAATTCATACTTAATAGATGCCATTTTGGAGGATCTTTGAAGTCAGAAAAGGCCAAAACACACACAATTCAAGTCCATTCACCGGATATTAGAAGTGGAGGCTTACACTTACTGAAATAAGCACGGCACAAAACAACACTCACTACATCACGTTGAGTAAGATATCAGAAGTGCAGATGGACACCTTTCAAGAACTGATCAAGACACTCAATGGATCCCCCAGAACAGATTGACCTAGATGTCCAATACACAGTTGTAGCGCTAGATGACACTTATACCAACCCTTGTTTCTACATTCTCAGTGAGTAAATATGACACAAGAGATATAAAGATGGCAAATATTTTCATGATTGTAATAAAAGGACCTGAAAATCCTAATAGTGGCATAAAATTGAACCATAATCTACTGGAACCATTCCAGTAATTGGAATGCCCTGGATAATTCTTACCAGACGTTACTCATTTGAGAAACCAACTCCAGTAAAGAAAGAAAACTTTATGAAAATTCTAAATACGTTCTTCAGACTGGAATTAACAAATACATGTATCAGTAACAACTTAGAACATGGAATTATCAAATAGGTATTTGGAGTCAACAGTTCTCACGGCACTGAATCTACGTGAAACAAAAATAGGTACATGTGATGGAAAAGTGTGACATCAGATGCAACTAGCAAAGGTTGGGCCATTGCAGAAGCTTGCGGGTAACAGGAAGGTGAAAAGTGAGACAACTACAACTAGGCTTAGTTCTGCATGGTGGGGACAAAGATTCCTTAGGTTCAGAACAAAAATAGAGGTTTTTTGATAGGGTGATTTGAAATACTGCTTTAGGGGTTTCAATTATAGAAACTTGGGAAAGGACTGATGTTGTATAGCATGTGACAACATAGTGTAACATTACTTACGTGTTTGTATATTGGCAACAAGCTGAGTTGCAACATTGAGAACTCTTTTATTTCCCTACTTAATAATGTCTATTTACAACTCAGATTTATGTAAAAACAGAATGAAAGTACACGGATATGGATTAGTAGTATTGTGCTTATTGAGAAACACACAATAATTCCTACATTAAAGACAATTAATAGGCACTAGTATATTTCCTTTTCTCACGTTGACCCTACTCCAAGTTAAAATAACCTTGACCACAACGTTGAGCGTTCAGGACCTCCACAGGAAAAATGCTGATAATATAGGATGTCCGTTGATAAATGCAAAGAGATGTACATAATCTAAATTTGGGGCTACAGGTTTTGTCCAGCAGCCATATAGAATTTGAATGTTTCCAGCTAAATATTAATGTTGATGAATGCAAATGTACTTTTTTCTGGGCACTTGTGTATTCCTCTGTAGGAACCTGCAAGGTATGGATTTTTTTTGTTCTGTAGTCAGTTGGTATTCGGTTCTCAGAGCAACAACAGTCAATGCAGGTAAAGCCCTTGAATGATAAGGGTAAAAAAAATCTGACCCTTTTTTTGTCCAAAAAATGACACGTTAAGACATTCTCTTCCAAATATACTCTGGGGTTCTCTTTTGATAACAAAAATACAATATGGAATGAACATGGAATGACCAATGGGACATAAGAGGTCTTCTTGGCCTACAAGGCCACTGGCATGTGTTTTCCAGGGACTTCTTGAGTTTGTAATATCATTTTAAGTCCGCAATATACTATCAAACAGTCACTTCTGTTTTGCTAGCTGTGCGGTACTGTTGGTGGTGTCCTGGAATATAATGCAGCTGCTCCACCGTGTTGTGTCGTCGGGATGCAAAGGCCTGTCTTTTGGCTGCAGTTTGGTTCACACCCAATGTATTATACAAGTTATTTGAGGCACTAGGATGAGAGTGCATCTTTGTCATCCTATAGCGATCCAGAACAGGAGTAGAAACAAAGACATCAGTTTGGGAGATGGCTCTTGACATCGACTTTTCTTGAAAATCTGACCTTTTAAGAGTCATAGCCTTGTCTGGTGAAAGAAGAGGATCTTGGGAATGAAGGCGTTCTGCTGACAAAAGCTGTTCATCTGAGAGGATTCGATCATAGGGCATTCCGTATCCTTCTTCAGGCATGGTTCTTTCAGGCGACAAAACCCTGTCCTGAGACATTGCACGCACAGGTCTTCTTGGCCTCTCTCGGTAGTTAGCCTGGTCCTGAGTCATCTTAATGACATTAAGAGGAAGTGTTCCCCTTGCTGCCAAATCAGGAAGATGCCTTCTTCTCATATAATATTCATCAGCCTCTTTATCAGCTGAAAGAAGGAAAAAAGAGAAGTTAAGACATTACATTTCTATAATGACACTGGAGCATTCTGCAGTGTCAAACAATTCATTGTATTCTCCAACAATATTCCTTCTTAACATAATCAACTGAAAAGATACACTCGTCCCATAAAGGCTTGAGTGTTATACAAAGCATGGAATATTAAACAATATCACAGCAAGAAGAGGTGGCTCAAAACAGTTCTTTTTACTGGTATGAGAAGCACATCTACAAGACAAGGTATAAAGACACAATTGTTGAGACATCTGAAAGCTCATGCCTCTAGAAAAGGATGATGGAAGGAGCTAGGACACATTACATTTAGAACAAGATTTTTTTTTATTCCTCTAAATCCTGCTCTCTTGACTTAACTGTTCTCTGTAATACCTTCTTTATAAATAAAAAGTGTATTATACAATTTTCAGCCATACAGCAGGGCAGGACAGCTACTTACAATGTGTATCAGACGAGTCGCATCACGTTTTCGACTCGCGTCTTATCGTTTCTGACGCACATTGCGTAATTTTCGGGGCGCAATGCGTTTTTTTTTTTACGCACGTCTCTTTTTTTTTGGCGCCAGCAAATTTTCCGGCAGCCGAATTTTCCCTGGCGTTCACGAATTTATTCGCCGGGAGCAAATCGCGGGAATTCGCTGCGAATTCGCATCTGGCGAATAAATTCGCCCATCACTAAGAATGAGTCCAAGAGAAATCAACATTCATCCAATGCTTCTCATTCACTATCTGTTTCCTGATCTTTTTGATCTTAATAAATACAATTTCCCTCAGGATTTTTCTCATTTAGGTCTAATGATTCATTGTCTTTCCCCAGAGTTTACATGCATCTCATAAACCAGGGGGCAGATTCACTAAAGTGCAAAGTGACACTGACTAACGCTAGTGTGACATCATTTCGTAACTTCGCTAGCGAAGGAGACTAGACTTATTTTGCACCCTAAAGCCAGGCGAATTTTCAATCTGGCAAAAAAGCGTTACTACACATATTCACTAAGATGCGGATTTTACTGAGCATTAGCTGTTACGCCAGACCAGGCGAAGTGCAATAGATTGCATAGGACCTCCCAAAAAACACTGGTGTCTTTTACTTTTTTCAGGGTGATAACCTGCAAAAGACAAATTTTTTTTAGGGTACTCAGGTTCCCCCCTACATTTCCTAATATATGGCACATTATAACAACTCTATTTTATTTTATTAAGGTTCCCTGGGCTTGTGTAATGTAATGTAATTCCTGCAACATATACATGCATTCGTAGTTCATTTCCCGCAGTATGCAAATTAGCCAACGCTAGCGCAACTTTCTTTTGCTTGCCGAAGTAACGCTATCACAACTTCGCCAGCGTTCAGCACCCTAGACGAAACTTTGCATTTTAGTGGATTATGCTTTTCTTGCCAGTTGAAGTGTTGCAATGTGAGCGAAGCGGACGCTGGCAAAGTTGCACTCTTTAGTGAATTTGCCCCCAGAGGGGAAACCGAATCACTGACAATATAATACATACCGTCTCCCAATTAAAGCAGAAAGTTCTATAATTAATCCCATAGGCTCTCTCTGCATAATCATTGGCACATATATTTTAAATATCCAACACCTTAAGCACACCCTCACAGGGCCGGATTTGTATCTGTGACGCGACCGTGTGGTCCTAGAGCCTGCTATACAGTATGTGGGATCGCACACACTGGCTGCGCATCCCCAGTGCTCCTCAGCAAGTGGCCGGAGCAGCATGCTGCCCCTAATGATCTGCCACGCCTAATAATCTGCCACCCTAGGCCCGGGCTTTTGTGGCCTCGCAAAAAATCCGGGCCTTCACCCTCATATAAACTGTTTTACACACAACAACCCACCAAAAAGTGCTCTTGACAGTCCTCCACCCCACACCCCCAGGGACACTCTCTATTTACATGGCTTAAGTACTTAAAAGAAAACTATACCCCCAAAATGAATATTTGAACAACAGATAGTTTATGTCAAATGAAGCGGCATATTAAAGAATCTTACTAAACTGGTACAGATATTTAAGCAAATCTTGCCCTTTCACATCTCTTGAACCACCATTTCATGATGGTCCGTGTGCTGCCTCAGAGATCACCTGACCAGAAATATTTCAACTCTAACTGTAACAGGAAGAAGAGTGGAAGCATAAGTTAGAACTCTGTTTGTTAATTGGCTTGTGTGACCTAAATTTATAGTTTGTTTGGTATGTTTGTGTGCACCGTTGAATCCTACGATCCCTGGAGGCTGTCCTTATTTTTTAAAATGGCAATTTTCTATTTAAGATTACCCAATGGTACGTGCTACTAAAAAGTATGTTATTATGAAAATGGTTTATACATGAAGCAGGGTTTTACATATGAGTTGTTTTATGCAATATATTTTTATAGAGACCTACATTGTTTGAGGGGTATAGTTTTCCTTTAATATGTCCCCATACATGTAGTTTGCCCTCAACCAGAGACCCTGAGGCCCCTGAGTAGCTTCTGGTGCAACAGGAGAGACTCTCCACCTCTTCAGGCTTAACCTGAGATAACCACTGTCACATTCTCCGCATAGTGCAGGACTGGACTGGGATTCAAAATTGGTCCAGGCATTCCCAGTACACAGAGGCTCAAACAGCCTCCAACATGACACTTAATAGTCACTTTCTATGGCATCTTACAGCAGCCCTTCTGGCACTTGCCAGAACCCACAGAAGTTCTTTCATTCCCGTCACTGATTGGGGCCCATACATATTAATTAACCTTACACCCCCCCCATCTATCTTAATGTCCAGTAATAAACACCTGCCCATTTTAACCTCCACCAACCTCTTAACTTCACCATTAAACAGAACCCCCACACCTCCAACCTGTTCCTCTGCTATAGACCAAAATGAGGTTCCTTAGTGCCAGTCTCTCTATGCATTGAAGATATCATACTAGCTATGTGAGTCTCCTGTATAAATATGATATTGTAACTACAACTAAAGAAAGGAAAAAGTCAAAAGCCAGAATGAAATTGGGGAACTCATTATCATGTTTAGAGAGTTTTGCAGAGGACTCTTCCTTTCCATCCCAATAGCGCTTAACTTGATTCACAAAAGCAAGAGGCTCAGTGGCATAACTAGATCTTACTTGGCCCCACAGCAAATTATTTTTCAGGCCCCCAAAATGTCCAGTGGTTGACCTGTTTTACCAATATTTATTGTAATTGTATATGAATTAGGGCCTCATGGGGCCACTATAGCTCCTGGGCCCCCCTGCAGCTAAAGGGTCTGCTTCCTCTGTAGTTACACCCCTGAATAGGCTCTTCCTTAAAGGAACAGTTCAGGGTAAAAATAAAAACTGGGTAAATAGATAGGCTGTGCAAAATAAAAAATGTTTCTAATATAGTTAATTAGCCAAAAATGTAATATATAAAAGCTGGAGTGAGTGGATGTCTCATATAACAGAATACAACACAACATCCTGCTTTTCAGCTCTCTAAATCTGAGTAAGTCAGCGACTTGAGGGGGGGCCACATGGGACATAAATGTTCAGTGAGTTTCCCATTGATCCATTCAGCTCAGATTCAAAAGCAACAGTTATGACCCATGTGGCCCTCCCTCAAGTCATTGATTGGTTACTGCCTGGTAACCAGGGTAACCAGTCAGTGTAAACAAAAGAGAGCTGAAAAGCTAGGTTAGACTTACAGTCACTCCAGCCTTTATACATTACATTTTTGCCTAACTAACTATATTGAAAACATGTTTTATTTTGCACAGCCTATCTGTTTACCCAGTTTTTACTTTTATACTGAACAATTCCTTTAAAGGAACCTCCCTTCCCAGGGCCACTCTCCCTCTTTTTCCCCTGCTCTTCCCCAGAAAGTTCTTCTGGGTTTTGGGACTGGTCTGCCTCATGTGCTGGGGATTCTCTACATTCCTTTGATTTCTGCCTTCTCTTCCTTGTTTTCATCTCCTCGCTATTGTCCTTAACTCCTCCTCCTCAACTCCTCCTCCTCTGCAACTTTCCCCCAAATCTTTATGCCTGGGAGTGTTGAAACCTGCTGTTTATTCCCCTTTGCGCCTACCATGGCTTACCCATCTTCTTCTGTACCTTTCTCTTCTGACCTTTTTTCCTTCCTTTCTTTCCCCCTAATTTCCTCAGGAACTGCAGGTTCCACCACACCTTCGACCCAGGCAGGGCCGGCTGTACCAAGTGTGGGGCCCAATTGGAACCATTTTGGTGGGGCCCCCTAGAAGGAACTTTGCTGTCCGTCGTAGGGTCACAGAGCTGGATAGGCAAATAGTGCCTGCTTTCTCCTATGTCCAAGTGATGGCTGCCAGTTGGGGATGGGGGTAGGCTGGTCAACTGGGGAATTAAGGGAATAGGAATCAGAGCTTGCACTGGAGTGAGGCCCCCATAAGTGCGGGGCCCAATTGGGCCAAATTGGTCCAATGTGCTTAAAACCGGCACTGGACCCAGGTCTCTAACTCCATCCCTTCCTCATGCCCCCTCCTCTCTTCCCACGCCTCCTCCTAAAATTCCTGCTCCAAATTAGGACAATGCCCGACAATGTTATGCAAAGCATTAGGACACTCCCTGTGTGTATGGTGCTAGTTACTGGTTACTAGTGTTCAAAAATGATGGTTACCGTTTTGGTTTCAGGTCTTGAGAATGGGATTGCCCTAAAGTTTTATCACTCATTTTTGCATTCCAAAACCTCTCCAGTCCCTGGGGTAGTTTAAAAGCAAGATCATATTCAGTGTGAGAGATATTTACAAAACAAAAAACATAATTGATAGTAAAATCCATAGATTCTTTCAACAGATTATGTGACACATACCTACAAGCAGTGAATTTGTCTCACTCCCCCTCCCATTTATAATCCTCGACACATTGCACTTCTTAAACACTGGGCCAAAGTCTATTCAATTTCTTCCTCCAGTTCCTCCAACCCTCTATTATACATAGCAGTCTTTCTTATTCTCTACGCTCTTAACTCTAGTTACCAATTTTCTGATCAGGTAGGCACACTGGCTGCCAACATGCAGTGGTCAATAAGCTACTCGGAAGGTCCTAGCTGGCAGCTTTTATACGCCTGTTTATGGCTGGCTCAACATGAAAACTTCAGATCCATGTCACCAAACCTGCAAACTTTCAGTTGCTTAAATGATGTTGTTATTGAACAACAGCTAATTGGTGACCCTGTCCTACTTGGTCCCACCAAGACAAAAGATTGCACTTATTATAACAAATAACCACAGGCAAAACTCCACAAAAGGGGTTGAATAGATTATATTAAATGAAAGCAATATTCTTCAAATAAATCCAATATAGTTTCCCAAATTAAATACTCCTGGCTAAGAGAAGATATTAAATTCACACAATAATCTAATATGTGCTGGGAAATTTTGGAAACCAGATACTTAAATGATATATAAGATGTAATAAAAATTGCTCAGTTTACACCTGGTCAACTAGGCCATTGGCCTATGCCGGTGTTCAGTGGAGAATTAGATATTACATTTTCAGGACATGACCCAAAAAGACAGGTATTTTCAATTAAGAACATTATGCTTTCTACTGAAATAATGATGAATTTTCAGAAACACAGATTTATTAAAACTTGAATTAGGCATTCCCAAAGGTAATTCTTCTACCAAATTTTTCTCCTTCTCTTCCCTCCCGTCTGAAAAACTGTCTGACTCACAGAAGATGACTTCTAGCAAGAAAAACTGTGGCTTCCTCAACAGTAACCTGTCACTCTGAATATAAATGCACTGGCAAAGGCTGGAGTGAAGATGTAAATAGAACAGGTACAGACAGGAAGGAATAGGGATACAATGTAGGGTCTCTCATGAAATCTGTTGTATGTAAATTATGTTATTGTTCTTAATGCATTCTTTCCACTTCCCCTACTCCCATGGCTGCACCAACTTTCTTCTTCATTTCCTCTTTCTGCACTTCCAACTTACACCTTTCTTCTGCTTTACTTCTGCCCTACCATACTTTTTCCCATTTACAATAGATTTTTAATGGCTCCACTATATTCCTTCAGTGTTCCCTCTATCTCGGCTTCCATCATTTCTCCTTGTTCCACTACATTCCTTCACTGTTCCGTCTATCTGAGCTTCCATCATTTCTCCTTGTTCCACTACATTCCTTCACTGTTCCCTCTATGCGCAATTCCATTGATTTACCAAGCTCCACCGTATTCATTCAATCTTCCCTCTAACTCAATGTGGTCTTTTTCCTCCTTATTCCAATATTCACTATTCCCTCTTTACAAACTTGTTTGTCCTTGCATCTGCTTCATTGCCTTTCCTCTCTTGTTCTTTCCCTAACTCATGTAATTTGTCTCAGTGTTGTGCTTCTCATTATTCTCTCTTATTCCTATTCTTTTAAATATTTAGAGAGAAAAAAAGATATTTCCATTTATAACTGAATATATGTAAGTCCCAACTAGGCATTATTTAGTTACAGGAAACTACTGCAATGATCAAATAGTCTTCATTCTTACATATTACTGGTGACTTTAGATCTTCAGCTTGTGGATCATGGAAAAAGGCCATGGAGATCTGAACCCACAGAATGTTTATGGATTATTCATGCTTGCCACAATGACTCTATGTGCTGTGCTTCAGTCAAAAGAACCAGACATCCAGCTCCTTTGTTCTGGCATAATAGTCTGAACGGCTTGGGAACAGCAATAATTTGGATGTGTATGATGCAAAAAGAGAGATTATTTATAGCCTACTCCACCAGCAACACCTGAGTTTGTGCCTGCCACTCTCCTGCTGCCAATACACCCACACTGCTGCGAAGGTTTCAAATTGTCTTTGGTGCATTTGAGAATCAAAGATATCAAGCTGTTTTCTGAATCTAATAATAATTTCCTGCTCTTTTAAATCTGTTCTGTTTTTCACTTAAAAGGGGGGAGAAGAAACATAAAAAATAATGTTTGCTGAGAGTATAAATAAAATACTCAGTTGTTTATGACTACCTGTTGAAACTACTAATTCTATGCAATGCTGTTCATTGTCTATATTTGCCGTTTATTTCTAGATGCCTCTGTGATGCAAGTGTCATGCGTTGTGGATCTCTACAGGCCCAGACTGGCAATCTGTGGGTTAGGGCAAATGCCAGAGGGGCTGCTATAAGGTCCCATAGAAAGTCAGTATTTAGTAGGCTGGTGGGGGCTGTTTAGGCCTCTGTGTACCTGAAATGCCAGGGCCTATTTTTATTCTCAGTCTGGACCTGGATCTCTACATTAGAGAGGTGTGGGCTGGCCCAAAACCTGTAACAGGAAAAAGACTCCACCGGCACAACAAGGATGCTGCTAGCAGGGCAAGCCCTTGCTCGTTTATTGCGGATGCAACGTTTCGGGGCGTAACCCCTTTGGCCCAAAACCTGCAGGTTGGTTGGATTCGGCTGACTTCAGTTGGATTCAGGTTGAGCTCTTCCCCCTCCCCCTGTGCTGACCTTAGGGTCGGGTGCGGGTCGACATTTTTCTGACCCGCACATCATTACTCCACATGGCTTAACTACCTCATGCTCCTTATTGGATCTGTAGCCACGGCAAGACCAGTTTCAAAAAAATATTTTAATAATTAAATACTTTATTCCTAAAAGGTCTGTCCATTAATGGTTTAATATTTTGCCCTCGGTGAAATAATACTACCACAGTCTAGGGACAATATAACATCATAGGCCATGATTCCCTTAGATCGAACAGTAAATATTGTAAATGTCTTAAAAAAAAAAGTTGTAAAATCAAGGAAAAAGTAAAATCAGGGAAATGCGTTATGCATTGGCGGTGGGACCACAAAAACAGTGTAAAATGAGCACTTAAAATCAAGGTATGTAAAATTGAGGTTCCTCTTTAGTTACTTGTTTAGGCCTATGAGTTTTACCTTTGTAATATCAATGTTTTATCTTACATTAAATACAGCCAGTAAACATGCTAAAAGAAGAAGAAACAAGAGAAAACCCCAAATGGCTCTGATTGAATTTCAAGGGGGAAACTATGTCTTCATTTTTATTTGAGGTTTGTGTTTGTATCATTCTCTGTCTGTGTATTCCATCCATTTCCTGTAGAGTAGTTACTGCAATATAAATGCTATTAAATCATTAGTTTAATATACAAGGGGATGCAACCACACTAGTTTTTAAAAGGGAAGTCACTATGTAGTTCTATCTCTTGTGGGAGGGGTTAGTGGTGCTGGAGAGCCTAATGCCTCACTTGGTATAGCTAGTGTAAGGATAGATTGAGTCAGGCTAAGGACAATTAGTAGAGCACTCTGGCTTTCACCCACCAGCCAAAGGAATCAAGTGATCATGTTCCGGGATAGAGAGGAACACCACTGTGAGGGACTAATACATACACTGTCTGTACCTCATATCATCAAGGAAAGTAATTGCTGCAATGTTGTGAACTAATTGTATCTTTCATGTTATTTATATTTACATTAATACACAACAGAGAACACAGAAAGGCTCAATGTGATGGGAAACATTGCAAGGAAGGGTCCATCTTTCCCCAAAGCAAATGAAAATGAAATGTGCGCCACCTACTTAATTTCTTCAGAGAAGAATATTTACTTGGATTGGTCTTGACAGCCGACTCGTAGGATGGTGGGAGATGGGAGAGGTTCTGGAATGATCTGGAGAAGGACAGATCATATGGCTCTGTGGCTGAGGTCAGAATGTTGTTCATCCGAGGTTTTTCTGGAAAGAAGGAAGATAAACTGTAGATGAGTGAATTAAGAATCCAGGGGGTTGTCTGTAATTAAATATGTTACCCGTGAACAGGAGGCATGGCAGTAGACAACAAATATACTTTATGTTCTCACTGATGAGATCCACCAAGTTGCAGAGCTCATAGTATCCCAGGGCTCAATTTGTGTATAATACCCCAGCACATATGGATAAATGTACAGTATGAATATATGTATAACTATATTTATAAAAGGCTGTGAGGAAGCAAAACACTATACGATCTTACAGTATATAAATGTACACATAGGGAGGACAAGTAACAAAATACTTACAATAAATATGTATAAAGACACAGAGGTTAACTGCCATGTGGGGACAGAGACAGTAGGAAAGAGGTCCCTGCCCTGTAGAACTTACAGTCTAAGTGAATTGACAGTACCAGGTCCATTGTATAATACCACTAGAACACGCGACAACATAGATTTCATGTATAATACCCCAGAGTACATAGCAGGATAAACACTGGGCCAGTTCCATAGATAATATGACAGAACACATGTCAGAATAAATACAGGGCTAATTTCATGTATAATAATACATGGCAGGATAAATACAGTGCCAGTTTCATGTATAATACCTTGGAACACACAGCATGACTAGAGTATTCTTAGATTTCTATCCAACCCCCAAACACCCCATAAATACACACAATTCATAGTTCTTTGTGTAAAAACATAACACTGAATACCACGCTGACATCTGGGTAAAATGAATAGCCGCTAAAGGCTACATATAACATTTAACCATAGTTATAATAATTTACCAATGCCTTCTTAATCAAAACCCGTTTACCAGCCTAAAGTTAATCCTCCACCACCTACTTTCTCACTTATGGTGCCTTCTTGCCCCTAAGCCTCACCCCAGGCCTATCCAACCCACCTTAGTTTACCTTCCAGCCACCCATTTTGGCTACCCAGTAGGGCAGCCCCACTATGCCAATGCTGCGACATACCAATCCACTCCCCCATCTCCAGAGGGCAGGTGGGAGGGACGTTGTTTGTACCTGTGCAGTCTCCAAGTAATGTGGATTGCGGCACTTGCCCTATTTCATGGCTAAGCCCTGCCCTCTTTCCTACTTTTCCCCACACTACAACTCCCCTTAACATTGTCTGTCATGTGCCCCCTCCGCTCCACCTGTCCCAATGTCGCTATGGGCTTCTACATAAATACAGGGCTAGTTTAATGTATAATACCCCATAATACATTGCAGGATAAATACAGTACCAGTATATAATGTATAAGTATGTAATGTATAATACCCTAAACACATGGCATGATACATACAGTGCATTTATCATGTATAATACCCCAGAATACATGGCAGGATAAATATAGTGTCAGTCTCATGTATAGTACCCCAAAGCACATTGCAGCATAAACACAGTGGCAGTTTCATGTAGAGCCCAAAAGGACATGGCAGGATAAATGCAATGTCAATCAATTTTATAATAAACCCAATGTAGGACAACTAAAGTGCCAGTTTTATGGAGAGTACCTCCTCCTAGAAAGTTTCGAAGCCATGTATAATACCTTGAGGACAACCTGTCAGGAGAAATATGAGCCCATGTCATGTATAATACTTCTGTTTAATACTTCTGAAATTTATTGATGTTGATTTAGGGGGCTTAACAGCTATCTCCTGCTGAAAGAATCAACACTATCTGACACCTACACTACTAGTCCATTTCATGTCACATGATATAACTGAACCAGTGTAAATACAAACAATTCCTTTCAATTTTTCTGAATGCAGAAATCGTCATTATTTATTTATTGATATAGCGCCACCAAGTAATGTAGCCCCCTACGATAATTCTGTTATATATGGCATGAAATCAAGCATGCATTCTGTGGAACCTATAAATTGTCTTATTTGCAATTGCTGGTATAACATTTATAGGGATGTGACAGGGCCAGAATGAGACTGAATCAATCACAAGCCAACAAGACACTTTATCACATATTAGTCTTAACCTTTTTTTATGGAATTTGAATGATTTAAAGTGTGGAACTGTAGCAGGATATTCTGTATTTACTGCTGTATGCAAATGTTCCTGTAAATAAAATAAATTGAATGTTCAGTGATGGATGAAAGAACACAGGCTTGGGCTTTACAACAAAAAATAAGTCTTTGTATAGCAAATAAAAAGGAAAATAATAAAACAGGCAAAGCAGGGATAGAAGGGTATCAGCTTCACTGTCCAACCTTAGGCTGTAGAAGGGTGCTGGGAGTTGTATTGTGATAGCTCAGGGGTTACAGGTTGGACAATACTCATATAAAGCTTGACTGTTGACTAGTGATGGGCGAATTTATTCGCGAATTCCCACCACGTTGCTCTACTGTCCCCATCTTGTCCTACTATAGCCATTTTGCCATAATGTTCCAATCTTATCCTACTGCCCCATCTTTCCCTGCTGTCTCCATCCTCTCCTACTGCAGCTATTATGCCCTGCTGTCCCCATCTTGACTCACTGTAGCCATTTTACCCATTTGCCTCCATATCGATTTTAACTGACTGTAGTCATTTTCCCCTACTATTACTATCCACACGCGATTCCTTCTACCCACATCGTTTACTATTGTCCCCATCATTTCTTGCTTGACCAGATTGACCCCTTTTTGTTTTGCTGCAGCCATTTTGCCATACTAACCACATCTTATCCTACTGTCCCCATCTTGAGCTACTTTCTCCATCTTGTCATACTGTCTCTATCTTGCCCTTCTGTCTAAATTTTGCCCTACTCTCTCCATCATGCCCTATTGTTTTCATCTTGTCCTGCTGTCTCCAATTTGCCCTACTGTATTCATCTTGTCCAAATATCTCTATCTTGTTCTACTGTCTCCATCTTGCCCTGCTCCCTCCATCTTGCCCTACTGTCTCCCTTTTGCCCTACTGTATTCATCTTGTCCAAATGTCTCCATCTTCATTTACCATCTTTATTTTGCTTTATCATCTCCATCTTGTTCTACTATCTCTGTCTTGTCCTACTTCTCCATCTTGCACTGCCATCATGTGCTACTGTAACCGTTTTGTCCCACTACAAATATCTAACTGTACTATACCTTTTATCCCCACATGCTAATCTGTGATGCCCCAGTAAATGCCAATGACAGATGCCGACACTGGCAACTTAAAATAGACATCAGTAGTTCAATTTACTGTTACAGAAAAACTTCAGATTTCTATCTCTTGCAAGGGCAGCTGGGTTTTTTTTACCAGGAATCTCTGCAAGGACTCACAGATCCGGGCACAACAGAAGATTGGCACTTGATACAATGACAGTTCTACAGTAAACAGGCCAGATATTTAGCTATTGCACAATATTTGCCCACAAGCTGCCTGGGATTATAACCATTGTTAATTTTTAATACCCTTGTTTACCTTAGATTTAGCCTTAAATAAAGAAGCACATCCCTCTGCTCCATTAATCCTTTGTGCTCTAAATAACAGCTTTTATATTTATCCCTCTTGCTTTAAGCAGGATTAGAGATTGTTAAATAAATCAAATAAAGGTCTTATCCTAAAGTATAAACATAAGGTATTCCCTTCCTCCTATCCCTTACACCGGGAAGCCTACTCTAATTAGAAGTGGGGGTTATCTTCCGTGTATTCTCTTTAAATAAACAGCACAGTATTAGCGTATGGCATATTTTGTGCCCAGAGCATTCCATCTCTGTATATTTGTATTTATACATATGGATAGGAGGTTCCATATTGTTGGGTATAGCTTTCTGTGTACCCAGAACATTCCTTCACTGTATATTTGTATTTATAAATATAAGAAGAGCTGCCATATAGTTTTCCTTAGACAGTTCATTATAGGTTATAGCTGTGTGCCTATAACATACCTTCTGTGCATATTTGTATTCATACTTATGGGAGGGAGCTTCAACATTGTTTCCCTTGAAGCATAAAACAAGTATATGTGGGAGTGCTATATTGGACCATGTTCTGGTGGACCTTTATTGGCTCTGTTTCCAGATTTGTGCCATAATCATTGGCAATATGATAACATGAGATACCATTAAACCATGCCACTATATCATCATAGCACTAAGCATAAATGGAACTGCTCATCTGAATCTGGGCAAATATTAGCCTTTATAGCACACATCAGAAAATCAGACAAGTAAAGCTATGGAGTTATCATGACAAATCCCTTTAATTCCAAGTTTTCGCCCAGCACTGTGTTGAATTGATATTAGTGAAGTTACATGCACTACTAAGTGAGCTCCAGCTAGATCATGGCAGACAGTGTTTCCATATAACATATCACTTTCACTTAGAGCTCTGCTGGGCCTCACCGTTAGTGGGTGTCTGGGATGAACTGTTTAGAACAAGGTGATTGTAGTTTTGCTGATGGTCTCCTGAAACAGAGAAGAGATTGTAGAGTCACAGAAAGGCTCCCTTGGCTTTGTCAGTGGAAACAAATAAATATGTGACACAGGGATTAGATATGAGGCATGGGTATATATGACAATAAAGTTCATATGGTGTTTACACCTGGATACAGGATACAGTCAGATATTATCAGGCACAACTATGCAATTAGGTTTAACATATAGAGTCTGATTCATTGAAAGATAAAGTTCTGTTGCTGTCACCTTTCTATTACATGGAAAAAGCGATGAATGCAAATTATTAAATTGCAGTACAATACATTACATTCTGATGCAAATATAAGGTCTATGGAACATCACTTCCTTGGGCAACCTCTATCAGACCACATATTCAGCAAAGGTTTTTCTACTTCAGGTAGGGAAGGGCATACTGACTTCTAGGGTCCTTCCTGAGACCACCATGGCAGAGTTGGTCAAAGAGTTTTTGTGTTGGCACAATATGGCAGTCATTTGTATAAATGTAAATTCTCCAAGAAATGGATTTGCAGCGAAATTCCACACAAATTCGCTAAGGAAAAAATGGATGATTTCTTGGATAGACATAATATAAAAGGCTATAGTTAGTATAGATATGTGTATATATACTTTACGTGAAGGTATGGAGGGGTGTGTGTATTGATGCTGGGTTTTCATTTGGAGGGGTTGAACTTGACAGACTTTGTCTTTTTTCAACCTGATTTAACTATGTAAATTAATTTTTTATCTTCTTATAGTTTCTTTTGACTGTTTCCAGTTTAAAATGGGGGTCACTGACTAGTCATGAACTAATTGTTTTGGCAGCCATGGATTTGCGGCGAAATTCCACACAAATTCGCTAAGGAAAAAATCAGTCACCAAGACAAAACTGTTGCACAGACAAAAAAAGTTGCCATAAGAAAAACGTCCATTGACTTTTATGCATTTGGAGAAATTGCTGCATGTAAAAAAATGATAATGGATGATACCCATTGACTTCAAAGCATTTCACAAATCTTTCGCCGTCTAACAAGTTTTCCAGCAAAGCAAATTGGAATAGATTCTCTCATTACTGACTACATCTAAAAAACAAATGCTCTGTAAGGCTACACATATAGTTATTGCTATTTTTTATTACTCATCTTTCTATTCAGACCCTCTCAATGCACGATTGCTAGGGAAGTTGGACCGTGAGTTCAACATAGACCTTCCTGCAATATAAAGAATAGATTGCAAATAGGTAAAGACCATCTGTGTTGTATGTTATATTTTATGTGGTTGACCTTTATAATGGAAGAACATGATATCTGGATAACTATTCTCTCCAAGCAGAGACACAGAATTTACAGTATACCCTTATTTTTGAACCCTCCTTCTTACTATTATTTTCTTATCTGTTGCATTTATCCATCTCCCTTTATTATGGTTTCACAGAGATGCACTCAGTTACTGTAGGTTTGGTACAAATATCTTTGTTATGGCGGCACTTGAGCATTAATTGTGATTGTCTGACTACTACCGCATCCCGCCGGAGGAAAGTTTTATTGGAAATTAGCTGGTGAGATGAGTCTCTATGTGAGATGAAATTTTACAGAAAGCTCGAACAATGGCAATCAAATCAGTGACTACAGGAATAGCTCACCTTTGCTGTCACCGGACTGGAGAAAAGGATTATTAGATGTTTTATGTCCTGCGCTAATGAATTACGAGCTGGATTGTGGACTGCGGAAGCGGAGAATGCAGATTTTACAGTCAGAGAAGGGGGTGAATGCAGTCTATTAGAGAAGCGGCTAAATGAGGATAACCTTTGGCTCACAAAATGATGATAAAAAGCTTCCAGCGGGATTATAGATCCATGCGGCTTAAATAAATGACTTCTGGGTAAGCGCTGCTCGGCTATTAGGCCTCTTTTAATAGGATTATAAAAACATATGAAAGTATTTCAGCAACAGGTTGGCCATGGTTTGTAAATATTGTAGGCGGCCAGTAGGTTTTCTTCTGACACCAACTTGCAATATTTCACTAAAGTATAATTTCCCATCCCCAACAACCACAGATTGTTCTTTATGTTAAAGGAGATATATTATGTATAAAACAAGAATGTAACACACAATTACCCACTTTCACACTGCCTCTCCAACAGGTCGGCCTGGTCACTGGCTAGAGAGAGATCGGCCACGCTCCAAAATACAGGAACAACGTAGTCACCAGGACTCAGAAGGCCGATTCAAATCAGACATCGTCTGACGAAGGGGGTTGCCCCCGAAATGTTACATCTGACGAATAAAATTGCAGGGGTTCGCCCCGCTGAGCGTTCGCCTTCTGAGTCCTGGTGTCTACATTAAAAGAAGAATGTGCCAGTGCATTAAACTCTTAGATATATAAGGAATGTGCCAGAAGTTGTGTTTCTGGTTACTTTGTTGAAAACTTCTAGTCCCCCCCTTCTGTTCCACTTTCTGCTGCCTCCTTTCCCAGGCTGTGCAGGGGAGCCAGCAGCACTCAGCACATTGCGCTGTAAGGTAGGAGCCAATCAGCAGCTAAGCTGACCTGATAGGGAACTGAAACCTGCCTTTGCTTTTGTGACTGCAGGGCTGTGACTGGCTGTCCCCTTCCTTTTGTGCTTCTGGCAGGGACTTTTAGCACACCCCCACTCTTCATTTGAAACTCGTACACACGTTCACACTCAATAAACTACAAAGGGTAGAACCCTGAATTTGATTGCCGTGTGTGCCAGTATCTTATTTTCTACTATCTCTTATAGAAGGCAGGGAGAAGGAATCGAGCGCCGCACAATGGATCGTTGCCGGATCGCCTTTTCTGAAGAGGAGTGGAAGCATAGTATCGGTAAGTCTAGGTTTTTTTTTTTCATTCAGTAGAAACTAATTTTTTTATTTTTTTCATGTTACTAGTCCTTTAATCTATGGACCACACACAGTTAGGTATAAATACAAATATAAAGAAAGGCAAAGTTCTGGGTACAGAATAAGCTATACCCTTGTACTGCCTAAAGGTTGTCATAGATGGTACAATTACGATCTTTCTTGGAAAAGATATTTCCAAGAAAGATCATTCGTTACAATACACACGTGTAGAGCTGAACCGTCAGATAAACAGGCAGAAACAATAGAATTCTACCTGTATTTGACGATTCAGCACTTAAAAACGGCCAATGTTCGGATGCCTTCAAAGGCACCCAATCAAAATTTTCCTTCCAGCCCG
>CM044447.1:44528199-44543810 GCA_024363595.1 Xenopus borealis
TAGATAGATAGATAGATAGATAGATAGATAGATAATAGATTAGATGATAGATAGACAGATAGACAGAAAGACACAAAGATAGATAGATAGACATTGAGATGATAGATAGATCAATAGATAGATAGATAGATAGATAGATAGATAGATAATTAGATAGATAGATAGATAATGGATTGAGAAATTTGAGAGATGATAGATAGATAGATAGATAGATAGATAATAGATTGATAAACAGAGAGATGATTCCAGTGTAATTCTGGGCCTTAGCCTAATACAGTTGCTCCATGGATTCTCATTTCCATAGAATTACTCAATAGAGTAGATCAGGGTTTAAGATGGAATGAAGAGGTTTACAGACAGACATGACCCAATTTTAATGAAAACCTGACATTGTGCATTTATTTTAACAGAAATGATTTGTAATCGATTTGTAATTTGGAAATGTCTTAGTTGTGATTCTGGATTTTCATTACTTATTGAAGGGGCCAGAGTTCCTTAACAATGCATGAGGCCAGGTTTGATTGTTGAATGATTTATAAGGAGTGAGGTGGAGAAAGATGGAGCCAGTAGGGCAAGGTACAAGATTTTACCCCTAGGACAAAATAGGGAAAGTAAGAGAGGATAGTGACAGCAGGGGAAAATATTTAAAGCAGTGCAAAATGTAGCCAGTAAGACAAGATGGCCACAATATTACGCTGTAAGGATAAGATGATACAGTATGGTGGCAAGATGGTGACAGCAGGATACATTTGTATCAGTTGGTTTGTACCAGTTGGTTTGTAAAACTGAAGTACAATACAAAACAGTAAGGAACAAATGGGACAATGGGGCAAGGTTTAGAAAGGTGGGTAACAGAGATATTAGGAAAGGTAAAGGCAGTAATGAGCAAGATGGGGACCGAATTGCATATAGGAGACAAAAGGACAAGATGGAGACATCAGAGAAAGATGGAGACAGTAGGACTAGATGTTGACATTTATACATCAGACAATAAGGCAAGAAAGTGAAAACCAGACAAGATTTTACCAGTAGAACAAAATGGTGACAGTAAAAGCTATAGTGACAGTATGGGAAAATAGTTAGAGCAATGGCAAAATGGAGACAGTAGGGCAAGATGGTTACTTGAGGACATGATTGTACCAGTAGAACAAGGTGGTGACAGTAGGGCAAAACTGAGCTACCAGGGCAAGATGTAGAAAAATAGAGACAATATAGGACATAATTGTACCAGTAGGACAAAATGGTTAAAACTGAGATAACAGGACAGATGGTGATATTAGGGCCCAACTATGACACTTCTTTTTCAGTAAAACAATGCATAAGTACTGGAGCCCCACAAAGTCTGTTTTGGCCTCAAGATGCCATGTCTGTTTGATTACTGCCAGAATCTATAAATACCGGGGAGAGGGAAAGGAGCCACGCTCGTACAATCAGCATTGGCTGCGCAGAAGGGTGTAATCTCTCCAAACACTTACTTAGCCAATGTACAGATCTGGAGAAGCAGTGTATACCTATTTAGCAAAATGTTGAAACCAGAGCAAATTGCATGTTATTACTGAATTTGCATTGACGTTTTGTAGCATAAATTCAATCTAAAATTCTAATGTAAAATGATTCATCACACCCTGCAAGTGATTATTTCCCAGAGTGTTGCCTCCCCCCCCCCACTGTGAATAATCATATCATATTTAACCTTCTCGTGGCACACAAGTACCGTTAGTGTGTGTGCTTCTTTGTTTGGCTTGTGTAGAACAGTCTGCTCGTTTGTGGCCTGGCATCTTAAAGGAACAGTTTAGTGCAAAAATACAAACTGGGTAAATAGATAGTATGTGCAAAATAATTTTTTTTTTACTAATATAGTTATATAATGTGTCATGTATAAAGGCTGGCGTGACTGGATGTCTAATATAACACACCAGAACACAACTTCCTTCTTTTAAGCTCTCTATCTCTGAGTTAGTCAGCGAATTTAAGGGTGGCCACATGGGAATTGCAAACTGTTCAGTGAGTTTGCAATTGATCCTTAGCATGCAGCTCAGATTTAAAAGCAGTTATGACCCATGTGCCCCGTCCTCAAGTCACTGATTGGTTACTGCCTGGTAACCAATCAGTGAAAACAAAGAGAGTAGAAAGAAGTAGTGTCTGGCTAATATGACAACCAGTCGCTCCAGCCTTTATACATTACATTTTTGGCTAACTAACTATATTAGAAACATTTTTTATTTTGCACAAAAATATATAGGAATGAGCATCCCTTTTTTTGGAGGGACAGTCCCTCTTTTGACAGCTCATCCCGCAGTCCATCATTTGTACTGGAAAGTCCCTCTTTTCTCTGCACTGAACAGCCAGAAAAAGAAACAAAGTTTCTAACTTAATTGGCAAATTAGATACTTTGTAACACTTTTGAGCTAAGAAAATAAGTAATTGCAACAGGAGAAATATTTTCAAACTTTCATAATCTGCCAAATTTTTAAAAATGAACATGGTAATTATGGGGTGTGGCCACAAAAATGGGCATGGTCGAAACTTTAGCCACGCTAAAGAGTTGCCCCAGTGGAGCGTAACACTTACCATACAATGTGAACAGAAACAGAAAGTCATATTGCCACGTACGGTGCTGTCTGGCGGTTTCTGCAGATCTAAGCTGATTGTGGCGGCATCTCAAATTCAGTGTGGTTTTCGTGTTTGCAGATTAAAACAGCTACGGACTCCTCTTCTGTGTATCGGACCAGTGGTCCGGTTTTTGATAAAGGGACCCAAATAATCGATTCAACTCAATGGGGGGGTGGGGGGGTTAAAAAGAAGCCCTCGGCCTCGTGTTTTTATATGGTCAGGAAACTCCTCTGTAATTTATAATATCATTATATTTACAACAGGGGGTACTTTATTCACTATACTGCAGTGTTGGACTGGCCCACCGGAATACCAGGAAATGTCCTGGTGGGCCAAGGTGTCAGTGGGCCCTCATGCTGCTAAACTTTTGGCCTATTTCATGGCCATTCCCTATTTCTATGAGAACAAAGAGGCTAAATAGATGGAATAATTGATTATAGTATGTAAAGAAAACAAACTATGAGAATAGAGGTTGATTGAGGAGATGAAGAATATTGGTATTGAGAGTGGCCCCCTGTTCTAAGGTTTTATGGTGGGCCCCTAGTCTAAGGTTTTTGGGTGGACTCCTGGTGTCCCAGTCACTGCTATACTGTATATACTCTGTTTTTATTTAGGCATCTGGGAACCCGCTAATCTTTCTACAGCGCACCGAACCTCACAAACATATATTTACACAGTTTTTATATTTACACTGAACAATTCCTTTAAAAACATTAGAATTTGTGATATTTATATTGCACAGATTATTTCAATCATTCCCTGCCCCAACAGAACTTATACTCATATTTCACAGACATATGTACATATGCTAGGGTAAATGTCTTTAGACTCCACTTGTTTCTATATATCTGTAACCTTGCCTTGTTATGAGCTAAGGGGGCCCAGTCTGAAGGTCAGTTAGGGTGAGATTTGGGGTGAGTGTTTTTTTTTTTTTTTTTTTTGCGCTAAGGGGGCCCAACCTGAGGACCTGTTAGGGGGCAATTTGTGGTTAGTGCTTATTTGTGCCCTGGGTACCCATGGAACTATAGCAGGGTGACTGTTACCCCAATGTTTATCTATAACTGTTACCTTGTCATGAGCTAAGGGGGGTGCAGCCTGAAGGCCAGTTGGGGTGAGATTTGGGGGTGAGTGCTTATTTGTGCCTTGGGTACCCCTGGATCTATAGCAGAGTGACTGTTGCCCTAATATTTATATGTATCTGTAACTAATGGGCCCCTTCCCCAGTACATTTTTCTGATTTCCCCCACTACACAACAAGCAGGGTGGGCAAGGAAGAGCAGCAGGGAGCAGGGTACGTGCCTAGCGCACCCCACTGTTGCCCTAGACATCTGCTGCCTAAACATAGTTCCGGCCCTGGGGAACAGACACACAATTTGGGATCCTACATTGATTCACAGAGAATATTTTGAAAGGTTATCTCCATGGAATAATGTATTTTCTGAACCCTACATTTTAAAACTTAAAGACAAGGATTGACTGTGACGTGCATAGCTGTATCTGTGAGTGTGGAATTTGCTGGAGGCAATTCATTTGTGAGTCAGCCTGTTTGTATCTGAATGCAAAATGCAATATTTCCCTGTTCAAGGAGATGTTGATCCTTTTCAACCTCAAGTGATCTTCAACCAATAATGATATTGATCCCCAGGAAGCCAAACAAAAGTTCACATGGGCAGGTCATTTACAGTCATACATCAGATGTGACTGCTTGAGTAAACAATCTTTACAGCCAATATCTCCCATTTTTCACTGCTTGTAACAAACCACCATAGCTTTACATGTACCTGTAAACTGCCTGCTGTAAAAAATGTTACACAGGGATTGTAATAACTCCATTTTATCCTTGGATCAATGCTCTGTATGCTTGGATTTCATGGAAAAGAGCACAGGTTATAAAGTGACACAGCCACAATAGATTGCCACCTTTTGGCAACCCTTATATTGACTGACTGGTGTGGGAGAGGGGCTGTGAGGAAATATGTCCAGGATGTAAACCGAGTCATGACATAAAGGGGGCAAAGTCGTTGTATAACCAGCTGGATCACAGGGGACTTAAGTGAGTTGAGTGGGTGTCTGTGGTCTAGAGGGTGAGCTGAGAGAGGGGACGGGGCTGATCAGTGGCATTGCTAGGCCAGAGGACCATTTACTACAAGTTTATCATCAAGTGCAATGCTGATAAATTTGTAATACCAGCTCCAGCTTTGAATCTGCTATGTTACTGGCTAGGCCACTGAAATACCAGCCAGGTGGCAATCTTAACCACAAATAAGCAACTGCCTTTGCATGAGGTCACTGAGCATCATGGTAACCTTCAAGACTATTAGTACAACAGCACAACCCCCAACACAAAGAGAATATAGTTGAGTGTCCCTTCCGAAGTTAAACACTGAGCAAATTAATATTATAATTTATGCCCTCTGTATCTGTGCCAGACAGTACATTTGCCTTTCTGTAATAACCCTTGATCATAGAGTTCAAGTCTCATTGATACAGGCTTTATTTTTGAAACATTAAAGATGAGTAAGAAGATGAAACACTCATTGCATGATAATTTATAGGAACAGGTCAATTTCTATCACACCGAACAACTTAATTGTTATCCTAGAGCTGTGGTTTTGGTTTCATGTTCCCTTTTGAGACCCAACATTTGGTCAGTGATGACTTATAACAAGGTTACAGATCTATGAAAACATGAATGGAACAGTCATTCAGTCATACCCTGTAGTTTAAAGGCTACCAAGGTCAAGAAAAATGTTCTCAGTATTTTCATAAGGTTCATTCCAAATCTTCCTTCAACTTGATCATCAAGTTGGGTTTTCAGAAGTATGTAGGCAAGCAATAATCATTTACCCTAATTTGATTTCAGGCTGAGCCCTCCCAATTTTGGGCTCCCCTTGGCGGTCCAGCCCAACAGTTTGAAAACTACCCTGTTCTTTGTATACACATACCTGAATAAAAACATTGTTAGACTATTTGAGGCTTCTCAGAGAGCCGATGATCATGAGCTAGTTTAGGAACAGTATACTCAAAGACCAGTAATGGGAACTACAGCCCCCATAATCCATGTGGCTTTCTGAAGCACATACAGACCCTTTGATTCAAATAAAATTATACCATTCAATATAGTACGAAGGCAAGAGCCACCAATTTGTTGATTACGATAATGCAAATGGATGGCCTTTGTATGGCAAGTCCAGCATTTGCCATTTGTATTTGTTTTGAAGTTCAGAATTAAAAAGGCTATCATAATCCAACTTCTCCCTTCCTGAGAATAACACTCTGGCTGGTATCTCATGCAATCAACTCTGCAGTATGGGGTATCTGACATGCATAGAATTACAGGAACTGATGGGTTGCATGATGGCAGTGACACTTAGGAGTGATAGATTTACATAGTTAATTTTGCCAGAAAGGAAGTAGAGACCAGTATCAGGCAAAACAAATACAAAAAAGTTATTGTAAAATGGTAAAACAGTTTTATTGCACAAGGGAAAGGTTTTTATTGAGTGCTTGATATGTTGATATGTTGATATGCCATGAATCTACAGAACCCACATCTTTCTTAATTCCCTGGAAAACTGAGCCCTGTGCAAAAGCTACGCACGTGTTGACTGCACAAATGTGACACTGTTACCAGTTCCCCCTCCTCATCATTTATTTCCAGGAAAAACAATGTACTTGGCTTTTTTTTATAATTTTCCTATTAAGGAGCTAGGTGCTTAGATAACTGTACTGCAATCAGAACAGAATCTGACCAGGAGGGAAACACCTGGTCTGTTTTGGAACTGCTACAAGCTTGCCCCCATCAGCAGGACTGTCTTCCTTGGTAAACCAGTCACAGCAATGGCGAAGGGAGGTGAAAGTGCCAAGCAGACATCTGGATTCCCACAATGCACCCTACCCCATTGCCGGAGGCTGAAACATAATTGAAGTTTGTTCTAGCGAGAGCAAAATTAGTGCTGATGAATCAGATGATGCGGGTCAGATTGTTAGAAATGTGATGTGGGGCTTACAGGGCAAACAAATAATTGGTTCCCAGGACAAAATACTTTAGGCAAACATATGGGCATTATGATTTGTATGTACGCATCGCTGCACCATCAGGTTGCTTGAGATTCACCCTATTCCATTAACACTTTACATAGTTCCATTTAATTGAATGAGTTAGAACAGCTACTTTCTTGTGTCATTCCAAAAATGTGGTTGGTATCAAAGCATAAATCTCCTGCACTTCACATATGCCAATAATTACTGGTGTCTCCACATTTTGGGCACATTATGGGTAGTGATGAGCGAATCTGTCCCATTTCACTTCTCATAAAAATTTGCAAAACAGCAAAAATAGCGAATTGGGGAAATTTTGCAAAATGCATTGAAGTCAATGGGCGCTTTTCTGTGCAACAATTTTTCTCGCTGCAAAAGCTTTAAAGTCAATTGGCATTTTTTCTTATGGCAACTTTTTTTCTCCAAGTGAATTAAAATCAATGGGCGTTTTTCTTATGGTGACTTTTTTTCTCCAAATGCATTAAAGTTAATGGGTAAAAAGTAAATTTCGCCAAAGCTTCACAGAAAAAACGCATTTGTTAAAATTCGGAATTTCCCCACAAATCCCTGGATGTCGAAAAACTCACTCATCACTAATTCTGGGCAATTAGACACTACATTGTGCAAAGGTACATACAAAGGTGCATTTGAGGCATTATGTACGCTTGTGCTGTAAATAAATGAAGGTGCCTCTCCTTTTATGTTTTCCCTGTACTCGTAGGACAATGAGGTCCTCCTAGAGCTACTGGAATTTTAGGGCAACAGGCATGCAAAAATGAGGTCAGTGGAGAGAAAAATTACAGGAGAGAAGTTGAGAGAAGAAGGGAATGGGTGAAAAAATACAAAACAAAAATTCAAAACAAAAGCTTAAGGAAAGGAATCTGTTTCTAGGGAAAAAAGTAGAAATAGAAAGACAGGAGGTAAGAAAGGAGCAGTCAAAATTAGAATAATAAAACACAATGAATAGAGGAAAGTAATTAGTAGGCCCAAAGAGATCTTGATGAAACCACAACCATGGCACTCTTACATGCTTAAAGCTAGCTATCACTGTTATTATAACAGATCCCATGACCTACTGTACTGTATATGTCTAAAATGCACATGTCCATGTTAATGTCTCTATGGACTTATTGCGAGCATTGACATCCAAAATACCAGCCTATTTATGCAGAGCCATTTGTCTGAGCTGCTTCCTGTCCTCCTGATTGCTATAAACAAATCTACTATGTGGACACTGCTGACTTGTCCTTATATTGTTTCATAAGTGCCAAAATGCTTTCTGGCTTTTCAGCTGCAACTTATGCAATAATGATATACCCGCTTGTGTATTACAAATCCAGCAGTATTTTAGTCACTAATACCAGAGGGTATCCGTTAATAGGGCAAGGATCACCCAAGATCTCAGCAGAAGTTGAGACCTACAAGGGCTCAGGGGTTAAATTGAAACTGAATCTTTAAAGACAATATGGGGCCAAAATAAGGCATGATTCATTGTGGATTCTTCATGGTGCAAAGATGTCACCCTAGAGTTAATGTAGTGCAAACCTGGTAGTTAGCGAATGCTGAAGAGGATGCTAGTCAGGCTGCAAGAGTAGAACCCTTGGCCAGATAATGGACTAAAGCTCCTCATAGATGCAACGATCTTTCCCTGCCAAACGACCGATCTTAAGCTCCCCATAGACGGAACGATATTTCCCTGCCGAAACGACCAATCATAGGGAAGTCCGACCAATCTGTCAAATTATCGTGCGGTTAGTGGGATACGAACAATCGTTCGTCTTACGATTTTTCCGACATTGGTCTGATGATTGATCGGCCAGGTTAGAAAATCTTTATCAGTCCCCATGCAATCTACCTATGTTTGCAGGGCCAAGCAGGCTGTGATCCTTCAGTTTTACTGGAAATATCGACTGAAATGGTCTTTTTAGTTGATGGACACATCAGGCATTTCAATGATCGTTTTGAGACAATCGTGGTCTCATGATAACCATTGGATCTTTCAAAAACCTTTATGTGTATGGCCAGCTTTAGACAATAAATATTGAGCTAATAATTGGTCTGATAACGTTATCATCCAGAGAAAATTATCCAGATAAATATCTTATTGGACATCAAGGCAACAATAAGGGGGTTATTTACTAACCTTTGATTTTTTTCTGGTCAAGGTTTTTTGGGAAAAAACTTGAATTTTTACAGGAACAAAACTTGAATCTTTAAAGATTTATTACACCCCCAAAGATGCTAAAAGTTTGAATCCAAAAATCTGCCATCTGAAATCTGCCAAGGTCATGTATAAGTCAATGGCAGATGTCCTTTTACAATTTGAAGATATAGTGATCTGCATTGGATTTTGTCCTATGATCTGAAAAATTTTTGGTGATAATCTGAAAAAATTTAGCAATTTGGGAGGTTCTGAGGTGATAACCTGAAAAAATTGAGAAATTCAGGCGTCAAATCTGAAAAATTTGTAAGGTTCCATTTTTCACTAGAGTCTTTTCCTGACCCAATTTTTTCAAGTTATTTTATTGATAAATAAGATAAAATCGTGAAGGGGAGTTTGGTCTAACTTATTTTAATAAAAAGATGAGATAAATTTGAGTTTAGTGCGTGTATACGCATATTTCATCTTAAAATAGCTGCTTAAATGTAAATCTTGTTCCAATTATATTCTGTTAAGTCTTTGATTCACATTTAAAAGGATTTACTTTATTTTGCCTGTTTTCTGACTAACAATGTTGGTCATGAAACAACTGAACTTCTTGGATACCCTGCGATTCTCCTTCCTTAGGAACAAGGACAAACTTTCCCAGAGCATGGCGTGTGCTCCCCTTGAAAAGCTGGTGAGTCATCTATCAAGGTGCCACTGTGCCGTTCTAAAAATAGGCAAATTTCCCTGTTTTACACTGATCTGTTTTCATCAATTTTTTTATTGACTTTACAACTTTTTTCTTGGCCCCCGAAGAGTCATGGAGGAAAAGAAAACATTAATGTTCTAGAGACTCAAACCATCAGCAATCGAAGATGGATTGTTTCTTCCCAAACATAATGTGTATTTTGTAGATACAAGGATAGCACTTTTATATGGCACAAACAAGATGGTTTATGTGGGAACAGAAAGCAATTCCACCTGGCAATGACACTTTATTATTATACCAGATTTTTTTTTACAATTGACACAGTAGATATAGCAATAGTAAACACTATTGCTACACAATTTACTTTCGGAGCACAAGGCCGTGCCAGTGTTTAGTGCCTGAGAATCTCTGAAACAGCTTGTACAATACAAAGAATACATGCACAAATAATAGCACCGTGATAGCCAGAAAGTAATGATACAATCACCCCACCACAAAACGACACAGTGACCTCAGATCTAAATGGCAGTGTCCCAGTTACAGACAACACAGTAAATCCAGTACCAAATGACACAGTGGCCCCAGCAACAAATGAAACAGTGATCCCAGTAACAAATGGCACAGTGCCCAGTGGCATCCGTAGGAAATTTTCCAGGGAGGGGCAAGGAGGCGTCTGTGGGCGGGCCCATGACATCAGCTGATAATTCAGCCCTGGATGTGGACAGTCCAGGGGGGGCACTGCCCCCTCTTGCCCCCTCTGTGGATGCCCATGACAGTGCCCCATCGCTATAAAGCACAGTGCCCACCAGAAAATGGCATGTTCGGAGCACACCTTTCTGTATTCCAATTAATAACACTATTCTAATAATACTATTTCTAACTGCAGTTTTGACTGCTTTGCGGATTATTTCTACAAAATTGGGCATTGGTTCATGGAACCTGTGCTGACAGGATTCATTTTGTCATCACTAAATTCATTTTGTGTGGATTTTATGTCTACAAAATACATTTTGTTTGCTACAAAATACAGACATAAGAATTTCCTGTTTATGAAATGCATATCATATTACAGACTATACTGTGTACAGATGCTATGGCAATTAAGTAAAACAATATGGCAGCTCCCACTCATAAGTATAAATGGCAATATGCAGAGAAGAAATATTCTGTTTCAGCACATACAGTATCACAGCAAGCTGAGCAAAGTCTCTGAACTTGTACCCACTGGGTGCCCACTTACCCGCTCCTTCCTGATTCTTCCTCTTTTCTCTCTTGCAGCTTCTGATGACATCAGGGCTCCAGTGGGTGAAGTTTTGGGGTCCGGCTGCGGACAGAAATACAAATAAATTCTCACAGCTGGTGGCCTGATTCACCATGAATCAGACAACCATCGTGGACCTCAGAGACTCAGATGGAAAGTGGAGGATGAATCACAACAACACCAGACAGGGTAGAAGTTCCAGTAACAGCACATAGAGGGGTCGCACCTTATGGTTCTACTTAGGGAATGCCACCCAACAGAAATGCACACATAGCCATACAGTAATTATCCACAGAGGAATAATCCCATTTATATAGGCAGGGGTTCCCTTCCATTCACCGCCTACAACAGACAATACCAAATAATTGAATATTTGTATTTATCCTTGCCTGGCTGTTGTTAGACATCAGCTCACCACACAAGTCAACAGCAACCAATCCCTGATCATGTCATACCCTCCCCCTAGCATTCCTCTTCTTTAACTCCTGTCCTGGTGGGAACTGCCATATTGTTTGCCTAAGATTTGCCATTCAAGTCACATTAGTAGAGGTATCGACTAGTTGTAGCTAGACAGAATTAACTTTCATGTCACAAATAGCTAATTGAGTGTCATATATTTATTTTGATTTTCTGTCCCTTTAAAGTAGCTCTAAGGATCTAATGAAAAGAATTACCCTAACATAAATATGAATGGGCCAAAATTCTCTTTCTGTGACTACATGAGGGTCTGCTTATCATTTATCATTGATGCAATAAACCTCTAGGTCATTTGACACTGTCACCGGGCAGGAATGCAAAGCTGCAGGGGTCAGATTCTGACCCTGGTGAGCAGTGTATGCATTGCCTGAATATCAATAACAGATTTTAAGGTATCCTATCTTAATTCCTGGCTATGACTGTATGTAGGTCTGATTTTTTGCAAGGCATTAAGTCTCTAGGTCTGATTTGGGCAATTTATAACAAGCAGATCATTGATGCAATATATAACAAGCAGATAACCCCTCCCCCCCCCCAACCAAGTAATTCTGTCAAATCAGGAACCCTTGTCGTATCTGTAAATGTTCCAGATGGTGCTTTGCACAACAGAACTGCTTGCTCCCATATTCCACATGCAGATACTGTATGTACAGAAGGATATAGCATGGGTGGCACAGTAGAATAAATCACGTTGCTAGGACACAGTTCAGGTTCCTTCCATATCTGCGCATATCTAATTACAGCAAGTATCTGATACCTCTCCCCCTCCTGCACTTGCTCAGTACAAACTCCCTGCATCCTTTCACAGCACATGTCCTTAACTTATGAAGAGGCACAGTATGAGCATCACCTATATACAGTGCTTGTATTAGTCTAAGGGTATCTATGAATCAGTCTATGCATGTGTCTGTCTTTACATCTTGAACCAGTAAATGGCATAGCCGTACAGCTGTTATGCCTGCTACACTCAGTAGGCCAGCTGTTTGCAGTATTTTTCTATGGTAGGTAAGAATAAATTGCATCTCTATATAGGTATAATGCCAGAATATATAAAATGTGGCCATACAGATACATTTTGACTCTTGAATCTATGGGCCTCTCTCTGTTTCCCTCTCTCTCTATATATATATATATCTCTATAACACTCTATTTGTGTCGGTAACTGTGTGGTTAATAATAATTTTACGCTTCACAAGCTTTCAGTATCACTCAAACGACACCAATTACAGAAATATTAACGGTTTCTGCTCCAGAGGGGACCAGGCATAGAAATACAGTCTCAACCTGTGCTCTGACCCTTATATAGAACATCTGCTCATTTACACAGTCTGCCAAGAACACGATTAATGTAGTAGAAAGGGTGTATTCATTGAGCATTCAGATTCATTATACAAATATTAAACCAATAGCATATAGAAATATACAGAGAAGGAATGCTCTGGGGAAACACAATATCCTCATGCTGTACTAACAATATGGCAGCTCCCATACACATAAAACTTTTAATATTTGCAGTTCAACAATAGCTAATGTAATGGGGTTAATCCATCTATTACGTTGCTTGGAAGGAGAATGTTACAACTACATTCAACTACAGGAGAATGCTACACATGCACATACACTGTAAAGACAAGTGGTGTAATAAGTATGTATGTATTCCCCTTCCATAACTCCCCCTCTATAAACCCTGCCTATCCGCCTTCCTAGTAACTACATCTCTTGCCATATGACTCATTATCTATATTAAAGCATGCTTTCTGCATGAGATTCAGCCCCAGGGTTAATATTTCCATAAATGTCCTATAGTTGCCATATCTTCACTAAGAAAAGCCAGTCTTTATGAATAATTTCATCCTTGGTGTATATAGCGGGCCCCCTCCAGCTCACGAGGGATGTCTCCCGCTGCCCTACATTACATGAGAGAGGAGGGGAGCTTTGTCCTACAGTCAGATTCATTTTCAAAGGAAATTAAACACATTTACTTGTGACAATATGTGCCAATATCCAGGGAATTTCATGATTATTCCACCCGGACCTGCCTGTGCATCACAGACAGAAATATCTGTCACCATATGCCAAATTTACTTTAAGGGGTCTCAAACCAAAATCAATTTATAAATATGAGTTTAAAGGTGGTCCACATAGTGACAACTTAAATGAGACAGACACACTCCTCAGCCTCCTTTACAATCCAACAGTGTTGGATTTGTCGTTAGAGCAAATCTTGTTATACATTATATTGCCTTGGGAAAATGTCCCTTAATGGACACTGAAACGAAGATTGAAAGGCCACATAAAGTGGGTCTACTGCTCAGTGCTTATGAGGTGGATTACATCTATGGAGCCCATCGGTAGGGAGGGAGCCGAAGCGGTACTTAGGTGGATCTCCAGTATAAGGCAAATCCCTTATACTATTGCCCAGGAACCAGGACTGGAACTGTAGAGTAGTGGTTGTTGTACTTTTTCAGTTCAAGCTCCTCTTGAAGGTATTTTAACCTCACCCTAAATTACCTGCAAGCTGAGCATTCAGGAGTATCTAGGAGAACAAATAGCCATTACGCCCATTTCTCACCCTAACTTGCCATTAGACTGAGCCAATCCACAACTGTCCCAAGTCCCACTAGGGTGGCCTGGGAACAGTAGAGGAAGAGAGGAAGTTGCTGTAGAGGAAGCAGATTTTGGATTCACGGGGGCCTTAAAATTGCTGTTACCCTAAGTCTATTAACATCTGCCAGGAAAATGCCCATAAATTTTTAGCACAGCACCATCTAATCTTTTGTATAACTGCAGAGATGTCAACCTCCAGAGAGCCCAATTCAGGCACAAAAATTGCAAACCTTGACTGCAACCCATGCTCCTGTATATATAGGGATGAGGACAGACATGCCTGAAAGTTGATTGCCATACAAAATAAAAAATTAAGTTTCCTTGCCAACGCTGGTCAGAGAAAGAGTGGCTAAAAGTTACTTTGACCTATTTAAGGCTTATAAACAATAATCCCTTCCTTGTGGGAAAGTTTTGTATTAGTTCTTTATATAGTTACCATTACAACAAATATGAGGCCATGTACAAAGTAATATCCCATCAGGGACCTTAGGCTGCACTGTAGGGCCCCAGAGAGAAGCTAAGCTTTCTGCTCACCAGTGTAGCTTTAGGCAATGCAGAGATGCAGAGGTCATTGGGATTGGTGTTTTAGGCACCCCAAGAGGGGAAAGGATTATGATGATGGGATTGGGCAAATCCATTCTCTTCGCTCACTAGGTCATGCAGAGTTTCGGTATTAGTCATGTCTTGCTTGTATTTACTAAAAAAGTTTATAAAGCAATACTCCATTATATAAACTGTATTAATAAATAAGATAAAGGCATATGCCAAGGTTTTTGTGCATTTAAATGAAGAGATGCAGTATTAAAGTGTTAATCTAACACTCTTGTCTTATCTGCAGCCCAAATCAGATTCTTGCACTATTCTTTGCAATCCTATGGAGAAAACTGGCCTCAGGCTGTAAGTGGTGTGGAGTGGTACTCCAACTAATAATCTATAAACATATTTTTCAATTACTTTTATCTTTAATCTCCTTAAATCTAACCAACCCTTTCCCAAAGGCAGATAAACATGGCAGCAAGCTACCTGAACGCTAAAAGGAAATGACCCTCCCCGTAAGTACAACCTACAACTTCAAAGGTTTTCAGTAGTAGGATATGAATATGTTTATACTAAAAGATAAGAGAAACTCCTATCACAATAACTTGCTTCTTTTGGATGGGATGTGATGCAATTGCCCAAGAGCCCCATCAAGGTGGTTGGCTAACCTGTTTCTGATCAACAGATTCATAAAATTGATTAATTTCCTTTTTTCCCCTTCCTTTTTTGTATTTACTCTATCCCCTCACAAAAAAAGTTGGAGGAGCCCAGTGTACACAGCTATCTGCCCACCCCTTGTTTGCTTCACCTGCTCTCTGCCAGCTCTTAGGCAGGAGAGTAGCTGGGAAAGGGGGCATATCTATAAAATATAGAGGAAGCAGACCCTGTTCCCAATTGCCTGCTTCCTCTACAGTTACACCACTGTAGTCTCCTTCTCACCTGTTCTTTCCCATTTCTTCCCTCTGACTTTTGTATTTCTCTGCATTTGTTTAAATTTTCTGCAATTATTGAATTTTTGTCATATTCTTCACAATGTAGGGGCCCACCAGAAACTTTAAACCACGGGCCAACTTTCCAAACTTTTTTTGATTTTTGATTAACTCAACCTCTTTATTCTCCTAACCTCTTTGCTATATATACTATATTCTATCCTTCCATCTATCTAACGCTTGCGCTAATTCGCCAGTGTGACGTAATTTCGCAACTTCACCGATTTATTA
>CM044447.1:44591103-44628431 GCA_024363595.1 Xenopus borealis
TATAATATTCCACTATTTATTATTGCAGTTTGGTGTAACCAATTTATGTCCCTCGATGTCACTTTGGGGCCAACACCAAACATACACACTCACCAGTGCTTTAAAGCATCCATGATTGTGTGTATAAACCCTCGTCTTACAGCAGCATGACAATAATTGTTTGCAAGATCATTGGTTGAAGCTGCTGCACTGTAACACATTACTATTCAATGCCAGACACATTCATTTAAGTCTAGACATCAAATGTCAATTCTGACAGCGCGTCACTTTCCTCTGGTATCAATTAGCTTCTCAGAGATTTATAGATTATGTATTGTGCAGAGAGAGTCACACTCCTACAGTTCCGTATTCAGCTACTGGAACACTCTAACAAACACACACAGTGGATTTCCTGGGCGGTGCTTTGTAGGGGGGCCTTTAGTTGCACCGCTGATGTTGTTGCCAACTTGTTATTTCGTTTGGCTGAATAAAGCCTGATTATCTAATGAAGGTTTTTTTTAATATAATTTGGAAACATAATGGGTCATATTGCATTCCGTTAGGGATGCACCAAATCCATTAAAAGGAGTGGATCACAATTTTTAATTTGCTATAGGATGGCTAAATCTAAGCTTTAGCCATCTAAACATCTTAAGTACAACTAAATTAAGTTGTACTTAATTTTTTCTTTTTTTATAATTTTCTAAATATTTTTTCCTTCTTCCATTGACTCTTTTCAGCTTTCAAGTGGGGGTCACTGACCCCAAACAGTGGCGGAACTACCAGGGGAGCAGGGGGCGCAATTGGGCCAGGGCCAGCACCCCCTCAGGGCCCCCCCAGCAACTACACATTGTAGAATTTGCGGCCGCTGCAGCCATATTCCGGAGGCAGCGCCTGATTTCCAGGATGAAAATCTCACAAGGAGGGGGGCCCACCCCCTCCAGTTACGTTACTGACCCCAAATAAAACATATACTACAAATGTATTGTGTTATTGCTACTTTTTATGACTTATATTTATATTTATGCCCTCTATTCATATTCCTGTCTCTTATTCAAATCAGTGCATGATTGCTAGGGTAATTTGGACCCCCACTGTAAGATATCAAAAACTCCACAAAAGACGGCACTTCTGGATATAATTTATTGGGAAGACTGCTGCAACCGCCTAATGCGTTTCGGGAGTAAATGTAAATCCCTTAATCATAGGCTAACCTATGGACCCCCAGCAACCACATTGCTAAAAATGCAAACTGGAGACCTACTGAATAAAAAGCTAAATAACTCAAAAACAATCATATAATATATGAAAACCAATTGCAAATTGTCTTAAAATATCACCCTCTAAAGTATACGAAATTAATTTAAAGGACAACCCCTTTAATTCATCAGCCAAATGTTCAGGTGAATGGAATTCAAATTTTTAAAGACCCAAAGATTATAGCTACAGTGCACCCCTTGTTTCTTTAGATCTTCAGTTACACAAAACATTGCTATTGCTATAAAGAAGCAGTAAGAAAGAGGTCTGGGGAGCATTAGGGGAGAATATATTGGATGTAGCCAGTGACGGAGATGTGAGGATCCTTGTGCAAATAGTTCCTGGAATCATTAAGCGAGAATATATTTGATGTTATGAGAGATCTGATAAACCACAAGGGAAACAGTTCTAGGAACATTTAATGGTAGAATATCTTGGAATCAGATTGTGGTGCAGATCTAAAGAAATCGTCAAGTGTCCTAGGGAACATTGTCTGGGAATATATTAGATGAATTCAGTGAAGCGGGAGGCCAGAAGGTAAAGTGTGATAATGTTATAGGAATCAAGGGCAAATGAGGGCAAGCATTAAGGAAAGAGATAAAAGAAATAACGTAGCAGAGCATCCTGTATCCATGTATTTTACAGTGTTATAGGATGGACAAGGATTATCTAGGAAGCTGCATTATATTCTTTTAAATATGGAATGTTTGTGCATAAAAAAATGGTGTTTCTGGTTACTTTATCAAAATTTCTGTGAAAGCGCTACTAGCCCTGCCCATCTGTTCCAGACTGGGGAAAGGAGGCAGCAGGAACTGCATTGTAGTATAGGAACCAATCTGCAGCTAGACAGACCTGATAGGGAACTGAAGCCTATCTTTGCTTGTGTGACTGCTGGGCTGTGATTCACTTCTCTTCCTACTGTGCTTCTGGCAGGAACCATTAGGACACACCCACCTCTCATTTGAAACAGAATACAGAAACAGAATACCAATAGGTATCTCCAATGAAGGGACCGTTTTAAAGATAGTATTAATTACTAGCCCACAGTGAATCCAGCTCCAAATCTTATTCAATATTGCCTGCAGTATTAGGATCTCATTTCAAATAAGATATCGGGTTACAGTTTGGAGAGCATCATCATGGGGAAATTATTTGTCCTTGTAGGAACAAGACACATATGTACTGAACAGCTATAAAAAGTTGTAGAGAGCATTTGCAAGGAACAGCTTCGGTAGGTAGTATTTGGGAAAGAACTCTAGAAGGCCAGAATTCTAGACAGCTGAGAAAGAATTCTTTTGAGAAGTTGTTGGAAAAGAGTTCTCTTGAGAAGTTATTAGAAAAAAATTATAGAGATCAGTTGTTCTAGTGACAATTTGCTAGGCAAAAGTTTCATTGAGAAGTTGTTGGGAAAGAGTTCTACTTAGCAGTTGTTGGGGAGGAATTGTAGAGATCAGCAATTGGTGAGGAACAAGTCTAGTGAGCAGTTGTATAAAAGAGTTGGAGAAACACTCCATAGATTCATATTTTTAGCAGCTTAAATCTAGTTGGACATTAGTCATTATGAGTACAGGTATTCCGTTATCCGGTAACCTGTTATCCAGAAACTTCAGAATTTCGAAAAGACAGTCTCCCATAGACTCCATTATAACCAAGTTTTAAAAAAAATTATTTCCTTTTTTTCCTCTGTAATAATAAAACAGTGCTTTGTACTTGATCCAAAAAAGATACAATTAATCCTTACTGGAAGCAGAACCGGCCTATTGGGTTTATTTACTGTTTAAATGGTTTTCTAATAGTCTTAAGGTATGAAGATCCAAATTACAGAAAGACCCATTATCTGGAAAGCCCCAGGTTCCGAGCATTCTGGATAATAGGTCTCATAACTGTACTAGGCAGTTTTTAAAAATGTTATGGGCATATGCTAGATGTTACCTAGGAAAGGTCCATGGGTCAAACATGGAAAACATTTTATAACCAGAAGGGAAATGTTGGCAAAGAATTGTTGAAGAATTGTGGTAATTCGTTTTTAGAAAATGTTCTAAAGAGTAGTCCCTAGGTAGGATCTGTGACAGAATGCTCTGTTATAAAGATAGCTAGAATCTCAGCCATAAAGCAGAACAGGACTGCTGCTTACTGCATACATTTTGAATGAGTAAGTAAGTGCTAGAATTATGGAAATGTACAATATTTATGTTGCTAATTTCACTGACATTTTGTAGAAGCTGCAATAATCCTTTCCTGACCCAGTATGATGCTACTTTAAAGGATACCAGAAACCCAGAGAACAGTACCTCTGATTTCCCAGCCTATGACATTTGCTGATTTCCTTTAACTACAGGGAATCAATGGTACCAAAGTTCTGCCATGTCATGAGAACGCGCAAGACATCGCACATGATGAATGTAGAAAGGGGATATTGACCAGCTGCCGCTGTCCCAGATTCTGTAAGTCAAGGAAGAGAGGAGACCGAGGAACTAAAGGCTACAGACGAGCTGAATGATTGCATTATTGCAACTCATTTTTCATTGTCAAAAGTAATGCCCTGTGAAAGTGTAAATGCAAAGAGCATATTCTCTCGGATGGTATTTACATTAGAGTGAGACCTAGCATTGGCATCCATTCTGGAGAGTTGCAGATTTTGACATGACAAAAGGTGGATTAGTGAACAAGATTCCCATCCTCGGGACAACTATCATAAGGAACACACAATCTACATTCATGTTAAGATGTACTTCCCCTTTAATTACATACTGCAATATCAATGTGCGTCGTTAAATGACAGATCCACAAATGTACTCGCTGCAAAGATAAATCCACAGCAGCCGTTCCACATCCCTGTAACAGCCTCCCCCGGGACTGCAATTCTGTATGTAGAGATAAATGAACTGAGATCATTTGGGCTGAAACACTCAGGGGGTCACAGTGCCAGCCCATGTTGCTTGTTAGCGCCATAAGGACTATATTTACACCACAAGGACATAAAGGGGCAGCTAACTCAATAAGAAATTATCCTTACAATGTATTATGTAGCAACATGGTAATCTATCATCCACAATTCTTGGCAGCTCCGACACATATTTATATGAATACAATACGCAATAAGCTACACCATCACACTACTTTTGCATATTATGATGGATATTATAAGGGATTCCATTTGCTTATTTACTGTATAAAATGCCACTGAGTAACAGTATATTTCAAGAACAATTTTAATATTTCAAGTGGGAAAGGCTGTGGGTTTGTGTCAGTGCTACTCACAGGCCTGTATAGACGGGGAGCTGGCTGATAATGCATTCAGTTTGAATTTGTAAAGGACTAATAACGGCTGTAGAATCCATTGGGACACAATAAAACCAAATACATTATTTAAAAGTCCCTAGAGTATAATTTCATTTTATTTCAAATGAGCGCTATACTTTTAAACTACAGTAAATGAACAGAATTGGAAAGGGAAATGTATGTACAGTGGAGAAGAAACAGCTGCTGGTACAGAGATAGGGAGGGTTAAAAGCAAAGCAGCAAATTAGGTGGCATAGGGACAATGTACCAATGGAAGAAGTGTCTGGGAAAGCATAGTGAAATTAAGGCTCAGAAGCAGAGCAGTGGATAAGTGAGGCTCAGAGAGAACAGTGGGTAAATGAGGCTCAGAGATAAAACAGTGGGTGGGAATCAAGGACAGAGTAGTGGGTGAGTGAGGCTCAGAGACAGAGCAGTAGGTGAGTGAGACTCAAGGACAAAGTAGTAGGTGAGAGTGGCATAGTGACAAAACAGTGGGTGAGTGAGTCTCAGAGACAGAGCAGTGGGTGAGTGAGGCTCAGAGACAGAGCAGTGGGTGAGTGAGACTCAGAGAAAAAGCAGTGGGTAAGTGAGGCTCAAGGCAGAGTAGTGGGTGATTGAGGCTCAGAGACAAAGCAGTGGGTGAGCGAGTCTCAGAGACAGAGCAGTGGGTGAGTGAGACTCAAGGACAAAGTAGTGGGTGAGAGTGGCATAGTGACAAAACAGTGGGTGAGTGAGTCTCAGAGATAGAGCAGTGGGTGAGTCAGACTCAAGGACAAAGTAGTGGGTGAGAGTGGCTCAGAGACAGAGTAGTGGGTGATTGAGTTTCAGAGACAAAGCAGTGGGTGAGTGATGCTCAGGGACAGAGTAGTGGGTGAGTGCGGCTTAGAAGCAAAACAGTGAGGATCAATGACAGAGTAATGGGTGAGAGTGGCATAGTGACAAAACAGTGGTTGAGTGAGGCTCAAGGACAAAGTAGTGGGTGAGTGAGGCTTAAGGACATAGTAGTGTGTGAGTGTGGGTTAGAGAAAAAACAGTAGGTGAGTGAGTCTCAGAGATAGAGCAGTGGGTGAGTATGGCTTAGAGGTACAACAGTGAGTAAGTGAGGCTCAGAGACAAAGCAGTGGGTGAGTGAGACTTAAGAACAGAGTAGTGGGTGAGTGCGGCTTGGAGACAAAACAGTGGGTGAGTGATATTCAATGACAAAGTGTTGCTCAAGGACAGAGTAGTGTGTGTGGGTGGTGCTTTATTTCATAGAATACCTAAGGCTTGGAATCATTAGGGTGCACTGAACAGGAACATTATTTAATGGGATTATATCATTCTTGACTATGGAAATTTGGGCAGACAAAAGAAGTTGGGGGAAAGTTTTTTGCGCCGACTTCAAGAGCAAAATGAAGGGGAACAGACTCCATTGTTGAGCAGAATGTAGTGATTTTTTGCATAAGAGCTAAACATTCAGGGTACCAAGTAAGGTACATTCTATTCATGAATCCTGCTTTTGTGCTATTGGGCTGGAATTTACTGTAATTTCTTTATCTGGATGAAAATAAAAAGTAAATTAAAGACACAAATCTTTAGCTTAAAAAAATTATCATTTATACTGTAGGTTTTGTGGTGACACTGACAGGGCAATTGTTCACAGACTATGATTAAACTAAAGCTCCCCATAGACGCAACGATCGTTCCCTGCCGAACGACCGATCTAAGGGAAGTCCGACCAATCTGTCAAATTATCGTGCGGTTAGTGGGATACAAACGATCGTTCATCTTATGATTTTTCGTCTGACATTGGTCTGATGATTGATCGGCCAGGTTAGAAAATCTTTATCGGTCCCCATGCAATCTACCTATGTTTGCAGCGCAAGCAGGCTGCGATCCTTCCGTTTTTGCTGGCAATATCGCCTGAAATGGTCTTTTTAGCTGATGGACACATCAGGCATTTAAACGATCGTTTTGAGACAATCGTGGTCTCACGATAACCATTGGATCTTTCAAATATCTTTACGTCTATGGCCAGCTTTAGGGGGCTGTTTCTGCTGAATTGTGCTTAGTACAGAGGAATACCTGGGCTGCTATAGTTTTATGGTATCTCTCTGTACAGACTATGAGTAAACGTATGGGGCTGTTTCTGCTGAATTGAGCTTAGTACAGAGGAATACCTATGCTGCTACAGTTTTATGGTATCTCTCTGTTCAGACTATGAGCAAACTTATGGGGCTGTTTCTGCTGAATTGTACTTAGTACAGAGGAATACCTGGGCTGCTTTAGTTTTATGGTATCTATCTTTACAATCTAGGAACCAACTTAGGGAGCTGTTCCATGCTGAATTGTGCTTAGTACAGAGGAAAGATATATACATCATTGCTCAATATATCAAACAAAGAGGATCTGGTCACCCAAGAGGTAGGTACATCAGGCTCATCTAAACATCTAAGGAGCTGATTTATCAAGGGTCGAAGTGAATTCGAGGGAAGTTAAAAAATTCGAAATTCAAAGTAATTTTTTGGATACTTCGACCATCAAATCGGTTACTACGACTTCGACTCGAAGTAAAATCGTTTGAATATTCGACCATTCCATAATCGAATGTACTGTCTCTTTTAAAAAACTTTGACTACAAAAGTTTGCCAAATTAAACCTGCTGAAGAGCTATGTTAGCCTATGGGGACCTTCTAGAGCAGTTTTTAAAGGAGAAGAATAATCATTCAATCGTACGCTAAAATCATTCGAAACGATTTTACTTTGACCGCTGGAGAGCCAAATTCGATGAAAAAAACTTCTATTTTGATATTCAAAGTCGAAGTATTTCAATTCGATGGTCAAATTTCGAAGTATTTTCCACTTCGAAATTCGACCCTTGATAAATCGGCCCCTAAGTGTTGAGTTCCATTGGGCTGATGGGTGGAGGATTGTTTGGGCTGTCTGATCATTTGAATTTGACAGACTCAGTTTTCTCCCAGACTAAGCTGCTTTCTTGTGTTTTGCTAAGATACCAGACATAGTTTCAATGCATAAAACTTTCTCCCTCTATATATTCTCCCTCACTGTTTCTTTTTATAACTTTTCAGTGTTTTTGACAGACACTTCTTGTTAGACACTTAAATGTCAGGTACTTAGCCGTCAGTCTGCCTACTAGCAGCTTCAAAAAAAGAACTTCCCGTTTCATCCAAACCCTTAAATGTCACACATCTAAGTGTGTTTTTTTTTATTTTTGCAAGGATGAGCAGCACCAAAGCAGACCAGGTTCCCTCTCGGAGACTCTAGCGGGTGTTCTGGGCTGTGAGAATCTAATTACATTGAAAGTAAATAAATCAGAGACGGCTGTGGATCAAAAACATGGACCTTAATGATGCACAGGATAAAAATAAAATGCTCAATATGTTACGAAATATAAGAAAGATCAAATCAAAGAAGTAACTATGTGTTTAGCTAATGAATCAAATATTGTGCCGGGCTGTCGTCCATAGTTTATTGTTTTTCTACAGCTGTCAGAACATAATGACTTTGGTCTGATCCTCTAACCACTTGTAACTGGTCAGTAGCAATGGCCAATCACTTGCTAAGTATTTCCATATGTAAATCATAATTAGGCTAAAGGGTAAAAACATTGAAAAATGTCTGGGTGTGAGGCATGCTCCTAAGTTTCCAAAAGCACTGAGTTGTCTTATGTGTGTGTCTTTGATTCTATGTTAATGAAAAAAGATTAATTATGTCCCTACAGTAAGGGGCAGATTTACTAAAGGTCGAATTGTCGAGGGTTTTTAAGCCCTCGAAATCGACTGGCGAACATTTTGTGAATAAATATTCGCCAAAAATAAAAAAAATATTCGAACACCTCGATCGTTCGAATCGTGCAAATTTTTCAGAAGCTTGAAGACAAAAGTGTGATTTTTTTCGTGAATCCGGTATTCGATTATACGATTTCATCGGGAAATCGAATATTGAGCAAAGAGATAGCCTAGAACTATTCGATAAGCATTTCGAGGAGATTTGAGGGATTTTAAGGGAAATTTAGTAAATTTGCACCTAAGTGCTGGGGCTCTGAACATTAAGCGGAATAAAGCCAGAATCAACAACAATTTACACTTGATGATTTCCGACAACCCCTAAGCTTAGCTTCTCAACAGCAGCCCAGAGCACACTGAGCATGTGCAGTGCCACTGACACTCAAAAGATGGCCCGACAAGAATGAATTTTCCTACCTTCTCCTGTTTTCCATGTTGAACTAACCAATGGACATAATAAATATCACTGCCCCAAGTTATTATGCCTCTGTTAAAACAATTTGCTCTTGCTATTAGCCACACTCTCAAAGCAGATCATGCCAGTTTCATCGGTTCTGAGTGGGTCCAGGAGGTACAGGATATCTAGCAACCAGATTGATGTAGGGGGAAGAAAACTGTATTTTTACAGAGGTTTGGTAGGCCCTAAAATTACTTTGCTGTTTACTATGAGCTGTGTCTGAACATGACACTTAAATAATACACTATGTATATTTATGTGCATGATCAGATAAAAATGTGTCCACAAGTTAGAATCAAATCCATTGAACTGAAATTATTCAAGTAAAGGGATGGTTCACCTTTAAGTAACATTTTAGTATGTTATAGAGTGGCTAATTGTAAACAACTTTTCAACTGGTCTTCATTTTTTCTTTTTTTTTTATAGTTTTTTTGTATTATTTACCTTTTTCTTCGGACTCTTTCCAGCTTTCAAATGGGGTTCACGGACCCAAAAAATGTGTCATCTAAAAACAAATACTCAATAAAGCTACAGATTTATTGTTGGTGCTGCTTTTTATTACTCGTCTATCTATTCAGGCCCTCTCTTATTCATATTCCAGTCTCTTATTGAAATCAGTGCATGGTTCCTAGGGTAATTTGGACCCTAGCAACTAGATTGGTAACATTGCAATCTGTAGAGCTGCTGAATAAAAAACTAAACTCAAAAATAATAAAAAAAGGAAAACCAATGGTAAAATTTCTCACAATATCACTCTCTACATCATACTAAAAGTTAATTATAATGGTTAACAACCCCTTTAAGAAATTGTAAGCTCTTTTAACTTAAATAATCCTCTTTTAAAGGAGAACCAAACCCTTATTAATAAAACCCCTACCCTACATAGACCCCCCACCAGCCCACGGGTGCCATTTTCTTCTCTTCAGTCTCCTTCATGAAGTTATCACAGTATTCGGTATTCTTGTGCATGTGTCGAAAGTAATGGAAATTGCAAAAGCGCCAGAAGAAAACATGAAGATTACCGAAGAGCCAGAAGACGGCACCCGTGAGCTCCGCTGCCCTTAATATGCAAAGAAAGGTAATTAATAGTGATGTGTGGGCCCACACAATACCCGTGGGTCGGGCAGTTTCGGGCCAACCTCGCACTCTTCTTTGCGGGTGGCGGGCAGGTGCTGGTTGAGCTCGTCTTTTATAGATGCTGAGCCTGCTTGCCTTGCCCCTTTTTATGATGTCATTGGTGGGTGGCACAGATCTATAAAAGCAACCTGAAGTCAGATGTGGGCAGGCATGGGCCAAGGTAGGATGGGTTAGTGTTGGTTGTACGTTCCAACCCACACGTCACTAGTAAGTAAAGACTTAGGGGCAATTACCGAAGATTACACCTAGGCTAGAGGAAAGCAGGGGGGTCGATGTAGAGTAGGGGGTAGGAGTTTTTATTAATAAGGGTTTGGTTCTCCTTTAATGAACTTGGGTTAAGCAGTCTTAGTGCCTCCCCCTATTGATTAGCACCCACAACATCCCACCTCGATGTCACTGCTACCACCAACCTGGCTGTCACTCACTCGTTTTCTAAACTTCACATTTTGCCAATTAGTAAGAATGTCAGCTGATGGGATTTTACATGTGTCATCCGTGATGATGAACATTATTTGAGTTTGTTTAGAAAACCATGGGACAGCACGTGACGTAAATTGTAAGTACCCATTTTAATACCTTTAGTGAATTAATTAAACTGAATTAATAGCTAGCTCCCATGTAAGTAGTACACTAATTAATTCAACTTCCGTTTAGGCTAGTTCCCATCTAAGTGCCCTTTTCCATACATTTTATTAATTAAGCTGCCATTTAGGCTAGTTCCCATGTAAATACCCATTTCTGTACCTTTAATTTATTAAGCTGCTGTTTAAACAGTTCCCATTAAAGTACCTAATTCTGTACATTTTATTAATTAAGATGTCATTGAGGCTAGTTCCCAGGTAAGTACCCATTTATGTACCTAATGAATGAATGAATTAATTAATTAATTAAACTGCCCATGTAAGTACCAATTTCTATACCCTTTATTAATTAAATTGCCATTTGGGCTAGTTCCCATGTAAGTGCCCAGTGTATTTGCATTTTTAACTAACAGAATGTATGATATATGACTACATCTTATATTTATAAAACAAATCAACAAATAATGTATGGCTTTTCATATTTTTGGAGACAAAATAGCTTACACACTTGGAAGTTTTGTGTATCTATAGAGGAAACAGGATGAAGGGGCATTTAGCCATGGAAACCACAATTTGATGAGACAGTTAGTAAGCGTGTGGGATAAATTACACCTTGCACCTTCTTAATCCCAAGTAACAAATAAAGGTGCCATATTACTGAGAAAATTCATCTTAGATCAATGTATACCCAGTGCCGGTCTTAAGCAATTTGGCCAAATTGGGCCCCACACTTATGGAGGCCCCACTACAGTGTGAGCTCTGATTCCTATTCCCTTAATCCCCTAGTAGCCTAGCCTGCCCCTAATCCTGATTGGACCAGCCCACCCCCAAACATGATTCGACCAGCATGCCCCAAACCCAATTGGCCCAGACCCTGCGACAGACAGCCCCCTTCTAGGGGGCCCTGCCAAAATGGTTCCAATTGGGCCCCACAGTTGGTACAACCGGCCCTGTGTATAACTCAAGGCGAGAGAGAAGCCAAATGCTACCTGATATTTGGACTCCACCATCATTAATATTGCGTCAAGTCTCCAGATGCTACAAGCTGCATCAGCAGTACCACTTTCAATATCTGATTGAGCATATAAATTAATTATTTATAAATTAATCTTCAGCCTTCTCCAGCATTGCATGTCTACGGCATATACTAAGAGTATTCCATAGATCAATCAGTGGCCTAGTTCATGGAATATGGAACCCCTGGGAACATAATGGGCTACAAAAGGCACGCTTCCCTATCAAACACTTCTATTAGTTACAGGTTTGCTGATATAGATACATGCATACAGATATTAATTAGAAAATATACTATATTAATACGTAGGGTTTCTCTTCCATTTATTCCTACAAGTGGTAAAGCAATAAAAGCTACAAAGTTTAACCTGGCCTGTGGTAACCCTTAGTAAACAATCAGCAGGCAGCATATACTAGTCACCTGTTTGAAAGCAAACCTCTGATTGGTTAATGGGGTAACTACACCTGGCACAAACTTTGTGGGGCTTATTTATAAAATTTGTGCAGTGCAGAAGGGTTTGTACAGTAAACATATTTGCCCTGCACATGGTTATATTTATCAAGCTGGATAAGAGTGGTGCATTTAATGTGCAAACAGAATTGCAAATTTATATTCCCTCTGCAAATGTCCATACAAGCTTTTTGAATAGGGCAGAATTGAAAATGGTGAATATTTCTGCGTTTGACTTTGGAGGAAAACATATTCGCAAACCAGCAAATTGAGAATTTAATTTACTGTTAACACTATTTCTGCGCACAATAACCCTGCACAGTGGCTGCACTTATGCATACACCCGTCTCATTTGCAAGCCATTTGCAAATATTTGTGTGCAATGCAAATTTGCAAAAACCAGAAAGACAGGCACAGCAGCACAATATTTCAGCGTTCAGGAACATGGGCAATACAACCATTTTTGTGAACTTATTATTCACAAAACTTATTATTCCTCTATGTTAAAGTATAATGGTATATTTTGTATGCACAGAACATATTACATCTTTATGTGGGAGCTGTCATACTGCATTGCAGTACTGTATGAGATACAGGCCCGGGCCAAGCCACTTCACCCCAGCATGTGTGAATGCTTGAATGCGTGTGAATGATGTAGTTATGTGCAAGTGGGAGGGAGCAAGGAGAACCGCCCTGGAGAAGCAGGGGTAGGCGAAAGAAGAGGTACATGCTTTTAGCCCCAACTTAAATTGTGCCCAAAGCACGTGTCACTTCTGCCTAACCCTAGTTCCGGCCCTGATGAGGTATAATTTGCTGTATTCAACAATATGGCAGCTATAAATACAGATAACGTTATAGGCACTGTCTAAAGGAAACGATATGGCACTTCATTCCCAGATATAAAAATACAAATATACAGAAAAGGACTGTTCTGGCCACACAATAAGCTGTACCCTAATACTGTACTGTCAGTAGTTACTGACTATTGTGCTCGCTGCACTAGAAGAGCCGGATTTCCATTTTAAAACACGGAAATTTGGCTCCTACCAGAGGCGGCTTTTTGCCGCCCCTGGTAACTGGCTTCTCCATGCCGCCTGAGGCAAGGTTCTCACCTTGCCTCATGGCCGGAGCGGCCCTGCATGTAAAAAGATTTGTGGAGCAACACAAACACTCAAAACATTCCCAGTTGGCCTTGTGGACTGGCAGCCTACAGTAGGCTTTGTTTGGTAGTACACATCGTTTCATGCAACTAAAGTTTGCCTTCAAGCAAATAATTCTAAAACAAGCACCTGCATTGAGGCTGCTAGGAACAACATCAAATGGGTTGGTGAGCATTATTTTGCTCACTAGCCACTGGTTGGGGAACGTTGGTCTAAGATAAACAGAATGGCACCTCCCTCATATGTATGAATAAAATAATACAGAGAAGAAATGCTCCTACCCTTATTTATAAATACAAATATACAAAGATGGAAAACTCTGGTCACACATTAATCTATACCCTCATACTGTACTTTAACTCATTCCCGTATCAGAAATCTAGTAGGAATGTTCTGTGCATGTATTAAACTATACTGTAAAAAATAGTTAATGCAAGACAAACTCTACATATAAATAGTGTGTATTTTCCCACCAAGGTGGATATTTTAATAAGAACACTCAACATAAACCAACAAAGTCACTAAATATCAACAGCTCGTATAAAAGTGTGGCGGGATTCTTGACATTAGTACAAAACAAGTTGTGGCAGACAGACAAAACCATAACATATGTGTAAGCACAGTAACGACCATGTATATGCAATATAAACCTGATTTCACTGTACCCTTGAGATGTCCTCGTCCTAAGGTCACAAAGCCAGAGGAGATAAAATTGTGAAGATCAGGACCTCCGCTGCGATATATATCCTTCCCGTAGTGTCCTGCTGAATGAGAAACACAGACAGAGTTAATGCTGACAAGGTAAGGAAGAGTTGGGAGAGGCTGTTCAGTGGAATAGTGGCCTCAGCACTAGGAAACTACATTCTATATCACTTCTAAGCCAAAGCAGAAGAAACAGTGCAACTACAAAGGGAGACTATTCCTAGAATAAACCATATTGCTCAACTCTTCCATATTGCATGCATTAGTCCCATATCCTGTAGTCCAGTAACTCCAAAATTGTGGAACCGACAAAGCTATTGCAGGGGCTAGTTCAAGTGAGGTTTGGGGAGAATTCCTACTGGCTTTCCAATATACTCCTGGATGGTTGTGTTTTTAGCCAAAATGGCCTAAAAGTCAGTTGGAAAGCATGGCCATTATAAAAACAACAAACAAACAAGGAAAGGCTCAGCTTATATACAGAGAAGAGACAAACCACTACACTGCATAGTTAACACTAAACTTCAAGCCTTAGGTCAGGGGCGCAAGAAGCTACTTGGGGAGATAAGTTGCCCAGCGGCAAATAGCTTCTTCTTGATCAGCTAATCTCCCCAAACTGCCTCTCTGCTGGCTATCATGTAAATCGCTGGTGGGATAGCTCTCGGAATGCTTCATTTTCCGAAGTCACACAAAGTTGCCTCACAAGAAAATTTCAGGGGACTTCAGAAACCAAAGTGATCCGAGTGCCATCCCGTCGGCAATTTTCACTCCAGCTGGTGATTTGGCAGTTTGGGGAGATTAGTCACTCGAAGAAGAAGCAATTTGTCGCTGGGCGACTAATCTCCCCAAGTAGCTTAGTGTGCCCCTTCCCTTAGACTGGAATGATGTCAAAAAGTTCACAGATAATAATAAGGCAGCAGAGTACAAATTGGAATACAGGAATATATACATATATATATATATTTTTTAATATATATATATATATGTCTGTATACGTACAGACATCATTATATTGCCACATACTAAATATATGTTGGTAAACACAACATTTAAAGACAAACAGAAAATGAATAAGCCAAAATCCTATTCATAGGAAGAGAAAGCCGGATGTTAAGCAAATAGTTTGTACTGTAGGTGTGAGTCTCCTCCTGCAAGTCTGACTCTGGAGTATATAACAGCATCTTTCCAAAAATAAACTTGAATTATACATAAGGGTTTGCCAACTGGCCGGTATTTTACCAGCCTGGCTGGTATTTTTTGTAGAAACAATTGCGGAGATAGATACACATGGAGCTCACCCATTCCAGACTTGCAGATCCGTCCTCTCCCCAGCAGCAGCCCGTGAGACCTCAGAAGCCTCATTTACTCCAACATAACATATATGAAAGAAAAAATCCTTGCATAGGGCGCTTCAGCCAGCAAAGAAATATGAAGACTCTTCTAATAGTGGCTTTATTTGTGCAAACAATGTAACAAGGTGGTGAGAGCTAATGGTACAGCATAAGCGTTTCATTCCCCTCTGAGGAAGTGCCGTTGTATAGGGGCACGAAACGCATATGCTGTACTGTTAGCTCTCACCACCTTGTTACATTGTTTGCACAAATAAAGCCACTATAAGAAGAGGATTCAGCGTCTTCATATTTGTCTACCGGCTGAAGCGCCCTATGCAAGGATTTCTTCTTTCATATATGTGGCCATTTTTTTTGGTGGTTGATCCCAATATTATTAATAGGAAAAAAAGATGAATATATAAGAAGGCCGGTATTTTTTTCAGGAAAAGGTGGCAACCCTAGCTGGTGGGGAGGCTGGAAAAAAGGGGTTGGCCGTGATGTAAAAGGGGTATAGTCACGCACAGTGATGCAAAAAGGGTGGAGCAACAGGCGTGATGGACTGAAACCTGAAAAAGATGGTAAGTACTAAGCAAATTGGGGGGCGGGCCAAGGGCAAATTACATTGCCAGTAAATTTGGAATACCGGCCACGGCCTTGGCAGGTGCTTTACTGGCTCGACCAGGAAAATACCAGCCGGGTGACAACCTTATTATACAGTGTCCACACACTAATCTCTATAATATCCATTAGTGTGTCTGTCACCCAGACATAAAAAGCTGTATAAGAAAAGACCTTTTCAAATTAAACATGAGAATGAAATTCTCATTATTATTTAAAAATCCATACCTTGTTATAAATGTATTTAAAAATTTCTATCAACTATTAATTATATATTGTCTGCAGACAATTACTTTCTCTTTCCATTCTGCATTTCCTAGATGTCACTGCACTCCTCAGATTCCCTCGTCTTCCTCATGGTCTATAATTGTGTAGCCTGTGCATAGGCATGGCATCAGGTTGTCCATTCTGGTGCATAAACAAGTTTTTGGGGTTATACAAAGCTTGCCTTATTAACATTGTCCACAAAATGGCAGCTGCCTGCTTGCTGTGGTTGTGAATTCCAAGATTAAAGGCAACTCAGATTAAAATAAATTTTATAGTGTGAGTAAAGCATTTTGCTTAACAAACATAATAGAAAATAATTTGGAATTATTTCTTATGGTGACAGGTCCCATTTAACATTACACTACTTGCTAAGGAGAGTAGTAGAATTCTTAATTTCCATGCATTCAACAATAACTGCTGGATATTAACTATATTATCTAGACCTGACAGGAACCAGGGGAATAAAACAGGCCTAAATAAACTGATGTAACATGGTCAGTGTATGGGCACCATTTTGCAGTAGAAGACCCATATGTAATATAGGCAGGGAATGGGCACCTTTGTAGAGTAAAATACACAACAGATTTAATCAGGAAGCATGATACAGGCTCCTTTAATTTGCAGCGGAAGACCCAAAGTAATATGGTCAGCATACAAGCATCTTTACTCTCAGAAGCAAACACAGTTAATGTTGTTAAGGTTTGGGCACCCTTACTTGCAGTAGAAGACAGAAGTAATATAGCCTGGGTATGGGATCAAGTAAGGGTGAAAAGCCCAAGTTAGTGATCAATTCCAACCTGTGCAAAACCCTTACTTGATCATCTGCTCTGAGATTCAAGGGATGAGGAAAGGGATTTTGTCTTAAAGTGGACCCATCACCCAGACACAAAAATCTGTATAATAAAAGTCCTTTTAAAATTAAAAATGAAACCCAATTTCAATTTTTTATTAAAGCATTCATAGCTGTTTTAAGCTCATTTAAAAATCTCAGCTGTCAATCAAATATTGTCTGCCACTCCTCTTAGGCATAGAGGCGGGGCAGATAATTACTTTCACTTTCCATTCAGAACTACCTAGATGCCACTGCTCCCCACACATTCTCCCAGTTCTCTTAACCATTTAATTATGTAGCCAGGACATGGGGATAGACATCGGATCCCCCATTCTGGTGCACAAACAAGATTCTGAGATGATGCAAGGCTTGTCTTAATAAAAGTGTCCACAAAATGGCTCCTGTCTGCTTGCTAGAATTATGAATTCGCAGACTGAAGAAAACAAGATTAAAATAATTTATATAGTGTAATTAATGTTAATTTTGCTTGACTAATGTGATAAAATATGATTTTGAATATTTTTTTGGGGTGACGGGCCCACTTTAAATTCCAGAACACATCTATTTAGGGCAGAGTAGAATTCTGTTTTCTGTATTCTTTAAATATCAAGAATCACTGGAGATCACACGGCCCTATCTTTTGTGATGACATAACGTTTCTGTACATAAACGCACCAACACATCAGGCATACAGAGATAGTCCACATGAATAATTAAAGCACATTTACAAAACACTGCAAATTGTGTCACCTGAAACATATAGGTACCACATGTCTATTTCATTCTTTTATTAGGACAACAAGGTTTCTTTAACTTTAAGAGACAAACCAGATAAAAAAAGACAATGTTATAGGGGGTGCCCCCTGGCGTCACTAGATTTGAGTAGCAGAAACTCCATTGAGCATGAGACATAGAGAAGCACAAAGTTAAACAGCACTAAGCACAGGCAGATTGCCAGCACACTGACAACACTCTCTTTGTACCTATGGTGTTCAGGTGACCTGGCGGTTCCATGCTTGTGGGAACATCGGAGAAACGCCGCGAGGCTGCAAAAGAGAAATCAAGTTTTCTGGAAAGGATGTCAAGGACTTTGCAATCACACAGAGAGAGAGAGAGAGAACAAGCTCACTTGGGTATCGGTCTGGAATGAAGTGAAATTAGAAGCTTCCAATGTGAAGTTTCATGGCTAAAGAATGGTTCGTTTGTTGCCCCCACACCAATCAGTGCCATGGTTTTTAGCATATTGAAAGACAAAGGAAAATAACACAATATGGTGGGGCAGCACTAAACAGAAAAGTACCGAAAGTTGGTGTATTTTTTGCAGAAGTCAGTCAAAACGGTCTGGGGTCTGAAGTAAATGACTTGAATAAGCGGTGGTGGAGTGACTACGAATTTGATAACCTCAGTGATTCTACCCTTCTTTATCTTTTATTAACATCAAAGGAATTCCATGAGAAGCTACCAGTCAATATATTACTATATTATTAGCGTCCTACTGTAACTATATTGGTATAATCTGCTAACTAAACTTTAATCAGGCAGCGCAGTATGAAGTTAGAACCTCAGCAAAAACCAAGTTTTAACTGCTAAACAGACATGATAAAACATAAATGTACCCTTATGTTACTCTTGAGTAACTGTCTTCCATATGTATAAAAACAAATAAATAGTGAAGGAAAGTTATGGGCATCCAACAAGCTGTCTAAGGAAAACACTATACCTATATGTATAAATACAAATATACAGAGAAGGAATGTTCTGGGCACACAATAAGTTATACCCTCATACTGTACTGTCTATGGGAAACAATACAAATATATAAAGAAGGAATGTTCTGGAAACACAATAAACTATACCCTCATACTGTACTGTATATGGGACACAATATCCCAGCTCTTACCCATATGTATAAATACAAATATACAGAGAAGGAATGTTCTGGGCACATAATGTACTTTTTATGGGAAACACTATACCTATATGTATAAATACAAATGTACAGAGGATGAATGTTCTGGCCGCACAATTTTATGCTGTTTGTGGAGAAAAGTAATTGAAAATTGAGGATATACTTTTAATTGTAGACAAAGATACCATATCCCCATGACAAGGAAGAAAGTTTGAAACTTGGTCTTTAAAACTTTACAAAATATCAAAATATATCATCCACATAGTGACTTCTATAATTAGGAGAGGATTCTGGGGAGGCAGTTATTTTTCTGACACAGTAAACAATCCAGTAGAGCAATGGCTCCTGGAAAGTTCTAGAATGAGCAGGGTGTACATATTTCAGCAAATTGCGGAGTCCGACAAGGCAGAACTGATTGGGATTCAGTACTGAGGGTCCCTGCCAAGCGCAGCTCACACAGATTTGGCTGCAAGGTGTATAATTATTGCCATGCAACCCGGTGACACAAGAAGAAGTGAAGTGTCAGAAAACTCAGAGCCAGCGAGTGCGAGATAATGATATGCCTGGCATCCAAGCACATCTTTCAGCAATGGCACTACAGGAGTAGGAGTCGGGAAGGAACAGGAGATGCAGCCAGAGCAGGATGATTGTACTGTTATGTTCTCAAAAACCAGGGACAAAGAGGGCGAAAAGGGAGAGGAGGCATGAGTTGACATAGGGATATGCTTTCCTATTGTTATTAATGGGTAACATTGCCATTAAATAAAGTACAGCTGTATGAGGCACATCAGTCCCAAACCCTATATGGTATCACTTTGCCCTAGTCATAAATCAAAATAAGCCCAGGAATGATTTTTTTCCTTATATACTCCACTTACTCTAGATACTTTACTTTGAGTCTTTAAGGCCTGCTTTTAGCTTATAACAAGGTTGCATATATATATATATATATATATATATATATATATATATTTAGAAACATTGAAATAACAGTCATGTTGCATATAGTTCCAAGGGTACTCAGGGCACAAATAAACACTCACCCCAAATCTCACCCTAACTGGCCTTTAGACTGGGCCCCCTTTGCTCATAACAAGGTTACAGATATATAGAAACATTGGGGTAACAGTCACCCTGTTATAATTCCAGGGGTACCCAGGGCACAAATAAGCACTCACCACAAATTGCTCCAGGGTACATCAGGTACCCAGGTGTAGTGTATTAGGTATTTTCTAATTTAATTTTATGATTTACAACATATATTTCTGATCAGAATCAGCCCACACAGAGGCCCAAACTGTCCCCACCAGCCCACTAAAGAGTGACTTTCTATGACAACTTATAGTAGCCCTTCTGGCATTTGCCAGAAGCCACAGATTGCCAGTCCGGGCCTGATGGGATGTGTAGAAAACTGCAACAGAACAAAATCTGAGAATGAGAACTATTAGGCTAATAGCCTCCCCTTAATAGAAGGTATAGTCACTGGCTCCTGTGGAGACGTCGTTCACATATGTAAGGAACAAATTGAAGACTGGCAATCAGAGCAACATGGCCCCCTTGAGTTCTTTTTTAGCTTTTTTTAGATCTATTTTGCTGTAAACAGGATAAGTACACAAAGGGGCTTTCTGAGAAGTACCGAAAATGCTCCCACTGAGAACAGTGGAGTTTGCAACGTCTCATCTGACATCCATTTGCAGTTTATACTCTGTCAGTGATTAATTGTCCTTTCCAATGTAGAGACAGCATTGCAGGCGAGGCACACTCTGTACTAGTAACTCATAGACTTGTGTCACTCGGCAGCTTCCTCATAGTGTGTTCCCTGCACTGCACAAGCCCAGTGTTAATGCCCAGCTGCTCCCTCGCTACAGATCTCACACTGGAATACAGGGGAACAGTAAATAGCCAACTAAATGAATGAAGGGCATAAAATAATAGTACTGAGATGTTTATATGAAGGTATAATGTAAGGAAATATAAAGTAGATAATTCCTACTCTCAGACCCTACATATCAGTAGGACAAGTCTTTTTCTTGTCCAGCCCCTGAAGTACCATTGTGCCTATTTTCCCTGGTCATCCCATGTCCAACCGCTGCAGTACCACTATACCTATTTCCCCAGTACTCCCATGTCCAGCCCCAGCAATACCACTATGCTTATATCCCCAGTACTCCCATGTCCAGCCCCTGCAGTACTGCTGTGCCTATTACCACTGTACTCACATGTTCAGCTCCTGCAGTACCACCATACCTATATCCCCCTTACTCCCTTGTCCAGCCCCTGCAGTACCTATTTTATCCAGTGCTCCCATGTCAACCCCTGCAGTACCACTATGCCTATTACCACAGTACTCCCATGTTCAGCTCCTGCAGTACTACCATACATACCTATTTCCCCCTTACCCCCTTGTCCAGCCCCTGCAGTACCACTGTGCCTATTTTCCCCAGTACTCCCATGTCCAGCCCCTGCAGTACCCCTATACATATTTCCCAGCCCGAGTACTCCCATGTCCAACCACTGCTGTAGCACTGTGCCTATTTCCCCAGTACTCTCATGTCCAGCCCCTGCAGTACCACTGTGCTTATTTCCCAGTACTTCCATGTCCAGCCCCTGCAGTACCACTATGTTTATTTTCTCCAGCACTCCCATGTCCAACTGCTGCAGTACCACTATAACTATTTCCCCAGTGAGTAAAGCACTTTTATTGCAGTATATTTAAAAAGAAAAAAAAAACAAAAATGTATAGAAAGTTACAAATGAAAGAAGCTAATAGCGGGATTTTCTATTCACACCTTCTAATTGCCAGATGTCATGAAACAAAGGCGTCATTAGGAGGATGCTGGCTGGGGAAGGCATTGAATTCAGTTTTGGGGAAAGGCTTGACTATCTCCATAAACAGGCTTTTGAGGTCCTTAAGGTTCAATCCACATAATTGCTCAACAAAATACACCCTTGCAAGGTATGTAATGATAATTGGTTTCCAAATCCAGCCACACTTAAAGTAATTATGTTAGCGTTTTAGCAACCTGGAAAATATTTACAAAGTATTTTTTTTCCCCCTAAACGTTGGGTTTGTTTCTGGAGGGATGCAGGAGATGACTAAAACCAAAGGACACAATATAATTCGGCAAGAAGAAAACGTGAAAGGGAACCTAAGAAACAACATCTTAATGGAAAGGTATAGATAGATGGAACGGCAACATAAATGACTATTATTTGTGATACAGGATGATATGACAGTTTGACAGCCCATCTTACAGTTATGATTAAGTTAGTGTTCTTCCCATATTGCATGGATATAATATATCAGATAACAGACAGCCAATTGTGATTCAGTGTCTAACCCCAAACACCTAACCCTCAAAATGATGTTACTGCCCAATAAAAGAGCTTGATGTTGGCAAGTGTAGCGTTAATTAGCTTTCGTCCACCCAGAGTCTAACCCCTTTGTCACAATGAAATATATATATATATAACTCATGTGTGCAGGAACAGCCTAATTTAAAAGGGGAACCGTGGCATAACTAAACAAATAGGGCAGAAATGCAGCAAATTAAGTTTTGGACTTCTATACCATTTAGGGATGCTGGGGAGATTTTGCCAAGATTCAACCTTTCTCTGCAGAATTTGGATTGAGACTTTTGGTCTAACAAACATGGAATTGAAAAATTTCTTAACCACATTCTATGCATGCTGTTCTTTCCCCCCTAATTTACATTTGCAAATTATTGTTCGCATTCAGTATGGGATTCGGTCGAATATTAAAATAATGGATTCAGTGCATCCCTAATACCAGCGCACTGAACCACATCTGTACCTCAAAACATGCCCCAGTAGCACCTCATTACTGAAAGCAAGCTTATAAAACAGTATCATAATAACAATATTTAAAATATTCTCCTCTTGGAATACTTGATGTCTTTGTTGCCTCCATGCCCTCAACTAACTTTCCCATTATCCACCTATATATCGTTCTTCTTGGATCTTTGCATAACGAAAGAGTTATCTATTCAATGCACCCACAATTTTACAATGATTTCTTCCTTATATTACTAAAAGAAGATGTAGCTACCAATACCAACACCCCCTGCCTACCCTGTATGATTGATGGATTCTTTTGAAGGGGAACAGAATATGAAAACTATTTTCATCACTAAGAGGATAGATATGCCTTCATTTTCAGAAAAGGTATGCCCTCCAAAGGGTCACCATCAATAGCCCACTTTGAAAATTATCCTTTGCCGGAATGCAAGCTCAGCTGCCGCTGAGCCATTGATTATGGTGGATGATGGGAGCAGTCACAGTGATGGGAGCAGTCACCAGCAGGTAGCAGCCCAGTTCAAGATGTCAAATGGAAGCATTTCAAATTACCAATCAGCAGCGGGCAGAAAGCAAATCCACGGCTCAGAACCATTTGTCTAAATTATATACCAGTGCAGACCTCTTTGTACACAAGGGGAATCTAAAATCAGGATATCAAAACACAATTCAGCACTTATGAGAGGAGACAGTTGCATGTTCTGTTCATGCAAGCAGCTGAGAGTTCCCAAAAACGAGAGGGGATCTCGGAAATGGAGCTGAAAGCATATGTGCAATGGTTTCCCAATCAGCTGCACCCTAAACTGTCCCTTTTGACCTCAGCAGTAGGACAATAAAGGTCCCAGCTTGCAACTGTGCCTTTAGTTTACTGGGCAGTGAAGACTGTACCTATATGTAACACTAAAGGTGGCCATACATGTACTAATAAATTGGTGTGTTTACGTGGGCTCGATGAAAATAACTGATATCATGGTTATAGAGCAGTTCTCAATCAGGTAGGTATGAAAGTTGAAGGATGAAGAAAAGTCATGATATCCTTCGGATTTATAGAACTACAGGTCCCTTGTACATTATCTGTTGCTGTTTAGTAAAACCATGCCTTTATGGAATGATCAGTTCTGCATGTCTACAGCCATTTTAATGCAGGAAATTAAAATCACCCCTACAAATGGAGTTTTAAAACCAATATGTGCTTGGGCAGAGTTTCCGAGTCCGACCACTTCGGGAATGGAATTGTACATTTATTAAGTATATATGTGAGATGCCCCATGCATATAAATTGTTCCTGTTCCAACATGGAAGTTAATGAGCTGGATCATTTCTCCCTGCACAGTAGTTAACATTTTATAATCTGAATCCACAATGTGCTGGTGTCGGCGGTTAGTAAAATGTACCTCTGATGGGAGACCAGCTGAGTGCCAGGGGCCTGTGAATGTGGGTATAGGTCTCTTGGCATTAAATGCTAGGATACAAGGAGCAGTGTGTGGGAGTCAGTTGCAGAGCAGGGAGGAACAAGTGCTTACCAGGCAGAGTACAGCAGTCTGCAGAACACGCCACACCAGCTAGCAGTATGCAGGCTAATGGGTTTATGTAATAAAAGGCACTAAGTTTGCCCAGGAGCAGTAACCCATAGCAACCATAGTAACCCATAGCAACCAATCAGCAGGTAGCATTTACTTGCCACTTTAAAATCATGCTATTGGTTGGGTTACTGCTCCTGAGCAAACTTAGTTCATTTTATTACATATGGGGGATTGGCTGCTATAATGAAGGAGATACTAACATAACACAGCTAAAAAGGACAGGGCTATAGAAGGGATTGACACAGAGCAAGAGATTGAGGCAGCATGTATAGCTAGTTCACAACCTGTTTTGGAGGCAAAAGGGGTCATTTACGAAGAACCAAGGCAGTAGTGCAGGAATGTGACACTTAGTGCTTATGCAGAAAGCACTTCTACCTGAGGTGTAGCCTGCGACTTCTAAATCTCATGTCAGATAAAAGATCAGGCAACAGCTGCAGAAGACTATCAACAGGCAGAAGTTGCTACTAGCTGGTATTTTGCTGGCCTAGCTGTGGCCAGTGTTACAGATGTACCCGGCCACCCACAATTTCAGTTCAACCACTTCTCTCCTGTCCCTCTATTCCCCCACCCAACTCACCATATTGTCTTACATTTGTCAGAGATCTGCACCCATTGTGTCACTGATATGCCCCCTTTACCTCATCACACCTACCATTTTTGCATCATTGCCCCATCCCTCAAAATCACGACCCCCTCCCCTATCGATGCACCAAGAATTTTTCCCCTAAACTGCAAAACCTTAATCCACAAAATGTTACCATTGTAGGACCCACACCTAACCTGGTTGGCCAATCTAAACCCAACCCCATCCATCTTGTGGATTCCGGACCAATCCAGTCAGTAGTGACAACCCTAGAAGTTTTTTTGCAGTTTACACCCGATCAAAATTACCCCTAGGCTTTCAGAATACAGAAATGGCACCTCCAAGGGAGAATTTGCGCAACAGAACCAGTGGCTCCTGGTTGGGGAGGCAGAAAAGTAGAAGATCAAGTTAGCCTCACAGAACATTCTATAGTGTATTCTAGTTGATGGTCATATTCCTTGGGTCTTGAGTCAGGCACCCCATGTCATTACCCTGAATTATAGATAATGGGCAGAATATTAGCAGCAATGGGAATTGAAAGAGAGGCAGTTCGGGAATATATAATGTGTATGTGATATAATAACATTATGCCTGAGGTTATTGTTTATAATGTGCAAATCAATTAAATCAAATTCCAATATTTAACAGCAAATCGAAGAATTAGCAATATGGCTCGTTGCCAGTTATCAGCATATATCTGCCTTCCCAGACATATGTTATATTCTCACACCATGACATATCCTAGCACACACAGTGCCACTGATCACTGCTGCTCAGACACACACACACGTGTTCTATTCCGTCCCTCCCAGCAACACAGACATGTTGCTCTATTTCTAATTATTCTGTGGGTTTTTTTTGTTCAAAATAAACATTATATCTTTCCTTCTCAGTCAATATATATATATACATATATATACTGTATATATATATATATATATATAGGGTTAGGTATAGTGACGTGGGATGAAGTTTGCCCCGGTTTGGTAACCCATAGCAACAAAAAAGATGTTAACTTTTCTTGCCTACTGCTGTTAGATCGGTTGCCATGGGTTACAGAACCAGGACAAACTTCTGCCACATAAGCTCCATTATGTGTGTGCGTCCCTTTGAGCAACATTAAGGGAAGGCAAACAAATGATTCACTTCCGTGAATCATCTCCCAGGATGAGATAAATAAATATTTTAGGGAGTATAATCAGTATTATTTTGATTTTCATCCCCAGTTGTCATATAGATGCTGTAAATAATGTCTAACAAGTTAATTAGTCTCACTTTCACTGAGTTGTTTGCTACAAGTGCCATGCAGACTGCCATGACTGCCAACACTTTCGGTCTTGCCAACCAACACTTATGCTGGGAGGCAAGAAACTCACCCAATTTCCAGGCCCTTGCTTCTCAGCAAACTGATTGACCAAGTAAGTGATTATCAAGAAAGCCGATTGGCTAAATAATTGATTATCAAGCAACCTGACAGCTTCCAAGTACAGTTCCCCCAGTACAGCATGATGTTTTGTGCAGGGTGACAGAGAGGCTGAGCAATGGAAGAGAGTAGGCCCAAAACCTGCAAGTTGGGTAGGTATGACTTTTTACATTTTGTTTCATTTTTCCACCTTACTTCTGTTATAAAAAAAAAACCTAACTTTTTGAAAAGTCCAATATTTACAGGACTGGGTTAAATAGTGGGGAAATAAATGTAACGCTTAAGGTAGACACGTGAAACTGATGGATCGGCAGGTGAGTCGCACTTCTGATGAATCAGTGCAATTAGTCTTGTAAAATAATGAATGTGCATAAATCTAGCTGTTAATGAATGAGATGCTGTGAAACATTGAACGTCCCGCAGCTGTTCCATAGTAAATAATCCGTCGTGATCACAAACCCTCGCCATATTTATCTTCCGGATGAATGTGAAACCCCACGTATGGGGCATCTGCAAACTGCAAGCCTCGCGCTTCCCTACATGAAAGACTGGGTATCAAAATAAATCCGACACTGGTTTCTTGTTTGCTGGATAAAACAGAATTCTGTGAGAGGTTATTCAGCATTATAATTAGTTTTCTTTCCATTTCCTTCTTTATGAAAGTTGCAGGCAGAGAACAAGCCAGATCCTACTTGGTAGGTGCATTCATTGGCAAATACAAGAAGTCCTCTGCACTCAACCCATTAGCAATATAACATTGAGATATTTTGTGCATACAGCAACTAAAAAATGCCTTACCCTTTAAACAACAGGGATTGTTTGTCCATATATTGCAATATATTTAAGCTGGCCAACTAAGTCAAAGTCGTCCCATATCTGGCCAGTCCTACTCTCAAATTGGATCTGATTCATTAAGAATTCTATTGCTTCATTATACATTTTACAAAGGGACTAAGTTTTACCTGAAACTTACTTGCTGCTTTCAACGTAAAACTCCCAAACTTGGTTGCCCTTTTATTACACACCAGTGGGATCACCTGACTATAGTATACTATATAGTATACTATGGGAAGGGTGGGGGCTACAACAAGGAGCTGGTCACTGCTATATGAACTATAACAAACAAGGGAAAGATGTGCTCACCACTAATTTTTAAAAACATTAGGTGGTGTGCAATGAGGCTGTTTCCCTTGTTTGTTATGGTGCATTCACTGGCATACAGGTATCATAATGGGATGGTAGTAATGTCTGTATATTATGAGCATGCTCAGGGCTCTAACTATGGGTAGATAGGTACCTTTCGGACAGGGGAGTTGCACTAATGAGGAGGCAGGAGGCAGTATTGAGCAGGTTACCCAGGGGTGCAAAAAGCAGCTCCTGGTACTTTTAAGAGACACATTTCTGTTTTTTTAAAGTGGAAATTTGGCTTTTCTAGTGTGTGAGAGCACAGTTGTGCTCTCCACACTAACGTTGCAGCATCCCCTGGACCCCAGCACACAAAAGGTATGCAGGCGAGGGGCAACTCCTTCCTCAGAAACACCCCTGCATGTGGACTGGGAGAACAATGTGAACCAAGGGAACCAAGTGGTGTGGGGGTGGAGAAGGGGGCAGACAGGGCACCTGGTCAAGTAGTATTGCCTTGGGCCCAAATACTAATTAGCCCAATAACGATCATGCTGAATCAGCAAATATTTAGGCTACACCAGGTTAAAGGCTGAAAGGGCAAGAATTTCCACTGCAAGAATATTTGCCATGAATATTAGCAAATCATAAGGCATTGACTAATCCCATGGGCACAGCTGCTACTGCCCAAAAGTAGTACAAAACTACACCTCATAGGTCCCATCTATTGAGCATTTTCTCCTGTGGGGAGTGCCCCCATAAGTAGTTAGGTGCCAATATTGTATAGGGAAGCAGAACACATTGGATAGGGAGACAATTATACAATGTATAGGGAGGAAGAATTAATCAACAATTGTCAGGGACACATAAGCTAATGGTCCAAATTCAGTGAGGAAACAGATTGCCAAGAGTGATTCACAATTAAAGGACAGGGAACTATGCAGAACAGGCTACCATATGCTGACATTATTATTCAGCAAGCATTTCATTAGTAGTACTATGAATCAGTGATTAGATGCTGTGGGTTTTCTGCTGCTTAAATCAAGAATTTGAGCAAAGGAATGTGGTTCTGATTGAACAGCAATAATTTTTTTTTTTTTGAATCCAGTGCTAAGCCTGATGAAAGAAACACTGGTCATGTCCCTTCAAATTAATTCAAAAGGTGCCCTGGCTGGAATTGAACCTGAGATCCCAGTGCTGTAAGGCAGAAGCGGTAACCACTGGAGGAATGCCTGTATCAGTTACACTGTTATTCTTTGCATGGTATCAGACATATTTAATGGATGTTGCGTTTCTATGACAACTCATTACCATAATCATGCGGAAAGTCTCTGCTTCCTTAACTTAATTACAAATCAAAGAATGTAGTTCAATCTCCTATAGAAACAAAGCATATAGCAATTTAAGAACAAACATGATGTTAAAGGGGTGGTTCACCTGTACGGTAACTTTTATTATGTTATAGAATGGCCAATTCTAAGCAACTTTTCAATTGGTTTTTATTATTTATTTGTTATAGTTTTATAGTTATTTGTCTTTTCATCTGATTCTTTGCAACTTTCAAATGGGCGTCGCCGTCCCCTTCTAAAAAAACAAATGCTCTGTAAGGCTACAAATGTATTGTTATTGTTACTTTTTATTGCTGATCCTTCTATTCAGACTCTCTCCTATTCATATTCCAGTCTCTTATTCAAATCAGTGCATGGTTGCTAGGGTAATTTGGGCCCTAGTTACAAGACTGCTGAAAACGCAAATTGGAGAGCTGCTGAATAAAAAGCGAAATTACTCAAAAACCGTAAATAATAAAAAATGAAAACCAATTGCAAATTATCTCAGAATGTCGCTCTCTACATCATACTAAAAGTTATCTCAAAGGTGAACCACCCCTTTAACAATGTGCAATAGAACCCCATGAGCGATTCCCATTGATGTGAAGGGCTCTACAGATACTACAGTATGAATACATTTTGTAGCTAAAATATCCACATGATGGTCAACTGAGGCCTAGTGATGAGCAAATCCATCACGTTTCATTTCGCTGAAAAAATTACGAAAGTGCTGCTACCGCGTGTGTTTTTTTTTCCGTAACATGTTTTATTTGCAAAATTTTTTGTAAACAAAGCACTTTGTGGTACGTATAAACATAAAAGTAATACATTTGTCACAGGTTAGTGCGATACCGCTTGTATTTTGAAGCGACCACATCTTTTTTAATGTGACCATACCTTTTTGGACACAATTGAGCCCTTTTTGACGCTCCCACACTTTTTTTTTGACACAGAGGATTCCATGCCTGGGGAAAATGTGCTCATCACTACTGAGGCCACTTATTGTGCTAACTGGCAAACCTAAGCAATCCAAGGGATGGATAAATATCTACCTTCACAATGGAACCTGTATTCCCAGGTCAAGAAAGGAAGGACAGAAAGAGGCCAAAGTAAAGTAATTGCTGGCACCATCGTGCCCTTCTGCTACCATCACCATCATCACCATTATGCCATACTGTCAACACTTCTCCCTACAGTCTCCATCCTGTCTTACTGCCACAGTCTTGTTGTGATGTTACATTTGATCTACTCCTAGTTTGTCATACTTTTTACATCTTTTCTAATTGTTTCCAACATGCCCTACTGTCTACAACTTGTCCTACTGTCTGAGACTTGTCATACTGTCTCCATCTTGTTGTACTGTCTCCACCTTGCCCTATTGTCTCCATCTTGCTCTACTGTCTCTAACTTGCCTTACTGTCTCCATTTTGTCCCACTGTCTCAATCTTGTCCTGCTGTCTACTTTTTGTCCTCCTATCTCCATCTTGTCCTACTGTCTCCATCTTGTCCCACTGTCTCATTCTTGCCACTTAATATCTTTTTTGCCACTTGTTGGGATGTTCCATTTGATCTACATTTTGCCCCACTGTTTCCATCTTTTTTTGTTGTTTCCAACATGCCCTTCTGTCTACGTCTTGTCCTGCTGCCACAGCCTTGTTATGATTGCTCCATTTGATCTATTCTGTTATCTTGCACTACTGTCTCCATCTTGCCCTACTGACTCTATCTTGTCCTACTGTCTCCTTGTCCTACGGTCTCCATCCTGCCGTACTCTTGATATCTTGTTTGCCACAGTCTTGTTGTGATGGTTCCATTTGATCTATTTTGCCCTACTTGTTCCATCTTTTCTTATGATTGGGAGGTCAGTGTTTGTTATAAATTAAGGCAAACCTTAAGTTGCTATAAATAAATGGTATTATATATTAATGCTTTACTCTTACTACCAATAAACTGCCGCTCTGCAGGGCCCCATTATGTAATGAATATAACAATGAGCATTTAAGGCTCATTCTCAGGATGATACGCAGCTATTCATCTGATTCTGACACGCTGATTTGGCAGACAGCAGAGCACAGTAGGTTGGAATCAGTTTAAACAAGAATTTTAATGTTGGCGGCCAGAGCTCACCTTGGTGTTAAATCATCTGGTTAAACAGTAGAGTGTCAGTCAATCTGTGGGGGGGGGAATAGAATTTTGGAAGACATTTAATCATTGGTGGGAGGCAGCCCGTGACTCAGATGAAATACATGGAAGGCAATTCTATCTTTATTATGAAGTTGGGCCACAGAAAAGGAATGCTCTGAGCATACAATAGTAAACGAGTATGTAGCAGCAATTCTGTTGATAATGAGTATGTAACTCATTTGCCACTTTGATGCCCATTCTGGGGACACTGCTATCCTACAATGTACTCCTGTGCCACGCATTCCCTCGCTCAGACGGATTCCAACTCTTTTCGCTCTTTTCTGCCTTATTCTATTGTTCGTTTTTACTCCTTCGTCTTTTAATCAATGCAGTTTCCCTGGAAACTTACAGTAAATGTCAGAAATATCACAACAGTTCACACACACAGAGGGAAAGAAAAGGGGGGATTGGGGAGACTGGCTATGGTAAACATGAATGCAGAACAATGGCTTGTGTTTGGCATTTGGCACAGAGATGCAGATGGGATGGTAGTGCAAGAGAGTGAATGTTCCAACCATCCCCTCACCTGACCTTCGTACGAACAAATCAGCATTGAGCGTTATAAGGCTAAGGTTATACTGTTCCAGATCACAAAGAGGGTCGTTGATGAGGTAAGCCCCTACCTAGGGACCTGCTTAGAGTATTAATTTTTCTTTCTGTGCAAATAACACAAACTAAATTCCCAGCCACCGCAGAGTTCACTGTTGTTTCTGTGGATCAATGTGGTGGGCATCCATGATGTAAAGAGTATGTTGTACTTATTCCAAAAGCCATCACAGCTCCGTACCCCAATGCTTACCAAAACCATACATTTAGGGCACACCAGAAATTCTTAGCCAAGCACACAATGTCCAGCTTTGTGGGCAGCTGAGAATTGCCCCTCCATTCTCCCTTCTTATTGTGTGATGACTCTGTGCTTGTCAATGGGGCAGTTTTCTTAGGATGATCATATCTGATGATCACAATGCACCTTGAATGGGATTATGTCTAAGTGTTCTAAGTGGAAGCTGAGAAACAACAGGAGTGCCACCGCCTAGTGATAATGATGAACTGCAGCTCCAAATGAGAAGGGGTTGTACAGCTTTTACTGCCACAGCATAGACCAGCGGCCCAGGATGCATATGAATGTGGCCCAGCTTGGAACGCTTGGTTCCTGAGGAAATGTCAATATAATAATACATCTATTTACTGTAATATCCACATGTTCCATATTCCATTGTATAACTCCATCTGGTTATCCAACTGATATTTTAGTTATTTTAGGTGTATTTTCTTTTAGACAATAGCTTAACCCTAACTACTGTAGTTCTGATCCTTTCATGTTGGTAAATTGTTCTATTGATTTTCTTTTGCATGCAAGGAGCCAATTGAATAAGTAAATGCTCTGGATTTTAATGGCGCTCTAATGCTTGCAGCTATGTTAGATGTTCCTGGCATGGGTTATAAAACTAAAATAAAATATGTTAAACATACATTCTGGGAATGCAGGAACATTTTGTAGAGTTTACACTTTGACTGGTGTTACTTGCCCTTTAAAGAGCCTCTTTTATCCTTCCAAGGATGATGTCCAGGCCTTTCCTCTGACACCAGTCCCACAGTGGCCGCAGATCAATCTCATGTTGGAAATAGGAATCCATTTGTGATGTTCGACCGCTCCCATAAGTGGTTCAGGTGCACTGGCCACTGAGAATAATCCTACAGCAAATTAACCCCAACACCCACTTCCCTGGTCTCTCCCTCTACCTAAGGGTCATATACTGGCGCACAGAGGGTGCGATTCACATTTAATTTATAGCATGAATATCATATACCAAAGTCACTGCATGACTATCTGGCCTGTCACACATTTCCCTTTCCTGACCCCTCCTATCAGTGGTGGAACTATGTGGTGGCTTGGAGAACAGCTGCACCAGGGCCCACACCATATAGTCTCAGAGGATGACTATGGATTACTATGGCACATTGTGTGCCACATTATCAGTGAGAACAATGGTAGGGACCATATGTGGTGCATAGGGCCATTGTCCTGTTACTGCCTCCCCATACCTACATAGACATTAGTTGGGGGCCTGTAAAATGCTAGTACTGCAGGTACAAAATATAGAAAAGTTGGGTAGAGAAGGGCAAGATGGTACAAAAGAACTAGATGGAAAAAAGTGCTGGCCAACCTGCTGACTTTGGTTTTGCTGAATACTAGTTATCAGCATCTCTGTGCAACAGGAGGTCCAATGCTTGACTGATACCAAAGTACAGGGTAAGAACTGTTGCAGGATGCTGGTTACCTAAAAGAAAGCCAACTGGTTCTTAGCCCAGAAGACATGATAGTAGATGTGTCATTTACAATGTCTGAAGGAAAAAGTACAGGAGTGCACCCCTCAGTGCTCATTCAGGCAGCACTGGCTGCACTCTTCACCTTGTGACAGAGAAAAAATGCAGCATGAGATATTGCCTGCAGCATCAGGGGGTTCAGGCCAGTCCTCTTCTTACCACCCACAACAAGGAATGCAGTAAGGATAGGCTACCAATGCAACCTTTGGTTTCTGTGGCACCTAAACTTTATGCCCAAGTTAGGTGGTATATCCACTGTATCTGCCATCAACTGTAGATGCAGCCATGTTGACCTGGTGAACCCATCTAGACTGGTGCTCAAAGAAAACACAGAGGGCACCCACCTGTTCCGTGGTTGGTCTTGGAAGTCCTAACTGGTGTGTAGTGATTTTTTGAGGTTCTGACAGGTGTGTTCTCCTTCGGGGAATTATCAACAGCAGAAATGGCCTCTCTCTCGCAGTGTGGTATGGGGATCGGTCCTTGCTGTATCAAAATATCCGCCAAAGCCCTGTAAAGATAAGAAGCGGATTTTAATGTGAATTCCATGGGTGCAAGTGTGCACGATGTCTTGAACCATTTAGTTAATGATACATTTTATAACTGCAAAATAAAATTTTTAAAGACTCTCTTGCCATGTGAATCTGGGGAGGTAAGTTTCAAATTAGTCAGAGAGGGACCATCTTCAAAGTGTCCCCCAGACACATGTCCAGAACATTCTGGAAGCTTGAGAAGTTTGAAAGGGGAACTGTCCATGCTATAATTATATATCCACCAGACTGACATAGTATTATGCTGCTAATTCTGTATACAACGCTCATGCTCCAATTCTCTGGCCCACAGCAGGAAACACTGATTGAACCAGGCAATTGTTACTCATAACCTGACTGCCCTTACAGTAAAAAAACCCTTCCTATGCTGATGATGAAATTTCCTTGCCTCCTCCCTCCAATTAATCACTCATTATCCCTCTCTGGTGTCATCCTGACCATCTGGGCCAGTAGTGTCGAGCCCACACACACTTCCTGGCCCCCCTCAACCATCCCCACATCAATCCTAAAACGTCCCTTCATCCCATTCCCCCCACCAGCATATACTTTCTTTTCTCTGCTCTTCTTGATCTCGGTGAGGGGATGTCAAGGAATGCACATTTAATCTAATGTGGCCATGGGGAGCAGACAGGGGGGCCCCATAAGGGCTTAGAATCACCAAGTATTTTGCCCAGTCCGACCCTGCCCTCTCTTGTTAGGGAATACCATAATCTGACTACCCTTACAGTAAAGAAAGCCTTCCAATGCTGATGGTGAAATCCCCTTTACTCTCCCACCCCTGAATCACTCATGCCTCCTCTCTTGTTAGGGAATTCCAGCTTTTACAGTAAAGAAGCTCTTCCTATGCTGATGGTAAAATCTCCTTTCATCTGGTCTACATGGATATTCTATTCACTTTCTCTGATTTATTGATGAAGGATCAAAAGACATGCCTTTGTTGTGACATTGTGAGTATTTGTACATGTTGATCATGTCCCGCCTGAGGCTACTTCTTTAGAAGATGAAGTAAAACCCAACAAGTCAAAGCTTCTGTTGAAGGAGACATAATTGATCCAACTGTAATTCTTCTGATTGCTTCTCTCAACTATTTTCACTAAAACTATAGCAATTTAAATTTTCTAGAATATTCTGTATATGTTTTTATAAAACACTATCATTAAAGTTCAAGACACCCCCATTCATTTCAGGGTTCACTTTTGGCCTATTAATGAAAAATACACAAATATATAGACGTAAATCAAAGCTAGTAAATAGTGATTGTCTATGGCATCTTATAGTATAATCTACAGATTGCAAGTCTGGGTCTGACTCCAATGTTCTCTACTATCCAGATATCCAATACAACCAAGGTTTGGATGTGGTTGGTCAGTTTTGGCCTGAATGCTGGATGATGTCCATTCCTAATCAAATAGCACAACTTGTTTTAAAATATACATGCTTATAATGCACTATACCCCCAAAGAATATATACTTCTCATTCTGCAGTATAAATCTGCAGAGAATGGACCCCATTTATACACAGTGAGAGACTGATATACAATTAGATTTGACTGGGAGTACAGCTGTCGCGTTTCTCATAAACACTTCATGTTGTATGCAGTTAGACTGTCAATCACAAAAATCTCTCCCGACATGTTAGTAACAATAGAAATATGAATGAGCTTCCTCATATATGTGACCTGCAGTGGAAAAAGCATGACGCTTATAGGAACAGGTTGTGACAATTGTGTCTGGAACACTTGCTGGTGGACTTCCAGACTTGCCATCTGGAAATGACAAAGAGGTTACCAAACTAAACACTATTTCTCTTTGAGCCAGGGGTGTAACTACACATGATGCAGACCCTGTGATTGCAGGGGAGCCCAGGCATGTATCTGGCTCAGTACGGCCCTAATGAGGCCCTAATTTTCAATATATCTTGATAGAATAGGTCAATTTATCAATGTCTTGGGGCCCAAAATTGGATTTTCTTTGGGCCCAGATGCTCTAAGAAACTATTATAATATCTTAAGGTAATATTGGAGTTCCTTTAAATGCAGAGATTCTGAGAAGTAATGGGACCTATGGCCAGGTAAGTGACAACAGCAGCCCAGAGCATGTGCAATGTATCAGCAGAAAGGAAGATGGGTTTAGTGGGGGGGGGGCATCTTCAAGGGCACAAATCTTCCCTGCTAAAGGTATGTGATGGCCTTGGACAACTAAAGAAACAAAACATAATGTGTAGTATTTCTAACCTATTTCTTTATTACGCTGTAGTTTCCCTTTAAGGGCCAACATAGTGAGTACACGTTTGAGAAATAAGAAATGCCAAGGCCAGATTCATGGATATCATTTTATGCAACAGTTTTCAATAGGAGCAAATCATATCTATTTGCAATACAGCATCGGCCATATTGTTATGCTGAGAAATCAGACGGGAAACAAGATAAAAGTGCAGAGCACTGGCACATTTCCAGGGAAGGTTAAACTAGAATCACAGGACTTGAAGAAGAAAGCAGACAGGTCCAAGTGGATATTTTGATATAATGGCTATTGTGTGGATGACAGTGTCGCTTTAAGGACTGGAGGTGGCTAACTACGACCTAGAACTGGCTAGCTTTAAATATTTATAGCAATCACATCATGTCTTGTTTCCTTAGAAATTGGGGGTATTCTCTTGAAAACATAATACGGCTTACAGGGTAAATCCTAATAGCATGGTGTGTATCCAATGAATATTTCACATCATTATATAAACAGGGGAAGGGAAATCTGGTCAGAGTGGAACAAAATCCCATAAATCCTTTCAAGACAACGTGCTGCCAAAATTCTGTTGGAACATTAGAGGGGAGCCTTCTGTGCATAGACTGTGCTGAGAAATAATGTATCACCCACCCCTCGGAAAGAGAACCACCCACAACGTCCAAAGCTGAGCATGGCACCCAGCACCTAGCCCAGCAAACACTGCCCTGACACAAAGCTTTCTACACCGGGGCAATGAAACAGCTGCTGGAAAATGACATTTTCATGAGTCAGAACACTTTTCTTTGTTGCTTGTTAGAGGGTAATACAATTGTAAATGAGTCTCTGGGCGACTGTATATAAAATAAAGATGGCTTCCCAGAAGCCTTAGCAGCCTGTGTGATAGAGAAACAAATGTAATAAAAACCCTAGAAGATCCTGAAAACTCAAAAGGTTTAACAGGTAAAATAGGAAACAATCAGGGATGCTACATGGGCAATGGGATGTGTATTTTGAATAGTACAGAAGGGAAAATATTAAATATTTTGTTTTGCAATATAAATAAATGTATTTAGGAAACATTATTATTTCAATGTTTCTGTATATCTGTAACCTTGTTATGAGCTAAGGGCGCCCAGTCTGAAGGCCACTTAGGTTGAGATTTGGGTGAGTGCTTATTTGTGCCCTGGGTACCCCTGGATCTATAGCAGGGTGACTGTTACCCCAAAGTTTATTTATATCTATAAGCTTATTATGAGCTAAGGGGGCCCAGTCTGAAGGTCATTTAGGTTAGATTTGGGTTGAGAGGTTATTTGTGTCCTGGGTAACCCTGGAACTATAGCAGGGTGACTGTTACCCCAATGTTTCTATATATCTTGTAAGGACTCACCCTGGTGGTCTAGTGGGGGGACAGCAGGGACGCCTGCTGCCCCC
>CM044447.1:44699664-44718005 GCA_024363595.1 Xenopus borealis
TCCCACACATGGTTGTGTAAATCCTGTGAGTGCCATCACTACAGACATTCTATTTACATTTTATATATCTAAAATTTAACAGAGCATTTGGTTGATGGGATTACTGTCGGTCAGTGAAATGTAGTTCAGTTGAAACGTCTTGGTTGCCACTACTGAAAAACTGCCACTCCGCTTGATTATTTTTAGTTTAAGTGCATTGTTCCCCTTGTTTATATGTTAGCTATAAAGCAACATGAATGGTAATGTATTCCGACATGCTCTGTAAATCAGCAACTGGTAAAATTTCATATGAACACAACTGTGCAGTAGGGATCAATACATTATTTTAAGCGACTGAATGATGTGATTGTTAAGTAATATTATTTGCCATCAATATCATACACTCGAGTGACCCTCGCTCATACGATCAATCTCCAAAGAAGTGGTTCAGGCGGGCTGGTCTATAATTCTTTTCATTGTGTTTATTATACACAATCAATTTTACCCCCAAAATTATAAGTCTATAAAAAGCTGAGCTTTTCCCATAAAAACCAGTTAGTAGGTTCAACTTCTTGAACAAGGCCAGATTTACACAGAGGGCACCCCTAGGCCCGCTGTTGTTTGTTACCCCGTCCCCGGAGATTTAAAAAAAAAAAACTATGGTATCTCCTGCTCATTCCCAGTCTTTCTGAACCAATGTGGGTGTGGTTGGGCAGCATGCCACCCCCTAAAATCCTGCCGCCGTTGGCCCAGGCCTTGGTGGCTTCTCCCCAAATCCGGTCCTGTTCTTGAATGTCTGACAGCCTATTGGTTCCAGGACACGATAGTCTCCAATCATTAACACTGATAATTGCTTTAAGGGGGATTTGCAAAGATTCAGTAATGACAGACAGCAGAGGTCCAACAATAATAAGGATACTCTAAGTATCACTCATATATTATAACCATTTTCGTGGCTCTGATGGGCCCCAAGGGGGTGGGGATCTGGTGCAATTGCACCCCCTGCAACCCTGGTAGTTACGCCACTTGGCGTAACTACTCCCTGGTGGACCCTGGTACAGGATGGGCACCTGGGCCTCCCTATCAGGCCCTTACCTCTATAAATCCCATGCTGGAGTGTTGATGGCATGTGTAAAATCTCCCCCTAGATAACTGCCTGCCATAACCATTTTTGTGGCTCCGATGGGCCCCAAGGGGGTGGGGACCCTGGTGCAATTGCACTTTCTGCACCCCTGGTAGTTACGCCACTGGGCTGAGCTATACAGGGAACTCTGAGTATCACTCATGTATTATATGGGATAATGTACTTCCTACTGTAAATTATAAGGATTTAAGAAGTCACTGAAGGCTTCTGTGAACAAATAAAGGCACAAAGTTGCAGGCTGAGTTATACAGGAACGCCGAGCATCACTCTATTAGAAGTCACTGAGGGGTTCTGTGAACATATAAAGGCACAAGGCTGCAGGCTGTGAACTCAGCATCACTTATGTATTATAAGGGATCACATACCCCTACTGGTAATTATAAGGATTTTAGAAGTCACTGAGTGGTAAAGACACCAAGTTGAGTATTACTCCCTGTATATTTTTCATAATACAAACTTAATACATGTTTCAGTGAGTCATGTGACACAAATCACTGCTGATAATGATGTTATTTACAAGATATGAATTGCTGTTATGTATTATATAGAGATATCCCAGGGAATGCTGGAAACATAACCATTAATATGATCAGAGTCCACCTCTGACAAAGAGCTGCATGCTGTTTCATGCCGGTTTATTTTAGGAAAAATGAAGGTCACCATAACCTGCACAGTTTATTTTTTATCTGCCCAAAGAGTTCCTGATTCATATGTCTTTCCATTTTTCTATTAGAGGGCTTAATACATAGAATTAAAAGGTATAATGAAGTGTTTATCTGAGGGAGAAGCTTAGAAATGAAATGTTTAAAAAAGGATAGAAAATCAACTCAATGAAACAGAACATGCGGGGGGGGGGCATTTATTAAATCCTGTGGTTTTCCAATTTACTGAGCACAGATACAATTTTGTCATTATAAATAGCATTAGGACAATCTTTAACTCCATGACAGGCAGGAAACATAGGCTGATTAGCTGTGTCTGTGGAGTTGTGGGTAGGAGTAGATTCATTTACTTTCTGCCCTGATTCAATACAATAGACTTATTTTGGTGTTAATGTATAGCTTTCCGCTTGTATACCAATCTTTTATATAGCTTTCTTAAATATCCAGTGGAAAATATGTGTAGTGTGACCCAAAAATGGTCTAAAAAATTGTAGATTTAAGTGAGCCATAGAAATATGAGTAGTGGTAGGTGCATCTATCCTGTTTCGCTTCGCCAAAAATTCGAAAATTTCCAGCGAAATTCGCGAATTGGCGAAAAATTCTCAAAACGAGTCGTGGCACATTTTTGACGCGTCACGTAGTTTACGACGTGCGTCGCGTAATTTTCGGTGTGCGCCGCATCATTTTTGGCACGCGACTCATTTTTTTTTTATAACAGTGAATTTTCGGCACGCGAATTTCGCTGGCGTTTCGCGAAATCATTCGCCGGTGGTCAATAAATTCACCCATCACTAAATATGAGTCTTAGCTCACTGGAGAGGCTAAAGGGAGACAAAGATCAATAATTTTCCTTCCAAAACACTGTAACAGATGACACAATAAAAAAGTAATTCTTAGTAGAACCCCACGTTTAAATAAAATAATTAGGGGGGCAAATAAGTCCAATTAAGCATCAGACAGCATGGAGGCAGTAGGCTTGATAAAGGGCCATGTAGGCTTGATAAAGGGCTCAGAGGGGCCTGAAACATTGCCCTATTTTTGCTGATGTAGATGGGCTTAATAAATCACTTTTGACACAATTCAAATGAAAGGTGTGCATTCAGATTTTGTTGTATTGCTCCATTGACCCTGATGCATGGGAAGGGTCTTCTGGTTAATTACCCTGCATGCCCAGTAGGATCTGACCGGAGAGAAACTTCCTCAAGTCAACTGATAATTTCCCCTTAAAGGAGAATTCATTTTAAAAAAACCTTACCCCCCAACCCTATATAGACCCCCTCCCAGCTCACCCCCAGCCTAGTTGGTACCCTGGGTAAATACCCATAACTCTTTACTTACCCCTCATTGCAGTTCACGGGTGCCATCTTCTTCTCTTTGGGAATCTTCTGACTGAGATGTGTAACCTGAAGATTACCAAAGTGCCGGAAGATGAAGCCCATGAACTCTGATGCCCTGAATCTGCACCGAGGAGTAGGTAAAGAGTTAGAAGCATTTACCAGGGGTAACAGCTAGGTTGGTGGGAGCAGAGAGGGGGGTCTATGTAGGGTAGGGGTAGAGTTTTTTTTCCATTAAGGGTTTAATTCTCCTTTAAAGACACAAGAGTCTAATTCACCTCAGTGCTTCTTCCATTGCTCACTGCCTCAGTCTCTCAGTGCACAGCTGTCTGCATGATCGGTAGTATGAGGGGTGGGAAGCCCCTACATGAAATGGTTGATGATAGGAGCTGAAATGGAGCAGTTTGTATGTGCCCCCCAGGGCCTGGTTCTTGCCTAGAGCATGTTCTCACTGTAAGAGAAACACCAAGATCTCTTGCTTTCCTGACCTCTTTACACTGCTCAGCTGTCATGATCAAATGCCAGTTTGTTAAGGGTATAAAATAAGGTCTCTAGAGGGTTCAATTATGTCTGCAAGTGCAGTGAGCAAAGTGCAGTTTCAAGCACAATGCCAAACTGCATTCTTGTGGTCATAAGGGGGCCTTGTTCCAATATGAAAGGGCTGGTTCACTTTTAAGTTAACTTTTGCTATGTTACAGAATGGTTAATTGTAAGCAAATTATCAGTTGGCCATCATGTTTCTTTTCTTATAGTTATTTAATTATTTGCCTTCTTTTTGTCTCTCTACAATATACCCAAAGTTTATTTAAATGTGAAGAACCCCTTTTAACACAATATTGCTCAATATTGCTCACACTTGAATGTAAATCACATACAATTGCCCTGTTTCCCAAGTCTGTTTGATATCAGTTTAAGTGATGGGTGCGTCTGGTTCTTTACCAAGCACAAGTGTGCCACACATATTGACACCCGGCTACTGCTGGTCTGGAGGTGACGGCAGCTTTCGGGTTTTTCTTTGCGCCAAGTCAATAGGTGCAACTACACTTGATTTGGAATGGAAGGCAGAACAAACTGAGCTGCGCCAAATGCAACTGTATGGAAATGCAAAGAGTGCATTTTGTTGCAAGTAACTTTTAAAGGGATGGTTCATCCAAATTAACTTTTAGTACGGCAAATTCTAAACACCTTTTCAATTGATCTTTTTTTATAGTTTTTTTTTTTAATGATTTGCCTCTTTCTTCTGATTCCTATCAGCTTTCAAATGGGGGTCACTGACCACATAACAAAAAACAAATATTCTGTAGGGTTGGAAATGTATTGTTATTTCTACTTTTTTATTACTTTTCTTTCTATTCAGGTCAGTCCAGTCTCTTATTCAAGGTTATTAAGGTAATTTGGACCCTAGCAACTAGATTGCTGAAACTGCAAACCAGAGGGGTGCATAATCAAAAGCTAAATAATAATATCATGCTAAAAGTTAACTCAAAGGTTAAAATATATGGTGAAAGACTTGGGACATTCAATATCTCACGATAAAATAAATGGAACTCAATTTGGTCCTCTGTCTCTAAAATCTCTCCTAATACTGCTATCAAAGAGTCGGCATATAAGGTCATGATGCTTTGGTATCTTACCTAAGCTAGGAAACACAGATTTGATCCTTCCACTTCTAACTTTTGCTTTCTGGGATACACAGAGATTGGAGATTATATATACATCTGGTGGACATGTCCCATGGCAGTTTTGTACGGGGAAGAGGTCTTTCTGATATTAGGGAAGGTATTCAAAAAGCGCATTATCCCTGATGCCACAACAGTGCTTTTTGCTAGCCCAATTAAACAACTTACAAAAACCCAAAATACATTAATGGGGCAGATTTTAGCTATAGCAAGAATCAATTTAGCTACAAAGAATCATTGGCCACAAAAGACCATAGACACCCAAGGTATAGTAGAAAAAATCACCCAAACACAGAATTTGTTATATTTAACAGCTTTATTGGCAGACACAGTGGAGAAACATTTACAAATCTTTGGTCCATGGAATATGTTTATACAACCTTGAAGGATAGGCAGTAGTAAAAAATAAGATACCAAACACAATAGAAAATAGTACTGGTGAAAACAATTTAACATTGATGTTATCCTATAATAATGTTCCCTTTCCCACAAATAGTTTTGTACTGAAAATACTGAATGCTTTACCATTTGTTCATGCATATGCTCTTGAAAAATAAAAGAGATTAAAAAAACCTCAAACCCTGGGTTCTTAATATGAGATTTATGAGCAATTACTGTTGCAAACATTTGATTTGTTACATATTTAAATATATACTACACTGGTGTCCAAGCATTGAGGCTTAGGCTGGGGCTGTTGTAGGTAGACTTCCTACATTGTCTGGACCTCCCCGTATGTTGTCTATGGCAAAACAAAGGGACGTCAGATGAATGAAGTACAGACACAAGGCATGGCTTCAGCAGCACAGCAAGACAAAATCTTTGCAGAAATGTAAAAAGCAGCATTCTAAGAATTTATTTTTCCATGTGCCACTTAGAGAAGTTTTATTTTTCCATGTACCACTTAGAGAAGTTTTATTTTTCCATGTGCCACTTAGAGAAATTTTAGGAGTCTGAGGCAAAGTACTTATGCGAAGGAGCTGAGAAAGGCATTTGATGAAATGTTTCAGAGAATAGTGAGTCGCTATTCTGCACTTTGGGAACCACCAGCGGCAGCAGCCTTTCTGCCCAGCCCTTGCAACATTTGAGAATACATGGTTCCTCATTTACACTGTGAAGCTTCATAGATACTGTACAGTGAATTTAACTTAAATATTAGCTCTAGAAAGGAAGAGGGAATTTAAAATATTTGTTGATGTATTTCAAATAAACTAGAACTTTATACTCAGGGAACATTTCTATTTCTATTTGTTGTTCTTTATTTGTGGGTTACACAGACCTCTTTTGCCCTACCACCAGTCTGTGATAAAAGACCTGATGCCCAAGACTTGACACAACATTCTCACATGGAACATCTAGAATAATAGGCTGTAGACGAGCATAGAAACATTTTGGCAAAGGGAACACAGAGGACTCATACAGAAACAACAGGATCAGAAAAGTCTTGAAAAGGTTAACTCTTTCCCTATAGGTCAACTTCCACCCTTTCAGAGCTGAGCTTTTGCCAAACCAGTATCCAACATCTCTTGCCAAATGTAACCCCTACTATTTTAACTTGAGAGGAGGAAACAGAGAAGATTCTTAACTCAAAACTGGGCTCATCCTCCAAACTCCACAAAGCTTCCAACTTTTCACCTTTGACCAGAGACCCTGGGGCCTCTGAGTAGCTTCTGATGCAACAGAAGACTCTATCCACCTCTTCAAATTTTGAGATAACAACTGTCACATCATCCGCATAGGCTACCAAACTCAGACTATGACCACTGTGTGCCTTCCTGCAGTGACTTAAGAAAGGGATCTAACACAAATGCATACAGCAAGGGACTCAGAGGGCATCCCTGTCTTACTCCTACCCCAATCTGGAAGTCTTCACCCTTAATCAGTGGGAAGCTTCTCACCCATTTGTACAAAACTTTTAGGCAACCAATGAACTGACCTGGGATACCATATTTAGACAAAACAGCCCATAGGTAATAAGGATTCACTCTTTTGGCTTTTGATCTAGTATTTCTCCCACCTTTTAGCTTTGTATAATTCCAGAGCCTCTGTAATGGTAAAGACACCCCCAAAAAAGCTCCACCCTTTCACCTTGCAGAACTCACAGGCAGCAATAAAGTGCTTGAAAATAGACTTAAACAAAATAAAATAACCTTAGCGAGAATCTTTCTATCCGTATTGAACAGAGCAGTTCTCAATATGCTTCTCGTCCTTACCTGACAGCAAAAACAAAAGAGGAAAACCACATAGATGGCAGGAGATCTCTTTTCTAAACAACAGTTGAAGACCTCAACAAATGCCGGGGCCAACAGATCTTTAAAAGCCTTTTAGAATTCTGATGTTAAGACATCTGGAGCTCTCTATTCAGACTCTTTATCACCAACTTTACCTCCTCCTCCATGATTTAGCTGTCAAGGGGGAAAATACAAATTATTTGTGTCAGGCCCTGGGGTTGTCTCTAAGAAAGTTGTTAACTTTTCCGCCTCCAAATTTCTGTACCCAAACAAAGCAGCATAGAAGGATCTCACAATGCCCACTATTTCCTCCCTGGTCTTTTGTTCCTTAACATGGAGACCCCTCATTAACCCTTAACCAAATCTCTACAGTTCCAAAAAAGGATCTGGGAAAATTGTAATCCCAGAATCCCTCTCAAGAACCAGAGCCCTCTGGCTATACTGATGCAGCTGTATTTGACTCTTTAACTGGGCAACTTTTTCCCCAACTGCCCCATTCAAAATATAGGAATCCAGCTTCTTTCTAAAGGACTGGTACTGCCATTGCCTTTTAAAAAAGACTTTAAAAAAGCTTGAAATAATCTTTTGGCCTCTTCCCATCACTGTGTTGGTAAATCATAAAAAAATATTTTTGACAGATTTGTTGTGTTTGGTAGCCGAGGATGAGGAGAGTATAACAGTGCTTTATTAGCAGGTTCATGCAGCCATTTTATAACAGCAGTAAGTCTTACGTTCACTTTCAAGCTGTACAGAAAGTCCTGTGTATGCACAGTGACACCTGCAGGCCTTTTGTATAAACACCACATATTCCCCCTATAGTAGGAAAGCTTTTGGACAAATATATAAACAGTAACAATTAAACTGTATGTATCTTAAAGCAATATATATATATTCTTCACATGACATCGTCCTTGGTCCATGCAGCTAGTTTCCTGATTCTCTCAGTATGCCTTATAGGTTCACTTTCTTCTGCCCTATAGCGGTTGGCATTAGGAGTAGGGAAATGTCCTTCATCAAATGGAACATCTCCAAAGTCATATCTAGCAGGAGCAAGACGACTTGCATTCCATATAAGTCCATCAGACAGTGTATGGTCCTCGCTGGCGTCTCACTTCAAGTCGTGTAGTAAATTTAGATTGTCTTTGTTTCAGTATTCCTGGTTTCTTAATTCTGACTAAAGATCCAGGCTGAAAGTGCACTTCTCTTGCACCACGGTTTCTATCAGTATAAGCCTTGCATTTGGCTTGGGGAATGTGCAGGCCATTTGTATAAACACCACAAGATTGTTTTGTATAACAAACTCACAAAAGGGTTTGTACCTCATCCTTTCGACCCTGAATCTCGTCAAAATCATGGCCACTGTGCTACCTGAGAAGCCATATGTACCAGGATCCATTATGTTTGGAAAAGCAACAACCTGCAGGGCTAAACATATATTGACATGCCTGAGCCCAGGTGAGATAGTGCAGCTATATAAGTTCAGTTCCACGTCTGTCTCTTTATCCACAATCACCGGCTGTAACATTATTTTAGGAATGCACCACTGCAGCAATTTTCCCCTCTACATTTAACTCAGTTACTCTCCTCCAGGGCCAGTTACACATCTGTATGCATTAATCTTTGGTCTCCCTTTATCACGGCTCATATTGACCTGTTGTTTCGGAGAGCCATATTCTCCAATAACAGATGTTTGGCTGAGAGCGTCAATTCCTATCTCACATTAATACATCATTCCTCTCTGTGCCGGCCTCCTACAAAAACAAAGATGGTATTATTATTCACATTCCTAGGGCCCTTAGGATCTCTGGCAATGAGGCATCAGGTATAGTGAAGTCGGTGAAGAGAAACAATTTTTTTGTGTCCTATAGCTGAAAGGGATACAATATTTCATATATGTCACACATCAGTTGGCCTTTCTGGACAGGAAATCAGTATTTTTACTTGGCTGAAATTGATTCAGGGAGATAAAAGAATGGAATATAATACAATAAACAAATTAATATGGAGAGAAGAGAACCCACCACAAAGGCACATAATCTAGCCAAGGCATCTACAAACCTGGCTACACCCACTAAGGAGTTCTATCTTTACCTTGTCCACAGCTGGAAGATATGCCTGGGTGGCACTTGTCCAGATCCAACACAAGATACAGCATATGGCCAAAAGTATCCAGACATCTCATGCAATGTTCTCAGTAGGAACACTCACTTGTTTTGGGAAGCACAATAACTGGTCCCTTTGTTATATATTTATATGCCATATGACCAAGTGTTTCCAGACACTACATCATGTTCTCAGTAGGGAGTGTGGCATTCATAGGCAAACAAATCTAATATCAACATGTGCAAGGTCAAGTGGCCTTTTTAAAAAGTGATAAGATTCCATTTTCCTATTTGGCAGTCTGATATATAAAAAAAAAAGCCTTGGTTGGGCAGGTGCCAGGAGGGCACTACCTGCCTGAATGCATAATGCCAACATCAACGTTCAGTGGAGGAAGAATAATGTTCTGGGGCTCTGTCATGGTTTGGGCCCCTGGTTCAATTAAAACATTGAGGCTACAGGGTACAACTGCATTCCTTCCAATTCCCTGCTTCCCATTTTGAGGAACAGTTCTTTAGAAGACCATGTCCTGTCCTGTTTCAGTACATTAATGCCCTCAAGCCTAAAGCCAGTGGGTTTGCTGAGATGGGAAGCACCTGACTATACAGAACTCTAACCTCAACCCAGTGGAACCCCTGTGGAATGAATTGGAACCCTGACTGTGAACCAGGCCAGATCTCAAACCATCAGTGCACAACCTCATATACATGACCACTTCATTGCCAACTCCTTTAACATACTCGCACTTTAGTAAAACCTGGCTTTTTCCCACCGACACTGCCTCACCTGCTGCCCTATCCTATGGGGGCCTACACCTTACTCATACTACCATGCCTGGCCTGGAAACAGACCTGGGGGTGGGGTAGGTTTTCTTTTCTCTATCCTGCTGTACTTTTTTTTTTTTATTTAAAATTTTTATTGGTTTTCAACATAACATGTAATAAATGCAATAAAATTAAATACAACGTCAGCTGTTTTGTTTCATTAAAAGTTATCGCTAATTATCAATTCATAAAGAACGGTTTAACATAAAAAGTCACTTCCAGTGACCGCATCAGTTATCCTGTTCCATTTCTGGTGTTATATAACTATAATAGTAGATAGCTGGGAATATTTTAAAAAAGGTGTGTGGGGGAGGGGAGGGATTAAAGGATTATTTAAAAAAAAAGTGCAATTATAATTATAGCTGCCAATTGTTTATCCTGCTGTACTTTTAAAGTTCTTTCACCTGTTCCTTCCTCATTTGAGGTTCACTGTGTTAGGCTCTTTTCTCCTGTTTCTGCATTGCTGTCATATATTGACCACCTGGACCAACCGCACAATTTTTGGACAATTTTGCTGCCTGGCTTCCTTACTTTCTTTCATCTAACACCCCATCCATCCTATTAGGTGACTTTAATTTACCTGTTAACAACATTAACAGCCTTTCTGTCTCTAATCTTCTCTACTATCTCAGCTATCTCTTGTCCTAATGTGGCTACCTCTGTCTACTATAGCACACTCACCACTGCCCTTAATGATCTTGCTCCTGTAAAAACTAAACGTGCTAGACCCAAAACCACTTCCACCTTCGCACACGGCTCACACTAAAGTGCTCCAAAGACACTCACGTGCACTGGTGCAAATCCCACTCAGAATCAGACTTTTGGAGCTACAAATCTGCCCTGCGTTCCTATAACACCAGCTTTTCCCAAGCCAAACAAACATACATTACTTCACTCATTAACTCCCTTTCCAAAAAACTGGCACAACTTTCCTCCACCTTTAACACTCTCCTTTCCCCTTCTCCACCCCCTCCATGCACATCTGTCTCTGCTCAAGACATTGCTGAGCACTATCAGAAGGGACATTACACTACTCAACCCCACTAGGCTTCCACCACCCTCCATCCTCACTCCCCAGTCTCTCCTGTGCGCCTTCACCCCTGTTTCTGATGAGAAAGTCTCAAAACATTTGGCCTCTTCTCACCTTACCACCTGGCCGCTTGATCCTATTCCTTCAATGCATTTCCAAAATACCAATCCGTTTCTAATCCAAGCCTTAACTCATTTATTTAATCTCTCGCTCTCAACTGGACTATTTCCGTCTCAACTAAAACATCCGAATTTTCGCTGGCGTTTCGCAGCTGCAAATTGGCGCCAGGCGAATAAATTCGCCGATCACTAATTGTTATGTATGTAACTCCATATGTTCTATGTATGTAATACATGTAATTTAGTTGTATAATCACATTTACTGTACAGTGCTACAAAATATGTTGGCGCTATAGAAATAATAATAATGAATGGAAGCAAATCCAGCATCTAATGGGAACCTTCCCCCAAATAGTAGGGTTTTTATAGCAACAAAGACAGTGGCAACTTTATACTAATCCCCTTGGTTTGGGAATGTGATGTTGGGTGGCAGGTGCCCAGATACTTCTGGCCGTACAGTTTAACTAAGAAGAATGGGCTCTCTATTATTTTACTTATATGGAAGAAAGATATCGCAAATTTTTCACCTCCTTTCAAAATGAAACACAGAAATGGTTCAGCTGCCAAGCAGTCAGCGCCTGTCCGAATATTTCAGCGATCAATGCAAGGACTGTGCAGAGCATGAGTCATACCAGCAAATGTAATGCACAGAGAAAGGGCTGCAATGAGCACCCGCCACAAGAGAATGAGCAATTTCTCATTCAGCTTTAAAGTAGGAACAACAATGAAAATAGGAAGCATGAAGTAAATAGCAGAAAGAAAACTGTGACCTAATGATTTGTCAGTCACGGTGAGATCAGGTACAGTGGTGTCACCCCATTTATTTTCTGGTTGTGCCTGCTTTGCTGATCCACATCTCTTGGCAGGGAATCCGGCCCTGAACCTGACTCTTACAATAAAGACATCCTCATACCTCCCAACTGTCCTGTTTTTAGAGGGACAGTGCCTCTTTTGACAGCTCAACCTCACAGTCCCTCGTTGGTACTGGAAAGTCCAGTTTTTCTCTGTGCTGGACAGCCAGAAAAATAAAAAAAAGTTCCTAACTTAATTGGTGTTTGTCAGAGAGGCCAGAACAGCCACAGCAGAAGATAAGATACTTTTGTAACAATTTCTAGCTAAGCAAATATTATTAACATGTATTTCTATAAATAAGTAATTATAACAAGATAACAGGTCCCTTGGGAAAAGTTAGACACAAATTAAAGGGCAATTTACCTTCATTACAAAATATTCCAAATTTTGGAAAATTAACATGGTAATCAGGGGGTGTGGCCACAAAAATTGGCATGGCCAAAAAAACTTTTTTGTCCCTCTTATTTCCAAAATGTTGGGAGGTATGCATCCTTCCTGTGCTGATGGTGAAATTTCCTTTCCTTCCCCACACCAATGAATCACTCTTTCCACTCTCTTGGGGGCAAATTTACATTTGGAAATTTCATCATACATCTCATAACTTCATCAGATGTTATTTTGCAGAGAATAAACACATTTACCAAAATTTATTTAGTCTCAGCAAATTTTGACAGTAAAATTTCATCAGCGCGAACTTTTAAGCAAATTTTCTCTTGCATTATGCTTACATCCAGGCCTGGATTAGTGGCAAGGCCACAAAGGCCCGGGCCCAGGGCGGAAAAAAATAGGAGAGGTACACCGTCTTTGTTCAATGGCCCCCATTCCGCCCGATTGGACAGTGCGGCCTAGGGGCGCCCGCCGAAGGAATCCGGCCCTGCTTTATTACTTTTATTACTGTCTTTATTAGTGATTGTTGGTCAAATTGCAGGAAGTGGCCACTTATTATTTAAAATGTGCAAGGAAGCAAAATAAAGACAAAATAAAGAGCCCACCCTAAAACAAATGTGGCATGAGCTTCAAATGGTTAAAAAAAAGTGTAAATAACATATATCTTCTTTGCCGGAAATTTGTACAACTGCGATTTACATTTAGACAATTGTAATTGTTAAAGCAGTTGAAAAGAATTATCAGCATGATCAGCATTTGAATTTAAAGTCACAGCACCATACGGACAAATCTACTTTCAGTTTCAAAACTGTAGGGAGTCAAGTTTGGGAATGTCATGCCGAAGACATTGCTCTCATCTGGAGATTGATGATTTAACACTTCCAGTTTAAAGGCACTGGATCATAAGGGCAACTTAATCAAAATTAGATATAATTGCTTCAGATAATAGCTGGGCATTGCAATCAGTGGAAGGCCAATGTAAGTGATTCCTGAATGGAGTTGTGAGTCTTATAATGAAGTGTCACATAATCATGTGTTTTATTGGCTCCTGATAAACGATGTAAGTCTTCTTGTGTACATGCACGATATTTCACTGTCTTATTATATTAACCTAATCATCACACAAGATTGACCCTTATTTTCCTGCTCAGAAAAACACTTCCATTGAGGTGTTGTCTGTTCTCTAGGGACCGGCACGTGAATCAATAATGGTGAGGTTATTTCCATACCATAAGTGATTTCATTGGCAGTGAATAGTCCAAGAAGGTTGTTACATCATGGAAAGTTTGGTTAAAAGACAGTGATGAGATGGTACCAGATATATAGAACAAATACAAGAGGTCCTCTGCACTCAACCCATTATCAATTTATTAAGGACTATGGTAGACTAAAGAAATGTGTTAAAAGGTGAGTTTTGCCTCTAATATCTCCCCAGCAGGAGATGACCGCTGCAAGAGAGATGTTACTAAACAGGGAATGGTTTCTCTGTTTAAAGGACATTGCAGTCTGGTCATGGAAGCTATAGGGGTGGAGGGTGAAATGATTAACGCTAGCGAAATTTTGCCAGTGTGACGTCAATTTGTTACTTCTCCAATTTAACGAGCGCAGGAGCTCCTTCACTAGCAAAGTATTGGTATGCTAGCGTTGCTTTGCAATCTAATGCCAGGCAAATTTTCGCTCTGGCGAATGAGCGTTAGTACGCTGATTCACTAACATGTGGGTTTTACTGAACGTACCTCTTGCGCCAGGCTTGCCTTCGCCACCTCAGACCAGGCGAAGTGCAATAGAGTAGATAGTAGTTCATCAACAAATAGTTGAAAAGTCCAAAAAAAACGCTAGTTTCTTTTCATATTTACAAGGTAATAGGCTGGAAAAGATCATAACATTTTTTGGGGGTACCCGGCTTCCCCCCTACATTTCCTAATATATGGAACATAAACTATACAGTGGGCACATGTATAGGGCAATATGGAAGTATGGAAGCCACCCTGTATTGCAGTGGTCCTCAAACTTGGCCCTCCAGCTGTTAAGGAACTACAAGTCCCACAATGCAATGATGGAGTCTGACAGCCACATTCCGGCAAATGAATTGTGGGACTTGTAGTTCCTTAACAGCTGGAGGGCCAAGTTTGAGGACCACTGCTGTATTGTGATAACCCCTAGAGCGGGGAAAAGTTTGACTGCTTGCTGAACTGTGTTCCTGTATGCCAGAAGTTTTCCTGTATAAACCTGTGTTTTTTTGCCTGAAGATTCGCCCCATATCTCATCCTAAATGGCCTTCAGGCTGGGTTCCCTTATCTCATAACAAGGTTACAGATATATAGAAACATTAGGGTAATAGTCAACCTGCTAAAGTTCCAGGGGTACCCAGGACACAAAGAAGCACTCACCCCAAATCTCACCCTAACTGGCCTTCAGGCTGGGCCCCCTTAGCTCATAACAAGGTTACAGATATATAGAAACATTAACAGTCACCCTGTTATTTTTCCAGGGGCACAAATAAAGCATCCCATACCTTATGCAAATGGAGTTCTTTGAACTGCAATATCCAGCATGAATCTTGCAAACAATAGCCAACCTCTGGTTTTAGCTATTAGCTGGAATAATGTACAATATAGGCACTGTTATAATAAACAAATTCCCCTATTCTGTCATTCATCTTAAAGAATTCTGAAGTTAACACTCCTCTGGTTTGAGTACTTTATTATGCCGTCCATACCCACAATTGGAAGCATAACTATAGAAACCCAGCTCTTCACTTCACAAGTTTTCATCTCTCTCATTCTATTCAGCAGACACTGTTACTGATATTCTCTATTAAGAAGGGAAAATATCATAAAGACCTCCTGGCATTTTTGACAGGCCTTGACAAATTGGACTTGCCAGCCATCTTGTTCAACCAATCCCGCTCTTCCCAGTGTCCTATTTACATGGCGCCTCTAATAAAACACTTAATTGTGACAGGCAAGGACTTTGCTCTGTGCTAATAAAACACTTTTACTTGTGACAGCTCCAATATTTTAGCCAAGACTCTCCCTCGAACATAAAGAGTCTGTTCCTTGCTGAATATTTCACACTGTTAAAACTGTGCAGTTGTTAAAATGAGCTTCTTGCAGCCTGATTTATCTTTTAATTTCAGAGTCTAAAGATTTCTGAGAAGCAGGCCCCAGGCTCACAGAATGGAACGGAGAGAAGAAATAAAGTTGGGCCAGATTATAAGGACTAATTTATTTTGTTCTCCAAACTCCGGTAGCTGCCATCTTGGATTTGTGAAGCCATTTATTATCATAAGCAAGATTTTAAGCCTTTAAGTAATGAAGATGAACTGGCTTGCACTGATCTTTCATTCTCCAGCATGTCATTAATAAGGACATGAGGGGTAATCTAACAGATAATATATTGAATATAAAACACAGAAAGTGGCTAGATTACTTAATAAGACAAGTCAATAATAAAGTCATAATTGGTGAACAGCTTTCCCATGACATAATGAAAAGGCATCCAAATAAACGGTACTAAATGACCCTTAAATTGAGCAGACCATTCATTTCACTATAATTTTTGCTAATGCCAGTAACTGTAACTAACTTTAACTGACAGCAGTGATGTTTCAAACGCAAGAAGCATGGACTGTGCCTTTAAAAGGCAACAAAAACATTGCTTTTTACTTTACAGCCAAAAGTATGGGGACACTATGTCATTCCTAAACCAAGGAGATTTATACGAAGTTGCCCCTCCCTTTTCTGCTACAACAACTCCTACTCTTTTGGGAAGGTTCCCACAAAACTTTGGAGAATTGTTGCTGGGAGTTGCTTCCATTCAGCCACAAGAGCATTGGGATCTGGCCTGGCTCAAAGTCAGGGTTCCAATTCATGCCACAGGGGTTCACTTGGGTTGAGGTCAGGGCTCCTCCCAGTCAGGTGTGCAGTCAAACAGATTTTTTTATATTGAGTTTTGAAATCTGACATGGGGGGGGGCTAGACATTTTGTGAATTTCTTAGCTGCCCGGTCATATGACTTGGGCAAGCACTTTAGGCAGGCTGTTGTTTTTCCTTCTCAATGTAACTAGTACACAGTGGGACACGGGTTTTACTACTGAGTGCTGTTCTTAGATCTACCAGGCAGCTGTTATCTTGTGTTCAGGAGCTGTTTTCTGGTTACCTTCCCATTGTTCTGTTGTTAGGCTGCTGGGTGGGTTGATATCACTCCAACTTGCAGCACAGCAGTAAAAAGTGATTGAAGTTTATCAGAGCACAAATCACATGACTTGGGGCAGCTGGGAAATTGACAAAATGTCTAGCCTCATGTCAGATTTAAAAATGAAATTTAAAAAAATCTGTTTGCTCTTTTGAGAAATGGATTTCAATGCAGAATTCTACTGGAGCAGTACTATTAACTGATGCATTTTGAAAAAAATTTTTTTTCCCATGACAGTATCCCTACTAAAAAAAGTAATCTCCCATCCCAGTGTAGGACTGGCCAGATATGGGATGTCTTTTCACAGAAAAAACTATTTCTTTTTTTTTTGGAAGATAATATTTAAGATTTTCCTCTTCTCAGTTCTCCCTTCTTCTTCTGTGATTTCTGGGAACTCTTCAGATGATAGAGTGGTAAAGTGATTTATCTGGATTTCCAGTGAGCTCCTACAAGAAATAAATCTGGGGCCCCATGAATTACTTAGCAGTTATAGAGCTCAGGGGCCATTGACACTGTATCAATTCTTTTCCTACATATCATGGACACTCAGGAATGTATCTGCTATAGGTATGGAAAGCTGATATCCAAAAAGCTTTGAAATATGGGAAAGCCATCTCCCACAGAGTCCAATGTAAGCAAGTGTTTCTTTTTTTCTGCATAAACCTATACTAGAGGCAAGGACATCCTATTGGGTCTTTATTTAGGAGACTTTTGATCTAGTCCTAAAGTATGCTAAGGAGATCCAAATTATGGTAAGATACCTTACCAGAAACACCCAATACTCACCCATCCTGTTGCCGAACTCTACCTTCACCCTGAACAAAGTTTTATCAATAGATGCAGTAGACTTGGGCCAAAGGGAATGAACTGTATTTTGGTGTATTTATCATAAGTAACTCAAAGCAACTGGACTTGCTGAGATATTTTAATGAAGACCTTTCACTGCTCAGCTTCTTCAGGTAGCTTCTTCATGTCTTCTTCTTCTGATGAGCAGTGAAACATCTTCATTAAAATATCTCAGCAAGTCCAGTTGCTTTGAGTTACTATTGATATATATACCATGACCTGGATGAATGAATCTTCATAGTCATATGTATTTTGGTGTAATTTCTTTCCAGATGATTTTGGGAAACTGATTACATAAAGTGCATGGGTTATTTCTTTAAGCACTTGAAGTTGCCCTCTCTGCGAGTAAATCCTTCTGATGGGTTGACATCTATTACAGCTCATGTCTGCTTACAATCTTTTGATGAAATAACAAGCAGATAGGCACAATGTAGGGGCACAAAATGTTCTGGGCTTGTTCTTCCATTTCGCTTGGCTATAAAAGATGTCATTATGAGCGCACAAACAGAATTCCTGGCAAGAGTGCGAGATTTAAAAAGGGAGTGACAGATGGGCTAAGCAGGGTGACTGTTCTGCTATACTCTGGTCAGTGAGACTGACATTTCAAAGGGATTTGTAAAGCAGCATTTCTACATCAAGCAACAAACAAGAAATAACAGCTCTATAGCCAATAACTTGGTGTCTCAAGAATTAAATCAAGGATGTCTCAGTGGTGGAATGCCAGCTCTCGACAAATTACAATGTCTTGCATCCATTGACAGCTAAATGTAATTCAGAGGGTTTGTGGAAGTTGCAACTCAACAAAAGCTGAAAGGTAGAAGTTTGATCTATGTAGTGAACTTTGTATCACCACTATTACAGTTTCACAAAGGTCTTTAAAGGGAACCTGTCATGGTAAAAATAATAGTGCTGTTTCAGAAGAATTCTGCATTGAAATCCATTTCTCAAAAGAGCAAACAG